>VZSF01009312.1:592011-663704 GCA_013398295.1 Chionis minor
CCCCGGCCCCGGCCGCCCCGGGGGGGAGATGGGCGCGCCGCCGGCCGCGTTGCCGGGGTGGCTGCCGCCGCGGGAGCCGCCGGAGCTCGCCAGCCCTTAGCGTGGGCTGTGGGGTTTCTGCAAGTCATCTGAGGCAGCTGAAACGCGCACCCCGCGCTCCCCCTGCCCCGCTCTCACGGAGCCCCAGCAGATTTACTCGGGGGTTTTGTGTGGGTTTTTTTTTCTTCTCCCTCAGCGTGCTGTGTGTATTGGTTCCTCTCGCCACCTAAAGCCACGGTTAACTTTGCTGTGACTCGGTTTAACTCTTGAGATCTACATGGATGTTGCTAAGAGCACTTTTCTTGCCTTTGCTGTCCCTTGCTGGGATCGGATTTCGTACTTACTGGACTCTGTGTGCCTGTATGTGTGTTCTGAGTGTCTTGAAATTTTGCTTTCCTTTACAAGAGCTATGCATTAATTGTAACCAAGGTAAGATTCACTGTTCTTGTTCCCTTATGTGCATGTCTAAATTTGATGTTTCTTTAAAGATGAAGTACGTATTTTCTTTTAAACAGTGCAGTCATATGTAGTCCTTCCATTGATTAGTACTTGTGAAAAAGCAGCATAGAACTTGCCAAAAAATAGACCTATTTAGCAGGAGATCCAGCTTGGCTTTCTAAACTGATCTGCTTTTCTCTGTTGCAGCTTCTGTGATGTTTGAGAGACTAATTCGTGTCTTATGTTGTTTTCGCTTTTGACAGACCTGTGAATGACCATAGGCTTGGCTTGACCTTGATTTTGATGGCTTTGTTGGAAGATCTAATGGTGTGATTGCATTTCACGAAGTGATTGCTCTCCAGCCTCTGTGGCTTAGGGTATAAGCCACGTTTGCCACACTGTCACTCATGGACAAATCAGATTTTTTTTAAACAAACCTCTTGGCTATTTTTCTTTTCTCACTTCCCCTTTTCTCCCTGTTTCTCCTTAATGTTGGGAGCCTTATTCTACACTTTGATGTGATTGATAGTCCTGCTGCTTCGTGCTGCTGATTTCTGTTTTACAGTACAATGGCTCTAAGTGGCAACTGCAGGACTTACCTTCCTCCTCGAGAGCAGGGGACTGGTCTGCACTCCTTCCCAGAGGTAGTGGAGCTAAACGTGGGCGGCCAGGTTTACTTCACTCGCCACTCCACCTTGGTTGGCACCCCTCACTCCCTGCTGTGGAAGATGTTCACCCCAAAGAGAGACACAGCCAACGATCTGGCCAAGGACTCCAAGGGAAGATTCTTCATCGACAGAGATGGTTTCCTTTTCCGCTACATTCTGGACTATCTCAGGGACAAGCAAGTGGTTCTGCCTGACCACTTCCCAGAGAAGGGAAGGCTCAAGAGGGAGGCTGAGTACTTCCAACTCCCGGACTTGGTCAAACTCCTGACTCCCGATGACAAGCAGCAAAGCCCCGATGACTATTGCCACAGTGACTACGAAGAGGTCTCCCAAGGCAGTGACACAAGAATATGCCCACCCTCGTCACTCCTACCGCCTGATCGGAAGTGGGGATTCATTACCATCGGGTACCGGGGGTCGTGCACTATTGGCAGGGAGAGCCAAGCAGATGCCAAATTCAGGAGGGTCCCGAGGATTTTGGTTTGTGGAAGGATTGCTCTGGTCAAAGAGGTCTTTGGAGAAAGTTTGAATGAAAGCAGAGACCCAGACAGGGCTCCGGAAAGGTACACCTCCAGGTTTTATCTCAAGTTCAAGCACCTGGAGAGGGCTTTCGACATGTTGTCTGAGTGTGGATTCCACATGGTGGCCTGTAACTCCTCGGTGACGGCTTCTTTTGTCAACCAGTACACAGATGACAAGGTCTGGTCCAGCTACACTGAATATGTCTTCTACCGTAAGTACAAGAGATTTCTGAGGGCAATGTAACTACCTGGTTTAAGCTGTTCTCTTCCATTGACTGTACAATTCTCAAGGTGCAAAGAGTGCAAATTTCCTTGTGTCTGACACGGACTGAGGCTGTATTTAGATCTGGGGGGATACGCTTCAATTTGAGCTTTGAAAATGTAGAGCAAGGCTGAACTCCACAGCTTGGTCTTGGCTAGGTGGCAGCACAGACTGCCAAAAGCACCCGTCCCTGTGGCTGTAGGACGCCGTTCTCTCTGGCTGTGTACATCAGCCATCTGACTGCCTTGCGCGCTTCCCAAGTACGTGCGGGATGCAACATAAACCTTGCAAACACGCTGCAGATTTAATTACAGAAAATCTTCAAATGGGATACAATTTACAAAGGTAATAGCTGCTTGATAATAGTCAAGCACAGTCAGTCAAGCCATCTGTCAACGAACCTGACACACTTACACACAGGGAAGGGAAAACAAAATCCCGTCCCCCTGGCTGCTTTTCAACAGGGGCCCTTCCCAGAGCCAGCTGATGTGCTCTGAAAGGAGGGCTCAGAGCAGAGAGAGGCAAGTCACTGCGCCTTGTTATGCAACATGCCCACGAAGACCAAACTCTCTTCAGAACGTGAAGTATCTGCCCTGCTCACCGCAATCACATCAGAGCCCATACCGGTGGGGTAATTTTAGCTGATAGCTCTCGCAGGCTCATTAACTCTCTAAGCTGATGTTCAGGTAGAGGCACCGTTACCAACGGTAACATGAGGGTAATTTCGTTCCTCTAATTCTATATCAGAAAATCATTCCAAAACTGCTGTGCTTGAATATTGGAGAGGTTCAGGAGGCTGCTCTCCTCCATTTTCATTTCAGGAGGGTGAAGGTCGAGCATTTCCTTGGTCCATTCGGAGAAACGGGCTTTAGCCAGCTGCTGCTTTGGCCGATGGCGTTTAGAGACGGGTGATAATTTCCGTGCCAGCAGACGTGCTGCGCGGGGTGCTGGGCTCACCGTTCGCAGGCTCGGGAGCGTGGAGAGCTGACAAAAGTTTTAGGTGAAAGATGTATCAGGAAGCGAAGAGTTTGTGTGTAATACTGGATTCAGCGCCATCTACTCTTGTCTCTGGGCTCAACAGGCAGCCCTCATCTGCTTATGTAATGATGCTTAAGTTAGCATCCTGAAAAGCCATCTGTATTTTTGACATGCCTAGATTTACTTAAAATCAGTTTTCTATCTGGATTTCTTAGCAAAATGGTTTTAAGGTCATGGATCTGCATATAGTCCAACAGGGATGGATGATTTCTATTATTAGGCTACTTCTGTTCGAAATCTTGTCTTGTACACATTATAGGAGGAGAATTAATGTAGTTAAAGGATTATAATAAATTGTGTTTGCATTTATATTTAAAAACAGAAAAAAAAAAGTAAGTTTCTCCCAGGCACAATGGTTTGCTAATTGAAGAGAGCATGAAGGTAGGTTTTGAATGAATTAGCCAACACAGACTCCTGATTTTCATATTACTCCAATTTTTACCTTCAAGGATTGCTCTTTGCTTCCACATCGCTACACGAGGGTTAGGTACTGAGCTGAGAGGTACCTTAAAAATTTTGGAGAGTGAAAGTCTATAGTAGGTGTCACAAAATCTTCTCTCACCAATGCAGGGAAAGCCCAATCCAATTAAAGTTCCTGGAAAGACTCTTATCCAGTTCAACAGGCTTTGCATTTGGCTCATCAGTTTTGTGGGTTTTTGACACTGATACAGTTTCAGAGATGGATTTTTCAAGGGGTTCTCCCCTAGGTAAAAGCTGAAGCGACGACCGTGGTGCCAAATCACCCTTTTATCTCCATCCAAATCGTTCTGTTACGCTCTGTGCCCTTTGCTGCCTGCTGCGACGCGACAGAGCCGCCGGTGGGCTGCAGGGCTTCTCCGGCCGCGTGCTTGGGCTCTGCCTGCAGCCAGTCGACCTGGTATCTCCAGAATTCTCCTGGAGCAAAAGAAGCCCCCTTCCAAATCTCCCCAAATCATTGCACTTGAAACTTCGAGGACCAATAAAATTGACATCTGGCTTTCTAGTGGAACATTACAACTTCTCTGCAGTTGCTTAGCCTTAATTATTTAATTAGAAGCTGCCAACTGTGTCTATACAAGCATTAATTCATCAAGCTGTTGCGATCAGGTTAATGGGCCTAAACATGGGCGGTGTCTGGTGCGGGCGGTTAGGCAGCTGCAGAGGTGGTGTTTGCAGAGCTGCTTATAGCTCCTGTGAAATCCATGGTTGGAGGGACTCTTCAGAGCTGGGAAAGGATGGTTATTGCCAAAGGGGGAAGAATAGAGGAAGGAATATTTTTTTGCTACACCAAGTGCGCTGTGTGCTGCAAACAGTGGGCAGGAGGTAAATGCTGGTGGTTGGCATGAAGACAAAGAACATTCTTCGTGTGCAAATCCTTTTGAAAGTAGATCAGATGGACCAAAGGGGATGCAAACTGTGCAACTACTCACATGGGTACAGTGTGTGCTGGTAACAGAATTGCACAATTAATATTGTATGATGTTTTCGCCCCTTGTTCAAATTTAGGTGCTGTTAAGGCTAATTGGAGATTCATGTTCTCTGCGGAGGTTTTCCCGAAATGCAGGGCATGCAGAAAGCGTCCAGCGCAGCGGCCCTGCAGCTGCTCTGCTGAGTGGGTGGCAAGACGGGCTGCAGAGCCGGCGCTGGGGATGACGGTGCAGTCCTCGCAGCGCAGCCGGGCTCCGCTCCAGTTCCAACCGGGCGGGTGCAAGGGCGGGCGGGGGCCAGGCTGTGTGGCAACGGCAGAGCCGTAACTAACCAGTTCCTTGCAGCGCCGTTCCTGCGTGGTGGGGAGGTGGGAGCCACAGGCAGGAGTCGCAGCCCGGCTCCTGCTCGCAGGGGGAGTATGACTTGAGGAAAGGACGTGAGGTTCTGCTCATGCATTTACTTTCCCTCCAGTTTCTCTTATATTAAAGAGAAATAAAGAGAATATATTAAGTAAATTTACATTTACTTAAATTTTACACTGACTAAGGCTGGATTTTCAATTTGAACCATTTTGTGGTCCTGCCTCCTCCCCTCTGCCCTCCCCTCCCCCCGTTGTTTTGCTGATCTTGAAGTGAAATCTCATCTCCAAACACTCTCGTTTTTGGAGAGGGTGATAGCCTGTGCTTGGAGCTTCATTTTAAAATGTTTTCAACCTTTACAGTGCGATGAATCCAACATGTGCACTTGAACATCTGGTAAATGTTGTGGCGGGGGTGGGGGGTGTTAAAGCATATGGGCTGGCTCAGCCTTTTGTAGCCTGGCCCCGTTCCTGACTTCGCAGCGGCAGCGGCACGCTCCGTTCCACCACCTCCCGTAACCTACAAACCAGCCCTTCCTGCTCGGGTCCGGTCGTGCAGCATTGCCAGGGCTGTGGGTGACAGTCCTGCGCGTGGATGTGGGGTTGCTGGAACAGTGAAATGGCAAGTTGGAAAGAGAGAAGGCTTTAGCTCCAGGCAGCGTGGCAGCGACCCGTCAGGCTGCGTGCGTGTGTCTGCGGTGTGCCGGGAGCCGAGTGACGTGGCAGGGGGACAGCATGGGCAGAAGCTGCGTGGCAGCCCCTGTCTGTGTATTGCTATTGCCCCCAAAACCCTGACGTCGTGTCCCTTCTCTCTCTGCTTGTCAGGGGCCGAGACTGCAACAGGCTCTCGGAACAGTTCGCAGTACAGAGGGGAGGTCCTGACTCTGAAATATCCCATCAGACCCCCCTTGCTTTTCCTCGCGGGGTCCCTGCGCAGCTGTGGGCAGCACCAGCAGGGACCGCGCTTGGCACGACAAGGGGCAGGTTGCTCGCTGCTCAGCTGGGGCCAGAAAGCAGGGGGAGACGAGAACTGCTAGGCAAAAAGGAACAAATATAGAAGAAGTACAGATGGAGGAAAAGGAGAGAAAATTCACACACAATCTGGAGAGAAAGAACTGGGGAAAAGATGGGGGTACTGACAACGACACCGATTCACGGTGAGGGAGAATTTGTTAGGTACATCAAGCCTTCAGTTTAACCCAAATGTTTTCCTGCAACAAGCAGGTGGAGAGGGGTTGGCAAATGCTCCTTCAAGTTCGCCAGCAGCAAAGAATATGGGGATTTAGAGAGACAGCTGTGCCTGCCGTGTTTCAGACTCTGAGCAAACATGAGGAAATCAGGACAATGGTCTGATTCGCTTCAGCCTTGCCTTGCGCCGGCCACTGCACGTCTGCACACGTGGAGCAGCTCAAGCACCTACAGATGTTCAAAGGAAACTGTGAGACTTACTGGCACTGTAGCTCTGAAAGCCAAAAATTAATTAACAAGGCTGTTGCTCCTGAAGCACGTGTGCCGCCTCCGCTCGCTCTAGGGACAGTTGTACATTTTGTCCTTCTCGCCTGCCCCTTTCGGGAAGGTGCTGGCTGGGTGTGCTTTCACGGGCTGGGAGGAGGCCGATGTGCAGAGATGTTTGTGAAGTGGATTTCAGATTATCCTGAGACAAACAGATGAATCCTCTGGAGCGGGGCTGTGTGGGAGGGAAGAGGAATGCCAGGCAATGTCCGCTGCGCGTGCACGCTGATGGCCGTTCCTTGGGCATGTATCTCTGGGGTTATCCTGGTGTCCTTGATCCAAGAGGATTCTCTAGAGATTAATGCAACCAGCTGCGGCCCATCGCTTCGCGTGTGCACAGACCTGAAAGATCCCATGCTGATGTGCATATCACTGACTCATAAATGAATTCTGGGGTAGAAATGTGACTAACAAAACTGAATGCTCTTGCACAGTGACACCTGCAGCTGTGTTGTCAAATGGGTTAGATGCAGAAGAGGAATAGCGCCTGTTTTCCTCTCTAAGCCGATACTGTTCCACGTTCTAGTAGTTGGTTCTGTCTGGTTTTAAATCAGCGAAGGTCAAAATGACCCAAAAGATAAGAAAATAAAGTCTAATCCAATGAATAATGCAAGTTTCCTTTCCTGTTGACAGGAGATGTTTCTGTTTCCAGGTAATTATTGTCATCATCAGTGAATCTGTTCCATCTTGCCAAACAAAATTCTCTCGCACAAGGATGCCCATCTGCAGGTGGTGGAGCTGTAATCAGCCAAGTCCGCTTGCACATTCATGTCAGAAGGACCTTGCTCCAAGCTTTTTTGGTCAGACTTGAGTGGTGGTTGATTTTTTCCTAGTTTGTCACAGCAGACTGAAAGGCCTGTAGAGTTTGTTGGTTTGATAAGAGCTATTTCAGAGATGAAAAATGCGATTTTCTTGGAAACCAATAATGCCAAATTTCATTGTAAGATCAGTCTAAACATCTCCAGCTTAATGGATAACTGAAGCAAAAATCGGTAAAAAAGTTGGTTGGATATAGGGCTTGGAGTTCATTCTAACAATGTATGGATAGTGATGTTCAGGAATTGGCAAGGATGGCTTTGGGGTACTGGCCTTTGCCTCTACCCAGTATCCACAGCGTGGCTGGTCCAAAGGGCGATGATCTTCATCAGCTTGAATGATGGATGTTGAGCCTCTGTTACCTCGCTGCTCCAAAATACCCCGTGTGGATGCAAATCCTGCTCAGCAGCTGGGCAGATTTCCTGCCAAGGAAAATCCGTACCCCCCTGCCCCGTGTCTGTGGAGGTCTCTGCGGTGGAAGGGGGTTTGTGAGGTCAGGAGATAAAGTCAGTGCTGCCCGAAGAGGCTGTTGAGCGGGTTTCACCCTCCCTCCGTCGCCAGGCTGTCAGGAGGGCTGCCTGCGCGCCGGCGGGCCAGCTCTTGGGCGGCCAGGGAAATCTTTGTGCAGGCTCGGAGCACCCGGCCACCACCTCTGCTGCTGGGGAGGGGAGGCACAACCTCACCTGTGCAGTTTGCAGTGCTGCTGGTGCTCTGCCATCCACAAAGAGACGGTAATGACTGAAGGATTAACCAAGGAAGCCTGGCATTTAGGGGGAAAAAAAAAATCAATGTATTTTAAACTGCAGTCTTGAGCTGGATGTTTTCCAGGAACAGCGTGCACCGTTTCTGCAGACTGACTGATCAGAGGAGGGGTTTGCTGTAATAAAAGCAGGTATGTGCCAGCGAGATATTCCCCCGCTGGTGTCCTGGGGAGGTGTGGAAGAGGGAACGCCCGGTGCCAGTCTGCCGCCCTGGGACAGCAGAACCGCGGGTGGAAGTGGCCCCGCGTCCCGGGGCTGCTCTCTGCAGAGCGCTGTGCCATGGCCCCCACCAGCCGCTCTTCTGCAGCTTCACTCATCCGGGTGAGGTCTGGCCTTTTTAAAAATCTGCTGAAATGTAGTTGTGGTTCTTATGAAAACAAAATCAGAAAGAGCAAAGGAGTGTAAATAAGAAAACATAACACAGATATTTGCCATTCAATGAATATCAGCAACATATTGTATGCACAAACACTTCCTTGCAGCAGGTTGGGGATTTTTTTCTAGCCATCCTGGATTTGTTTAAATTTGTAACGGCAAGATTTTCTCAGTTTCTTCTCCTTTTTTTCAGCTTTTCAAGTTCAAGGCCAACATACAGTAAATAGGGAGACAAGAAGCAAAATCTAAATTACATCTTTGCGAAGAGCAAGAGTAACCTTTTGTGAAATTTGCTCAAAACCACATTTTTTGTAAAGGAAGAAAATAGACTGAAGTGAGTTAGACTGGGTGCAATTGCTTAAGTTGTCACTAAAGCATGTTGGCAAATGAGTTGGCCAGCCCAAAGAATCCAGCTTGAGTGATTTTCCCCTGCTGCTTTCAGAAGATGTGCTCAGGTGAATGCTGGAATACAATAAAACATTGCTGCCGTTATTATGGCTCCTAATGTTGACCCAAGTGCGTAAGGAACATTGGAGCTCAAGCTCCAAACCTGTTGATGTACATGAGGGTGTTATTTCGACGACCTGGGAAGCGCTGCACACCCGCAATGCCGCTTGAGCCCACCACGATCCAGGTCGGAATACGAATACGCGATATAAAAGCTTAGGGCATGAGGTAATGTCTCCCCGCCCTGGCCCAGTGTAGGAGCCTTCTGTTCCTTTCTGTGCTAACGGCCCTTGGCAAGGCCTTCCTAAGGGCTTCGGGCTTTTCTTTTGGAATGAACATCCCTTGGTTTTACCTCTCCTAGTAGGAGCTGGGTAAATAAAACAGAACCAACAGCAGCGTACTGGGCATCAGAGTACTGTGTAGGCTGTTGTCCTTAGTTTTCCCAAATTAGCTTATTATATTAGTTTTCTAATAAAGTTTAAAAGAAAGCAAGAAGTCTAGAATTGTGAGAATACTTTTTACTTTTCAATAGCTAGGTATAAGCTTTGTCGAAATACCCACAAGTATAAACTACTCAATTAGAGTGTGATCTCGTTGACTGCTTTCTATTGACTGTCAGTCGTGTGAAATGCGTTTCTGTCCGTGAGCCCCGTGTTGGTGTGAGCACTCGAAAGCTGTGACAACTGCATGGACTTAGGAAGCTGGTTCCTAAATCACCAGTGTTAAAAATTCTCCAGTGCTTCTTCTGAATCTACTAACAAAGCGATTAGCAATTTATAGGAGTGCATTGATTAGTTGCTAAGGCAGCTAAAAAATTCCCCTACCCAAAATACAGTGAAGAAAGCCCTGGCCATCCTGGTTTGCAATCCCTCCTGAAAACCTCGGAAACAAACTCCTTTAATTCTGCGGTGAAAACCTCTATAGCTGTGCTCCAGACACAGGGCTCTGGAGTTTGTTAGAAAAAGACTGCAACATCCCCAAACCTTTAATTTCAAACAGAAAAATGAAGCCGAGTTTTGGGGTGCACTTCGAGAAGAACAGAATTACCCTGGAGGGAGCAGCAGCCCGGCGGACGCTCTCAGCCCCGCTCTGCGCTCGGCTGCAGGTGGGAACAGAGACCCAGCGCTGCTCCTCGGGCGTTAGTCTTTGGCCAGGGCCTGGAAGCCAAATTTAAAGAAAAAATTCTCTCTCTGCATATTTTGGAGGAGACTTATTTCAAGACTTCAGGTTGAATTTCCATCAAACTGAGTCAGAGTGTATTTTTACACCAGAATTAAATCAGGCTGAAATAGAAACCAGCGGAACATGCTGATTTTGACTGAATTTTGCACTTTAAATATTCTCAAAGCCAAAAAACTCGGAGCAAAGCTTGAGTGAGCAAAAAGCATGCCACCAGAGAACTTGGAAAAATGTTTATTTGGGCTCCTGCAAAAGGAATTGTACTGAATTTTCCTCAGCTCAGGGTTTTCACTGGTAGTGTGGGAAAGTCCAAGATTTTGTTCTACAAAGGAATTGAAAACTTTATCACCGTCTTCTTGCAGAATTAAAGGGAGAATTCGTTTCTGAATGAATGGCCCGATAGCAGCCAGTGGTAATATCATTTTTATGCATAGATAATACTGTATGTTATAACATTTCTTGTATTTTTTGTTAATACCGATAGTGTTACATGTTCTATTTGTGGGCAGAATAGTAAATAGGAAGAGCTGGGGTTATGAGAAAGGCTCTGCTGTGCCCGGCAGACCTGCTCCAGCTGCCACGGCTGAAGATGTGGCCGAGCGTTTCTGCAGCGCATTATCCCTCTGTCGCCTCTTCCCCTGACGGGAGCGCAGGCTCCCGTGCGGTTTGGCTAATTAGGAAGGCTTGCTATGGAAGAGATCTCATTGTTTGACACAGCGAATATATTTAATGGACTTCATTTATGTACAGCTGTGCTTGCTTGGGAGGTCATTATCGGGAACATGTTGCTGACAATTTCTTGAAAGTTGGGTTCCTTTTGTCTGATTAGTTGATCAGACGTGCTATAACCCGTGTGCTTTTTTGTCTGATTTACCTCTGTAATTCCTGCCATTTTTGGATAGAATGACTTTCAATCCTGCCATCCCCTCTTAAACCACAAGAACTGTCAGTGAGGGAGGTTTTGTACCCCTGGCTCGATGAAATTCTTTCATTCCCCTGGACTTTGTTTAACCTACACCATGTGCAGCCCAAGGGTGTCTTTACTCTCCCTGGTGAAGCCACAATTATCGAGATGCAAAAGCACGTGTTTCCTAGCCGGGGGGAGAGTAGTTTTTAGGTATTCTTGATTTCATTCATTTGTGAGCATTCAAGAGAACAAATCCTCTATTCTCTCAAGTCAATGCACTTATGTTACATGAGGAATAAATCATTCCCTTCCTTCAATTCAGGGCCTGCAGATAGAAAGCTGGTCTGCCTTACTTTAAGTAGACAAAGAATATTTAAATGAGGATGCTGATAAAAATGCTTGCAGCAGTAAAGATTTGATTAAAGAATCTGTTGCTTGAAAGAGTCCTGCAGGTGAAGACAGAAGTCAAAAGGTGCTATTTTTTGGAGAGAGATTGAAAAGTTGATTTAAGTTTGGTCCATGGGAGGAATTCCCAGACGCAGTGACATCCCCGCTGCTGGGGAGAGATCAGATCCCTCCCCGCCGGTTCATCCTGCTCCTCCTCCGCAGCCCCTGGGGGACATTTCGCTATGGCCAGTTCACCGGCTCCGACCCGCGCAAGGGTGCTGCCCATTTCAGAATCCGATGAGCATTTTCACATGTCATTGTAAAGGTGAACGTTTAGTAGCAATAGTATTTGTTCCGTGCACTGGTTTGATGTCCTTCGTGATGGAAATAAATAAATAAATAAAATAACCTCCCTCCCAGAAGGACAATATTGTCACATTACTTGGCCTTAAAATAGAAATGGATGTCACAGAAGCTTTTTTCCTCTTTATATCTGTTAGTTGGTCTGGGTTGGTTTTTTTTTGCTTGCAGGATGGGCAATGAGTACAAATGATTCTACCTCCCATTATAAAGATAAAAATTTCCCAGGTATGGGATCAGGCAGCCCATGGTAGCCTGCATCCTGTTGAGACTAGGAGATCTACTGGAGGTCATTAATGGGGAGAATCACACCCTGCTCTAAGTTACTTCCACTTTTAAATCTTCAAAATACTTGACTTGTAGTTACAAAGCATCAGTATTTACTTTATAAAGATTTTCTGGGTTTAAGAACTCAGAATAACCTTCCCTGTGCTGGAACTCAAAGGACTGGAGAAGGTGGATCCATTTGGAACTCTGCATCCCATCCCCTCCAGCAGCCCACAGGTTTCCAGCCAGGCTGGTGCGACGCAGGTGGCACATCAGCAGCCGAGTCCTGTTTGGGTGGGCAGGGGGATGGATTCGCTGCCCCTCCCCGGGCACCTCCGCAGTCCCTTTGCTGTCAGCCGAAAAGCCGAAAAGGGACTCGGATGTCCCGCGGGGCTGCGCTGCTCCCCGGCCGTGAGACGTTTCCCGTCCCATCACAGGGCTGGGTGTCGCACGCCGCTGCCGTGCTGCCCTGCCCAAATCAATTCGCTGCCGCAGCACAGAGTTTTGAGTTTGTGCATTCGCGACCCAGCAGCTGCGGAGTCGGACCGAGTCTGGATGCAAACAGGGAAAAGCCACAGCTCCCGCTGCATTCGTAGCTCCTGGCAGCAGAGCTGAATTTTGTTCATTTGTACATTTCTTTTCCAACTTTTGCTGGTGGCTTTGGTACAAATGGCATCGTACTTGAAGTACGTCTAAATAGATTAATAGCTTTTCTTTGCAAGAAGGCGGTCACATACACATGGGAAAGAAGAGCAAACCTTCCCACAAAGCATTTGAGAAGCAGCCTCTCTGCTGCGTGCCTGCTAATGAAAATGCAGCGGAAACCAGTCATTTTCTGGATGAAAGCTAAAAGCTACATGGCAGATAGTAAATAAATAATTGCAGGGAAACATTGCGCATAGATTTCTTGGGGAACAGAACTTAATTAAATTTCGTGAACATGCCTACGTAGTTCCATTGATCAGGAAAAAATGGATATGTGCTACGTCTTTAAGATTTACTTGCTCGACAGTTTTTTTTGCCTTCCTCCCCTCCCTCAGTTTCATTCACTTTATATCCTGCAGTGGTAAGGGAACATGTTCCTATTTTTCTTTCTTGAAGAAATTGATCCTAAGAAGCACAGGACATGATGTATGGTTTGTAACTCGACAATATTGCTAAGCAAAAAAAATATCACTGAAGAAGGCTTGGCAGATATTATATTAATTTCCATTTCAAAATGGATTTTTTCCCACTAGGACCAATAAAAAATATGCAAAGGCTTTCAACAGCCTCACTTGTAATAATTAGTTAAAAGATGGTGTAAATCTTTTAGGCTAATTTAGCACGGGAGGTTTTTTCAGACACTTCACGAGACATTTTTTTGCCATTGAATTCAAGCTGATCCCTGAATTCACAATTCCAACCGCTCTGGGTCTCGCTGGGATCTCAGCGTCTCCTCTTTGGCCCATCCCAGGGGCAAGGAGAAGTCAAGGGGTGACCATGGCTGGCGCTGGCAGAGGTGCACAAGGACCGGACAGTCACAGCCGCCGCCGTGGCCCGACAAGGGGTGTTGGGTTGTGCCGGGAGACTTGACCCTCACCACAGCCGTGACGGGTCTCTCTTCTGGAAGGGCTTCGGTGGGGATGGCAAAGGCGCGGCTATTGTTGAGAACAAAATATATTCCACAAGAACCGAGAGAATTGTTTCTGTTTATTTTTCAGTCTGCTGCTGTCCTACCCAAATTGCCTTTCTGTGGGAGGGCTGGGAGGGTGGCTCCCGGCACTCCCTGGTGGCCTGGGCCTGCTCCCCCAGCCGGGCTCCGCAGCGAGCACCCAGACCCATTTTGCTCCAAGCTGGCTGCTTTTCGTTCCGCGTCTCATTAAAGTACGGCAGCAAGTTGTTTGGTAAATGAGGAGGCTGCCGTCCTTGCTAGCATAATTGTGATTTGGCATATTGGTACAGTATTAAAATTCCAATCGAACAGATGGTGTCAGGATTTTAACTTATGCTTGTGAGATGCAGATGGTCCAAGGAGCGAACTTGGACACTAGTTATTTTTATTTTGAACAGGTTAAGAACGAATTGCTTTTTGACTATTGTTAGTATTGCTCTACTTGTCATTTTTTCTTTCCCTGTGCATGTGTGCACGCACGTATGTGTGTGTCTGTGCACATGTGCGAGTCTTCTCATAATCTTATTTCCTTGTGACAGCCCTATTTCTGCCTAAAACTCCCCTCTCTAGATATTTCCTGTTTTTCCTGCCCTTTTCTTTCTCCTCAGACCTGTTGCTGTTCTCTCCAGAGTTGCGGGGCAGAGGACCTGCCTGGCAGGTCGTGCTCAGCCCAGCCTCCCCCAGGGGAAAACCATCCCCATCCCCGTCCACAGGGTGAACAGGTCCCGTGCTGGGCTCGTGGGACGGCAGCCGCTCCGAGACCTCTGGGTCCCGGGACAGGGCTGGTGCAGGGAGTGCAGAATGGGCTCCGTCCGCCCGGCGTGACTGAGGATGCTGGGGCAGGTTTATGGACTTGGTTGCGCTGGAGTAAATCCGGATTCACCCCACTTTTATGCCAGCAAGGATCTGATATGTATTATCTAATCCTGTTGTGAAACACAGGGTTATACCTTCATCATAATTTATAAGCTTATTTAATCCTTTATAGAAAAAGAATAAAATCTACTGCTACAAGTTATCAACATCCACCTGGATCTTTTACACCTACTACATAGTACTGGTTTTCATGCAAAGATACCAGTGTTTTGCATAAAGCACCTGTGTACGTTTTCCCTACTGTTTCTCCAGCCACATGTCACATCCTCAGGGGAAGGTTCCGGGCAGGTCTCTCGCGTGCCAGCCGCGATTCAGCTCTGCCTTCGTGTCTGCTGGGAGCCGCAGTCGGCAGCGTCTGCTCGGGGGGTGCAGGTTACGTGCCTCGTCAATCTTCCATCTCGGCGGGGGTGTTTGCTGGGGGCAGCTGGTGACGGGGAAGCTTGTGCCAGTCTGTGGTGTTGGGGTGTAATTTAGAGCCCGGTCCAGAATGCAGGAGAGTCCCAGTACCTCCTGCATTTGAAACAAGCTGGAAGTATTTGAGATCTTTAGACTGAGGAAAACAGCATTTCCCAGGGGTTAAATCACGGAGTGTCTACCCAGCCTCCTCCCAACGCCCTGTTTCTGAGGTCTGTCTGGATCAAGGGACCCGACCAGCAAGAGTAAATCTCGGTGCGTTGCCTGTCCTTGGTGCGTTTCACACGTACATCCTGGCAGCGTCGGCTGCAGGGAAGGTTTCCACGAAAGACGATGCAAACATATGGCTGAGGGCAAAGACGGCGGTTGCAGGTGTAGGTATAATCAGGTTCATGTATTCCTCCCTCGTGCCTGCTGCCATTACTCATTCCTCTCGCATGCAAATGTGCAAATCGTTAAAGCCCACAGCGTTTCAGAAGACGCCGTTCCAGCCTCCAGGCGCAGTGGGACTGGAAGCACAGCGCCAATGGCATGGAGGCACTTTCCCACGGCAGAGCCCGGCACGCGGGGACCCCATCTCCCCGGGTTCCCCCTCGGGGCCCTCAGCTGCAATTTTTTCTGCTTCCTGGGAAACTCTGGTGGAAAATGGGACGGGTTTTGGTGGTGGCTGGGCTGGAGGGAGCAGCGGGGCTGGCTGAGGGCCGGCCGGGGGGCTGCGAGGGCGCCAGGGACTGCGGGGGCGCCAGGGACTAGGGTGCTGCATCTCCAAAGGCCACGAGATGCCTTGTCCCCGCAGGGCTGGCACGTCCCCTCTTGCTGGCCGTGCTGACGCAGAAAGGGCTTTTGGGATTCCCCCGGAGAGCAAAAAATTGCCCTCCCACCTATTTCTGATAATTAGTATTTTCCATAATTATCCTGGATAAGATGACATTGACCGAGAAGCCCGTGCCGTAGCCAGCGGTGTTTGAGCTCATCTGGGTTTCCTCGGAGTACCGGGGCAGGGAAGGCTGCGTGCAGCGCTGGGGCTGCCCGGCACGGCGCCATCGGGGGCACGCGTCGCCTCGCCTCGCCTCTGCTCGGGTGCCTAAGTACTACTGGAGACAGGGAGAGCGGGGATGACTAATGAATATTTCATGGGAAACCATTACAATGCCGTATAGGAGAGCAACTGACTCCCTGGCACCCTCACGGCTGCCTCCTTGCTTCAGGAGGTTTTGTGGTTTCTCCCTCTGGTTACGCGACGGGGAGCAAGCGGTGACGGAGGAGAGGCGCAGTGCACTGATCCGGGCTGCCACCTTCTCCCTCACAAGCATAAATATTTGAACGTTTGTGTTGCTGCTTCTCACCAAGGGGATTAAAGAGCTGTGAAATATTAACTTGCTGCGCTTTGTGCTGTGCTTGAAATACAGCCGGCGAAACCGCAGCCCCTCTGGTCTGTGGGCTGGGAAAGGGGCCTCCCTCTGCCCCCGGCGCTCACGGCATGATGACCCCGTCTCTCCACCAGAGATCTCCACCAGGATGCACTGGTGGGGCCTTGGTCTGCCCGCGGGAGCCGGGTGCTGGCTGCAGGCAGCAGGTTATGGCTTTACGCCATGCCTTTTCCCCACTGGGAACCCGGGGAACCATCCCCCTGCGGCACATCCCTGTGGATCTGAGGCCCGGTGGCCGCTCTGCCATGGGGGTTTGCTGCCGCCCGCTCTTCCCCAGGGAGGTGAAGCTGGTACTAAGCTGTCTGCTGGCACAGCCTGGCGCTGGGGTGCTTCATCCTCGCGAACGATGTCCCACGTCCCCCGGGCACGTGTACCCCACCCTCCTGCCCACTCCCTGCCGGCTGCGTCCACGGGATACTCATCCCAGGCAGGTCTTCCCACGCTCCGCTCCACCCACGTCTCGATGGCTTGAAATCAAACCAGGCCTTGAAACTGGTGTCAGTACATCTGCTTACGTTATACAGCCGTAAAACTAAACCTGGATTCCAGTATCTTATTCCAAGCACCCACCCTGCTGTTTGGAGACATAAACCATCACCTTGGGAGAGACAAATTTTCCTGTACCCAAACTTCGTGCACCTGACCCTGCCAGGTTTCTCTACCACATGGAGAAACCCAGCAAAAAATATCAGCGATGAAGATGTTTGCAAGTTCTGTGACCTGATTTTGAACATATTCCAAAAAGAAAAAAGTGAAATTTAATAAGTAAAATATTAGCTAGAATGTGTTTGCTCAGCTGCAGTGACAACTTTAGTTACACACTGTATTTTTTGTTTGCAGATGCAGCTTTTACAGAGCCACGGCTACAGGAAAGATTAAGTATTGTTTGAAAAAGTGATCAGAGATTTTGTTTGCAATCATGCTGTAGCTCTCCGCTAAATATTGGAAGCATTTAAAATTGGTTTCTATCGATAATGGCATCGTAATGCCTTTTCTTGCTTGTACAGATCGTCAGTGTTTTAATGTGCTTATTCCCAAGGGATGAAGTAACTGAAGAGAACAGATTAAGTTAAACCTTAAAGAATGTTTTGTTGGGGAAAATCATATTTCCTTTAAAACGGCTTGGCGTAAGGTTATTGGATATTTGATTGCTTGTATTTCTTACCGCTTATGTGAAGAGTGACCACAGCTAGAGCGTGGCTGTCAGCGTGCCAACTGCCGGGCTGTCACTCCGAACGCGCGCACGCGCATCACCGAAATCGGGGCATTGCAGGAGCCTTTCAGGAAGGGCTGTTCCCGCCGTGTCCTCACCGCGGGAGCAGGGTGGCAGGTCTGTGCTGACGGGGGGTTCCCTGGCCCCCGCCGTGCCTCTCTGTGCCCGTCCCCTCCCCTTCCCCACCAGGGTTGTGTAGGAGCCACTTTATGGCACTTCCCGGGCTGAGGGGAGACGGGCTGGAGCCCGCGGGCCTTGGCAGGCACAGCGTTTTTAATCTACAGCGTTTTCTTTCCCTCCTGTTTGAAAACGCAGACCAGGGAAGGCGTGTGTGTGTGTGTTGAAGTGCTCGTCCCTATTTTGGCCTGTCACAACACGCTCCATCACCTTCTGCTCTAACGTGGCGCGCAGTGACACGGCCACTTTGGAAAGACAGATCAGGTTTGATAAATTCATAAAGACACACTTTGCCAAAAGCTGTTTGGATGTACACGATTCACAGTTTTACTGAGCTGTTCTGAACACGTCCACCTGGATATAACCGCATATACAGCGATTCCCTTCCACAGGACAGGGACACGTCCCATATGTCCCCAAAGGAGACGGAATGCATCTGCCCAGCCCTTGCTCGTCGGCCCTTGGAGCTGACACATACCAACCACACGGACCTGAGTCAAAATGCACAAACCTCTTGGTGACTGTGGGATGCGAAGGATCGCTGTGCCCACTCACCAGCGTTATTAAAATGATTTCAATAAGACCTTTAAGTTATTTTCAGCCTTCGTAGCTGACGTGTTATTTGGTGTGTTTTGCACACCCTGACAGCGATGTGCCAAACGACCTCCGTATTTGTTTGCACCTCCCAAATTCACCAGAAGTACAGAGCTGGCTTCTACAACAAGGAAAGGTTCCCCTGTGATTGGAACTGCTGTTTAAATACGGGATGATACAAAACCTGTCCTGTCACTGTGTTTCCTCCTCGGCCTCTGGGCATTGAAGTCCACGCAGTGTGCGTGCCCTGCGAGCGCACCGCTGGCCACCCGAGCCGGAACTGTGGTACGGATTAGCAGATCTTGGAATCAAGACAGAAGGACCCCTTTCACCTGCTGCACCCTGGGACCAGCTGACACTGGGGAGCCGCGGGCCCCGTCACTGGGGTAACAGCCTTTTCCCGCTGGCTGATTTCCTGGGCAAACCGGGAGAAGCGCCGGAGCCTGCGCTTAGACACGCGGTGGCTCGCGAAGCAGCTGCGCTGTCTCTGGCGGGATTAAAAAGCCCTCGATCCATACCGAGCCCCGAGACGTGTTACAGGGGTTTCCCGCAAGCCCGGGGGTCAACACTTGCACTTATATCCCCCCCCCGAAATGCCCCAGCGCAGAAGCCCCGTCTCTGGCCAGAGCTGAGGACAGGCGGCGGCTGTCGGGAAGCGCTGAGGAACGTTACAAGGGTTGGCAGCGTGCGTGCGCATGTGAGACTCTGTTTATGTTTATTGCAATAAAGAATATGATAAAAATCTCACATAACTAATATTTCAGCTGATCAAAAACTGGCTTATTTGTTCATTTTTATTGATGCTCCGATCTCTGGTGAGAAAATAATTGGCTTAAGCAGCAGAAGCCTATTCCATTTAAAATCTGTGACAGCTTTGTTCGGTGGAAGCAGTAGGTGACCCCGTAAAGAATAAACAAACAAATATTCTTACTTATGTACCAATTATGTGTTAGATAATTTAGACTCTGAAGTATCCAGTTTGCTTTTCACTAATTATTGTGCTGTCTCCTTGCATAAGTCTCCGCTTGGCTAATTGGAGTTTTTAGACTTCTGCCGGCGCAGGACAGCAGCAGCAGGTTCGCAGAGCTGGGAGTTGTGGGCTCTGCTGGGAGAGCGTCCGTGCCCGAGAGCAGCACACGTATGCGCGTGGGCATTTCACTTACTGTTATCTCCCTGGTGTCCGGGCCCGGAATGTTCTATATTTTAGCAAAGCTCAGACGGGCTGGGCGGCCGAGGAGGCTGGATCTGAGCTCTTCAGTCCCCCTTTCAGCTCAGAGCAGGGTTGCTCTGGCAGCGCAACAGGCGCAGGAGCAGCAGCCCCTCGCGCGTGCCAGCATCCACCGAGGAGATGGTGAACCAGCCTGAGTCACCGCGTACGCTCGAGTTGCGTGAACTGAACAGAGTGCTGTCAGGGCATGAGTCGTCTGCTAAAAATAAGCGTCTTCATTTCCTAAAGTCATTTATTTTTGATAAATGCTTCAGCCTTGCATTTGTTTAGCAGCAGGGCAGCGTTCCTGTATTCTGCTGGCATCGTCTCAGCTGCAAGTAACTTCTGAGGCCCAAAGGAGCAGATTTTAATGTGATGATAGTCTCTAAGTTCCTCCACTTGTTGCTCGTGATGAGCCTCTCCTCAGCTGCTGACTGGAAACAGCCCCAGTGCGGCTGCAGCCCAGCGGGTGCTGTGAGGTCAGTCACGTTTCCCTGCGGGGGGGCTCTGGGGACCTGGCAGAGGGGTGAGTCCCTGTGAAGGGATGTGCCGGAGGGGGCGAGGGGTGAAGGTAAGGATTTGTGGTTGGAATATGGCCTTCTTGGTTGCTTTGCGTATTCATGTGGGAACTTTTAGACTGGTCCATTTTAAAGATTAACCAAACTTCAGCATTTGTGGTAGAGGCTGGAGTCTGTGTCTGTTATCGTAATCTAGAAACACACAAAATAACTTAATAAAACTTAAATTCACTGCATGATTTAACTATATGATCAGTGAATATACTCTGCATACTGAGTATGTTTGGTGCTTAAGTGAGAATGTAAAGAACCTGAACAGTGTAAGAACCTGATTTTGTGTTAAGATAATCTGCAAACACGTACAAATCTTTCATAAGAAAGCCCAAGCTAAAGGAGCCATTTCTTTACTGCTGTTACGGATGGAAGAAAGAACTTGGGTTTATGTCAGGTTTTCTTTTGCTCTGGTTAGGAATGAGTATGAGATAAAGCTGATAATCAGAAATACAGATTCTTTCACTGGCAGTTAAAACCGTGCTGCTGGTGATGATTAACGTATCGAAGACCTGTGCTAACATTCTACTGCTTCATGCACAAATGTCACCTGGGGGTGGCCACACACCCGTGCAGCCACCGGCCAGTCCCCCAAACCCCTCGGGCCCGGCAGGGCTCCCTGAAGGCTGCGGGACGTGGGCTGTGCTGTGAGTGTCCCTTCCCGGCAGAAGGCTTGGCGAGGCAAGAGGACGGCGGTGGCAGGGAGGGGACTTCTGGGCCGTGCCTCGGTGGGGTGTTTCTGGCTGGCTGGGTAGGGTTGGTGTTTGTGAGGGTTCTTCTCTTCCTTTTTTGTCTTAGCTTGTCTTTGTCATGAGCTTTTGTGACAACTTACTCTATTTCTCATTCTCAGAAACTCTACCCAGCCTCTCTGCTTTCTTTTCCCAACAATCCGATGGGTGTAAGTGGTACTTGGGAGATGAGGAGAGTGGAGGGTTGCCCTGTCACCCAAAGGCATAAATGTAGCAGTGTCTTAGATACTGCCACGTGCTCTGAAGAGATAGAGTCACAGGGAGGTTAAAAATACTCATTCTGCTGAGGAGAACAGGAAAGAAATCGTGCTTTTGTCTCTCTTCGCTTTTGATACGGAAGACAAGCTGCTGGTTCCTTAACGTGCAGGATGGCTCAAGTGAGACGTTACCCAGCTGAATCATTTATAAAGCTGCTGGAGCTCACAGTCCCTCTGCGGGTCTTTGCCCACCGGGCTGGTCTTCGCCCAAGAGCTCTCGGTGGCGCCGAGGGCTGAGCCGGTCACTTGCTCTTTAGCCTTCTCTGCACCAGCCCAGGTCTCGCCGCCGCCTTGCCGGCTCTCCCGGCTTCCCCTGTAAACCACGTCTCTTTTTCTAAACAAAGTCCACTAAAGCTGGCCTGTCTCAAAGAAGTAGTTTTGTTAGAATTGTGCTTAGCAGTTCGGCAGCTCTCGTTCCCCTTCAAATGTGAACATTACTCAGATAACGCTATTCACACGAAAAGATTTCTTGAAATTCTTTAAGTGCACATTAAAATGCAAATCGGTCTTCTTATTAAAGATTTCTGGAAGTTCTCTGACAACACATTTAAATGCAAATCACTGAAACGTAGACTCAATATTAAAATCCAAACAATTATTTGATCCGCGTGCTGAAATTAAAGTGGGACCACGCCATGTGTCTCCATAAAACCAGGGCCGTTTTAGCAGCACGCAGGAGCCAGCTCTGCAGGGGGCTGGTCTGGCCCTCTGGGGAGCAAGAGGGGCAGGACGGGGCACGGTGCTGTGCCAGAAGCTGTGTCCCATGGTCGCTGAGCTCTTGTGTCCCACCATGGGAACATCACGAGGTCAGATTCGTCTTCGGTGAGACAAAAGCTGCTGACGTGGATCTGGACTAATGGGATGAAAAAGCCCAGGTGGAATTAATAATTAAGTGTCCCTGATTGCACCAGGTCCTCTTTTTGTCCAGTCTGGATGTCATCAACACAAAAATACTCATGCGAGGAGCAAAGGCAGAGCACTTGAGCTCTGCCCGTACAGATTTGGACTCATCAATATCCAGGAAATACAAGTGGGAGCATGTGAGGCAGCAGAACAGACTATTAAAAGACCCTTAATAAGTAAGAAGCTACAGCTGGATGTTGAATTTTCCCCCAAATTATGCAGTCTGAGGTTAAGGTTCTACCTGCAACCAAATGGATGGTAATTATTTGATGGAGTTTTAATGGGCATGCTCTGAGGCCAGCTCTAAAAGCTCTCGGTGTTATGGGATGCAGCTCAGGTGAACGCATCTGATCTCGTTTATTTTAAAGTATGATAATCCATTAGGAACAACAGGCTTTAAATATCTTTAAAACTGACTCAGGTCCTTTTTGTCTTTTGCGCTGCTGGGCTTATGAAGTTCCTTCAGAAAAACTCAGGAGGGGAAGAGGCGCTTTTCCACCACTCCCTTTTTTTATCTCGCTGAATTTATCGAGCTGCTTCCCTGAGGCTTGGCTTTCACCAGTAGGGAACTGGGAGGCGCAGGGGAGCGCGAGACGGGTGGAGTTGGTGCGGTGATTGCCACGTGCTGTCCACTAGAGCAAGGAACATGTTCTTCTTCTTTTCCTCCCAGTTTCTTTCAGTCCTTAGACTGTCAGCTTGAAATGCGACCATTTTGTTCGAAAATGTTGCATCTGATTTTTAAGAAAATGTGGTTTAGAGGACAGTAATGCTCCTGTTGCCAGGAATTTAGGCTCAATATATCTGGGGCAAACACTGCCCGGGTTGTGGGCAGTGTGGGGGGCTGGAGGGCGCCGTGGGGCAGAGCCAGGCTGGCTGCGGAGCCAGCGGTACGGTGCCTTGCTGGGCTGTCTCCCGCTGGTCTCGCCGGCGGCACAAGCTGACACGTCTTACCGTGAGTTGGCCCAGCGAGTGCCGTGGAGTGACGCCCTGGTGCAGCGGGGCCGTGCCTTGAGCGACGCTGAGAGTCTGCAGAGCACCCAGGGGAGCAGCACGTGCTCCAGCCATGCTCCTCCCTGCTTGTTTTACTGAGGCAATTCTCTTGGCCTGACGCTGGCGTACAGACTTCCCTCCCTCGTCCCCTGAAAGGAGATGCCCGCCTGCTTGAGCTCCTGGCTGGACAACCCCGGGGGGTGACGTCCGCGCCCCGCTGTTCCCGGTTGCTTGCTGCACGGGGAGGTCGGCATGCGGAGCGTGCTGCCGGCTCACCGACGCGCTCCGTGCCGAGCTGGTGGCACACGAGTCTCTTGGCCCTTGGTGCAACCGAGTGGTGCAAAGGGAAGAAGGGTCTAAGAGTTACCGTGGGTGAGGGGTCGGAATGAAGGTGCAGATGGAAATGCTTACGTTGCTCCTCGGGGAGCGGCGCTGGACAAACCCCAGGGGGGACGGGTGCCACCTGTGGCTCGTTGCTCTTGGTTTGCTCAAAACTCTACGTCATCAGTCGCCGCCAGGTGGTCACCACGTCCGGCCTGGCCGTGTGCATTCCTGCACCAGGTTCATTACCTGGAGGCCGTGGCTTCTCGCGTGGTGTTCGTCCAGCCCCGTGGCTGGAGGCGGCCTGTTCCCCCAGCAGAGGTACAAGACGTGGATGCCCACAGGAGGGTAAAGATTAGCCAACTTTTACCATGGATTTGCTAAACGTGGAAGTTTCACAGCTGTTTTCATCAGCACCAGTCACGGCACACGAAGGGTCCCATGTGCCATCAAAAGGAAGAGAAGTGTGTTGACTCTTGAGCTGTTTGTTCACAAATAGATAACTCCTGAAATTTCCCCGAAAGAAAAGGGGGATTCTTCTCTCTCATGAGTGGGATATCCCACAAACAAGCTTTGCCAACGCCAAGGTTTTATTTACTTGGGGTATTTGTACTTGAGGGATCTGAAGCTCTGCTTTTGTTTGGATCTTTTATGTTATTTTGTGTGCTAATTGGGGCTTTTTAACTTGACTCTGTCACTCAAATGCTTCTTAATGATGATGAGCAAAACTAAGCCATTTTACTACTGAGCGTGTATCATCACTGAATTTTAATTTTAAAGGAAAAAGTGGGTTTTTTCCATGTTGTAAATATGATTATTTTAAAAAAGAGATAATGATGTTGGACAGTTAATCATCTAAACAAAATTGAATCCAAAGTACAAAATGGATCCGGTTGTTCCCCCCTCCTCCATATACTGTTTGTGTTACATGAAAATAAATGTCATGCCCAAGTAATTCTGGGTGATGCACAAGGACAAAATGTACTGTAGCTGGTATCTATCAGTATTTGAAAAAAAAGAATAGGAAGCATTTCAGCTCATGATATTTATGGGTTACTCGTCTCTGTCCCACCCTTTGTTGCAAATATTTCTGTGTTGGGGAAAATTTAAAATCAGATCCGTAAATGACAGAAGAGGAATTTTATATGTAAGTGGGCGGGAGGCTCAGGAAAGGGGGAAGAAAGTTACCGTGCCTAAAGAGAAGTCTAGAGTTTCTCACGTCTGCAACTGAAGTAACCTCCCCTCTCTGGGGGGGATGCGCCCAGCGGAGCTGGAAGAGAGGGGCAGCAGGTCTGCGGGGCGCCGGTGGGGTGTGTAGGGCTGCAGCAACCCACGGGGTCACGTCTGATGTTTCCCTCAGGCTCGTTTGGCGTCGGTGCCGGTGGCGAGATAAACACAAGCCAGGTCTGGCCCCACTCCTGCTTTTTTGGCCCCGATGTGGAGGAGCCGGGTACCAACCCCTGCTGCCTCTCAGCCCCGTGGGAAGCTGGTGCGTCTCCTCCAGCAGGAGCCATACCTGGGGGCGGTGGGGACGGGTCCCTCCCTCCCTCTGCAGCGGGGCCGAGGGGACCAGCACCGCTAACACCCTCTTGTAACTTGATGGATGGAGCCATTTTCTTCACGCTGCTGGGTTTTGAACAGAGGGTGCTGATGTGCTGTTCTGTGGGCCTTCCGTTACAGCAAAGATCTGTATTTCCAGTGGCACATGCTGCAGAAGTGCATAACTGGTTTTTACCTTCTTAGCCAGTGAGGAAGAATAGCTTCTGCCACTGACTGCGGGCGATGAAATCCCTGACATGGGCTCTTCATTATGGGCTTAAGAAGCCTGGAAAATCAGGGAATCGGCAATCCCTCAACATAATACATGTTAGCTGCAGCGTATAGTACAAATTATATTGGATAACGGCATTATTCTTGAGCTATTTGTCTGTGGCTTTTGTTGCTAAGTTAGTGCTTTCTCATTCAGAAAGAGACAGAAATGCAAAGTACCCGTCTTCTGTCGGTGCCTAGATCCGTGTGGAGAACATCTGCTTTACGCTGGCAGTGCCCTGCTCAACTGTGGTCTCCTCTCCGCACAGAGTCCTGTGTCTGTATCAACACTGGAAATATCTTCTGATATTGGGAATTCATAGAAATTCCTGGCAACAGTCACCTTTTGGGCTGCTGGCACTGAAACAGCCCAGCAGCCTTGCCTTGAGCATCCCCCACCGCAGCATGGGGGGGACGGGCAAGGCTCTGCGCGCCCAGGAGCCCTTCGTCACGGATACGCTCGTGCACCGCTTTATGGGCTTAACATTCAATTTCTCAGAATCTCAGACTGCCTTTCTTATGCTCCTTTTTAAGTGCTGCTTAAGCATTTGTCATGACATTTGCTGCAGCCGTAGCTGCTCGCGGGGCAGGCGAGCGTGCTGAGCGGCGATGGGCGCTGGGGCTCTTCCCCGCTGCGGCGGTGTCGGGGGCTTTTGGCATTTGTCCCTTCCCGGGAGGCAGCAGGGCCACCCGCCCTTCCCCGCGCCACAGCACAGACCTCAGCTGCTTCGGGCAGCATTTGGTTTTCTAGATCTTTTTAATGCCTTTGATTATTTTATTTTTTTTAATGCACAAAGGAAAACTGAAGTTCAGGATGGTGAACTCTGCTGCCATAAAAGGCCCCCGAAACCCAAGCGGCAGTTGGTGTCCTGAGACACCACGTGTCATACACCCTGTTGTCCTCTTTTCCTTCTCCTGCAAGCTTTTTGCTTGGTCCCAAAGGTCCCAAAGTCACCTTTGCACGCGTCTGTTCCCTCCTCCCAGTTGACTTGCTCTTGCTTTCGCCTGTGGTGCAGTGGAGGATATTTCCATTTTGCTAGTGATTCTGCACTCTCTGCTTGACCCAGCTTAGGAAACTGCTGTCCTCGGGCTTCATTTGAGTTTTCTGGGGGAGAGAAAACCAAACAACAAACAAACGGTGCCCATTTCCGTCCGCCCCGCTTCCCCTTCTCCTTACTGGGCTCGAAAAGGCATTTTTCTCAGCAGAAATCACCTGGCCCCCTCGACCTGTCCTGGAAAATTCTGCCCAGACACATTTTCTGTAATGATCCCAGAGCAGCAGTCAATATTTAACAGTAGCTCTTTAAAACTGTTTTCTGGGCTCTGAACAGAATTCCTAAAGAAACAGTTTGTAGGAAATGTATCGGAAAATTAACTTCATGTTCCTCAACACATCATTAACGGTTTTCTCACCCTAACCATCAAAATGTCTGTGATTGTTTCCATCTTGGAAAAAGGTGAATGCTGGCACCGGGCAATATGTTCTCTCCTCAGTTCCTTCCAGCAGTGCTGTTCCCAGGGGGCTGCAGCTTCCTAATGAGTGGGGACAGCAGAGGAAAAGGCATCTGCTGCGTTTATGAGCCTGTTTACAGCACGGACTCCAAAAACAGTCAGTGTTGGAAGTGATTTTTTTTATTATTATTATTTTTTTTACATTTCTACAAGAAACAGACATTGTTTGTGAATCCCTTTTGCCATTCTCAGTTTTCCTTCCTTCTCCTTCCCGGTCTCCTTAGCCATCCAGTGCAGCTTAAGATCTCCTGTGTTTTCTGACATGGCTTTGCACTCTGTGTCAGCCTTCTCTGCTACATGAAGAACACAATTTTTTATTTATTTTTTTTCTTTCTGGATGCTGGTCTCTGAATGTAGGGTTAGCTAAAGACGCCAAAGCTTAGTTTTCCTTTTGCTTGCATGGGATAAACATGAAGACAACCCCCCCACCCCCGCGCACACGTGCACAATTTTGGGGTCTTAAGTGAGTTGTCTCAGAGCCTGCGATTTCCGTCTGTTGCTTCCTGTGAATGGTGACAACCAGAATGATCAGGTAACTGGGCTGATGGTCTCCAGAGCAAAACTCCAGGCTGGGGATGCGTGGAGATAACGGTGGGCTGTGGAGCTCCTTTCCAGGAGAGGTCCCTGCTCGTGGTGTCCCTGCCGGTGGCCGCTCTCCAGCCGCGGCGAGGCCGCCCTCCCCGCCAGGGCCTCCGGGAACACCACCACGAGCCCCGTTTCAGGCGAGAGGAGGGGGGTAAAGCAGCAATGTGGTTGTGAGGAAGAGGAGGCAGAGAAAGGGTTTGCAGGGTGACGTGGCTGAAGTGACACCTCTCGGTATGACCTTTCCTGGGATCTCTGGGTAGCGTGTGACCTGCAGGAAGGTAAAACAGCCAGAGAGAAGAGGTTTACAATTATGGAGGTGAGAATCTTGTTTGCATGGGAATAGGAGAGAGATTGAGTCTTTAATCACTGGGGTGGAGAACTTGCAAGGTGTTGATACGGCCAGGACGTGGGGACACAGGGACACCCCAGCTGAGGGTGATCCAGAGCGTGAACCTGCATTACTGGCACGGTCAAGATGTTGACCACAGTGATGGAGAAGAGAGCGGTGACTGTGGCGAGCGTGAGTGACCTCTTCAGTGCTCACTAGACCTGGAGGACAGACCTCGCCAGGGCTGGGAGGAGGGAGGCTGAAATTGGGGTTTGAACTGGTGGAGAACTGTCTGGGGCTGAAAGGTGCATGTGTGCATCGTCAACACAGAACTATTAATTACAGATGTGTTGGTGGATGAAATTACGCAGGAACAAATGAGAAGCAAAGACAAAGGAGGCGGTTAGCTGAGAGCTGCACGGAAACCTAACAAAGGTGTTGAAGAGGACTCTCCGAATGACTGGCTGCAGGAGAGATTTCCTGTAAATATGCGGAGTTTAGGGGAGAGGAGAGAAGAGGTACTATCTGAACCCCTGATTCAGAAGGGAGATGGAGATGTGTCCTTCTGTGGGCACCGGGGGTCAGGAGAGGCTCCAGCAGAGTGTGGTGGCCAGGACTGAGACTGCTAGTTTGGGGTGGAGGTGGAAGACAGGGCACCTCGCCACTGAGGCTACATCTGTGAGCAGTGCTCTCGGTGGCCGTGGGGGAAAAACGGGCAGTGGAGAAGCTGTCGAAAGGTGCGTGTGGTGATGGGGATACTCTTCCCTCAACACCAGGCTCGCGGGTGGCCACTCTGGCAATGGAGAAGTAGAGTTGTGCTGGAAAAGGATCAAAATGAAAGAGGTGGCACAGGACTTGGGGTGGACGACTTCAGTCTGGCCACTGAGTCACTGCGGGACGCCTGGCGAAGTGGGCAGGAGCGGGTGCTGGGAGCCCTGCGCTCGTTTGCATTGAAACGGGGTTTTCCCTTGTGCGTGAGCAGTGCAAGTAACCTCCTGGGTTTCTCATTCTGACAATAAAAAGGGAATAACAATAGGGTAACAAAACAAAAAAAAAGATTAATTTCTAAATAGCAATTGCCTTTCTGTGGAGAGCACTGCCAGCTCCCCAGCACCTTCCAGTGACAGTGTTTGTGTGTCTTCCCTTTGCCTGGGTTCCTGCAGCTGCACGCCCAGAACAAGACCTGGAACATCAGTCACCAGCTTTTAATTCATTGCTCTTCCCCTGGCCCGCGGGGGAGGTGAGTGTGAGAGCAGCCTTTGCCTTCTGGGGAGAATTTTCCCGTTTGCAGCAGCTTCACAGCGTTGTTCGCTCTGACTGCGAAGAGCCGCACGCGTGAAGGGACGTTGCCGAGAGCTGGTGCACGTGCGTTTCGTCACCTTCTGGGCTTTGTGCATTTATTTTTCAGTCCCTTTGCTCCCCCAAGCACTGTCCCCTGTGGGACAGTGCAGGAGGGGTGGCGGGTCTGGATGGTGCGGGTTCCGGTGGGGAGCGCTCTGCGGAGGGGCCGGGCGCAGCCACCATTGCTGACACTTGTGCACTTAACTGGCAGCTCTGGGAGCCCCAGCGGGTTCCCATCCCTCTGCGTGAAGGACTTGTCATGCACTAAACACTGGTGGGAAACAGCGATGTGTGTCCGTGAAATGTGTTACGGTAATCCCATTTTGACTGCAGAGAATACGGCGCAAGGATTTGCTCTAGAAAAGCTTTAATGCCTCATGCTTCGTGTAATCAGACTTCCGTGGGGCACGTGGGGTTTTGCTCTTCTCGTTACCTGCAGCACTGAAGTGGCCTCGTTACAGTCTGTGTTTAATGCTCGGCAGTGTGAGCTGCCTCGGTGGTGTCCGTTGCTCCTTCTGTAACACTGGGGTGCATGCGTGGTCCGTGTGGAAGTAGTTTTCCCAAGTGCACTCGAAATGTGCTGGCTGTGGTGGGTTAACATGTGTTTGGTGGACTTACTTGGGCACTGTGGTGGGGACAGGAGTGGGAGTGCCTGTGCCTTGTCTTGCCTGGGCTGGGGCAGCCCTGGGACTTGGTCCCTGTCCTGGTGTCCCCAAGGAGAGACGGGGACTTTACATTACTCCTCAGAGATGGATATCAGACAAGTGCGGGTCAATACAATCAAGGTGAACATGTCCTCTGGTTAACAGCTGGGGAACTGCTTTTCCTTTCGCTTCTGTTTTTATTTGCATTCATAACCCAAGCAAGTGTTAAGGACAAATGGCTCTGAAAAAAAAAATAATCAAGGCCTGTTAGCTGTCCTCCTGCAAAGGCTACAAGCAGCGCAGTACACCTTACGCTTAAAAAGACTTTGAGGGCGGCAACAGACTTGTAATAACGCCTCTTAAATTTTCAGCTCGCTTCCTGCATGCGTGCCACCCAGCCCTCAGTTCCCTCCTTTGCTGGTGTCTTCCAGTTTCTTAAATCCTGGCCCCAGTTAGGGCCCGGGTGTGCTGCACGTCCTGGCGTCCCTGTGCCCCGATGCAGCATTTGCCTTGGAAATGTGGTGCCAGGCAAGCGCTGGCAGTCGGCTTTCCTAGAACACAGACCTGGTACCGTGGCATTCTTGCAGGTTCCCGCCCACAAATACCAGTCTGGCATTTGCAGCCGATTCCAGTTTCCCGGGGGCGCGCTGCCCTCTCCCGTGGCCCACAGTGCCGGTGTCTCAGTAGTTACAAACCAGGCGTCGTGCCCCGCTGCGGGCAGGTGGGATGTGCTGCCCTCCGCTCCCCTCTCCACAGCACTCGTCGTTTCCTACAGCTGGGTTATTCTTACGATTTAAAATGGAATAATTAAATAATTCGAATAACTGTATAATTCATATATAGACACCTAAGTTCCTCTGAAACAGGATAGTGGTGATAGTGTAAAACAACTTATATTTGCAGTTGTTCGTACAGTTCAGAATAAATGATCCAGGATAATCGATGTTGCCAGTGAGGAGACCTGTGCAAATGCAGGTGTAGCAGACGAGGAAAAAGAGCGGAACAGGGAATCTATGGAACAACAGAGCGAGGAGTTTCTGAGCCCGGAGTCTGCGTCAGCGCGAACAGTAATTCTGGTGGTGGATGCTGGGCCGGACCCTGGGGAAAGCCCTTGGCTTGAAGTGGGGCTGAGCTGGCAGCCAGCAGTAATTGCGTTTCAAAGTCTCCAAGCAGATTCTGGACGAACCGCACCGTTGCCACCGCGTGGCGTGACTCCATCGTCAGACCTGCCACCCAAAGCCCGACCTGACGCGGACGGGGGCGTTGCGCACAGGGCGGTACCTGCGCGGCGTGATGTTCACACACCTGCCTGCCATGTCCATGGGGTCGCTGCGGGTCCCGGGCGCACCAGTGGTCCCCAGCAGCCCCAGCATCCCGCTGACGTGCCTGGAGATGTCCCCCGGGCAGGCGAGCTCATCGCAATGTGCGGTTATTGCAATTACATTTATGGCTGCCGTAACTACATGCACAAACTCTCTGTTCACATCGCAGTGGCAATCTAGCCCTAAAATGAGAATAGATTTTCTTAAACTTATTTTCTGTTTAAATGGAGTGGTTTCATTCTTGTCCCTGCTTGTGGAAATTAGTGGGATGTACATGCTAAGCGTCAATGCTCTATGTAATATACTGCCCGTGGGAAGTGTTGTAGGTTATGGTAATGCTGGGATGCATGCGTGAGGGCTGAAAGAAGGCAAAGAGATGTAGAAATGCACTTTGTCAAGTGTAATTCATCCCAGGGTAATGTAGCTATAGCCACGTAATGGGATTCTTGGCTCCTCTGCTCTGTGCCCTTTGCTGTGGGACGAGGGCTGCATTATGATGCTTCTGTTCCCGCACTCATTACGTCTCCTCTGCCAGAAGCCCAACTGTGCCATCTTTTCTGGCTGCCTCTCCTCCATAAAGTCATTTCCCAAAGATCATCTTTCAGCCTGTGATTTATCTGACTCCCAAACTAGATGCTTTGAACGCTGCAGTTCTGCACGTGGAGGCGTTTCCAGCATGTCTGCGGTTGTATATCTCCCAATTTCCACCAGCCTTTTAGCATTTCCATTTTTATGGGTGCTAATACTGTCTTGCTTGCCGGGGAAAAAAAGCTGGTTTTAAGGAAAGAAGAAAGGATGGAGGACGTGGGGGGCAGCAGGGATTTCCAGGGGCCGAATGCCATTGCTCCTTTTTTACAGCCCTGTCATTTGGAGGCAGCAGATCCCCCACGAGCTGATGGTCTTCCCCAGTAACACACCTTCAGTTCCTCCCTGGGTTTCTGCGTGCTTTCGCTGAGTGAAATACAGCGGCTTTGTAATTTTCCCAACGTGTTTCATGCGATGGCGGTTGTCAGCACCGCCCTTTGCCTGGTCTCCATCTGCTGGCTCTGCTTTATCTCCCTTTTCACTGCAAAAAAGAACGTGGGAGAGGGGCTGGAGTCACTGGGGTGGCGTGTGCTGCCGAGAGCGTTTCGTGAGCCGTGGCACCGTGCTCACCTGGAGGCTGCACCGGGAAGCCGGGAAAAGGAGGAGCTGCACAGGCGGCTCTACAAGCCAGCGAGGTCGATAGGAGCAGCGTTCGGGCAGAGCACGACAGGGTGTTCGTGGTCCACATTCACCCATTGCTCCCATCCACCACCCGCTTGTCGCGGGATGGGGCTCGTCTGTTTGCAGGGCAGCGTTGGTGGGGGTTTATACTTGCACAGCTAAAATCCAACGTACTTTAAAAGCTGCATTTAAGTTACATCTGGGTGATCAGACACCACCACCAGCCGTGTGCTCTCTGCTGCCGGGGGTGTGAGAGACTTCCCGTCCCCATTGCCCAGGGCCTCCAAACTCCCAGTTTGCTTTTACTCCCAAGTTCTTCTTGGAGTGAAACCAAGACAGTCCATTTACAAATACTTGAGCATTGAGAACCAGGAACTGGAATTGAGAGGTGGTGTTGAGAACCTGCTCTCGGCGCACCAACGTGGCGATGAGCCCGTGCACACTACCAGAACGGGACGCTCTCTGCACGCCCTCGCTGGGTGAGTGGCAGGAGGTGACAGTGCAATAACCAGCGTAAGCTGGGGGAGACGCAGACGTGTTAACTCACCTGGACACTAAAGGTGAATTCATCTCGGTTGGTTGGTTGGTTGGCTGCTTTTTTTGTGTCTCTGTGGTTTTGTTTGTTAGTTTTGACGAGAGCCAGCGCGGCCAGGCTGTGCTCCTGCATCCTGTGGAGAGCTGCAACAGTGGGGTTTGCGGTTTAGTTTGTGTTTGAACACACATCAGTAAATACTTATCCTTTTGGCTGCTCCACGTCATTTGGGGTGCAGTTTTAGGGTCTGAATTCACCCTTCACTCAAGCCAGTGGGGAGATGTACGTTTGGGGCCCCTGAGCTCTGGCTGTGGCTGGGCTGGGAGGCAGCTCCCGGCACAGGGCACGGTGTGTCCGCCTGGCCGTGCCTTTGGGATCACCCCGCCAGCAGCGGAGCTGGGTGCACACTGTCCCAGAGGTGCTTTTTTAGCTTGTCCAGCGCTTTTTGCCCATCACAGAAGGCAGCAGAGCTCCAGGCCTGAAGTAAACTTTCCGGGGATACTGGACACCTTTGGACACAGATCCTGGACTCGTTTCATTGCGGCGGAGCCGGACATGGAGATCCGGCTCGGAGCCGGCATTTGGTAACCTGAGGAGGGGGTGCTGGGGGTTGCAGGAGCACAGATAAGGGCTGTGCCTAGCACCCATGGCGAGCTCATCGAGCCACCCACCAGCCTGCGAGCACCCAGCAGTGTCCGCCCACTCCCCAGGAGCTGGTTTTGGGTGGGTACAGTCCCCTGGGATGCAGGGAAAGCCCGTCCAGCCCTCACTCCCGTTTCCCGCAGCAGTGCTTTTATCTTCTTGTTTTAGGGAGTTTCCTTCCCGAGGAAGCGGCGTCAGTGGAGCGTATCCCGGGACAGCAGCGATCCTTTCTGCCCGGCGCTGCGGTGCCGACAGCTGGTGTCAGCCCGGCTCCTGCTGGCTCCGCTTCGCTGCTCCCTAATGAGCAAAACAAATGGGACGTGGGGACGAGCCTGTGCGGGAGCAAATGGGTGAGCAGGAATAAGGGACGCGGGGCTCGTGGCTCGGAGTCCTCGCCCAGCCTCTCTGGTCCTGCATGCCTGTCTTTTCCTGAGTGCCAATTACAGTATAAATAATTATTCGATTACACAATTGTCACTAACTGCTTTGTTCTCCATCTTGTCTTTGATGGCTCAGGAGCTTTTCAAGGTGAAATAATGGCATGTTCAGGGAATTTGCTTAGAAGCTGGTAATTATTAATTTCCTCGTCGATTCATTTTCTGGGTGCATTTGCAGCACGATGGGCTCTGAGAGGAGCAGGTCGTGCCGGAGAGCAGATAATGGGGATCACAGGCCACTTCTTCCCTAATCCAGAGTCCGGTGACAGACAGTGACTTTCCCGCTGCCTCCAAGGAAGAGCGGTGACATTTGCTTTGTTTTACTGCGGTGACATCATTGGAGTTCCAGGCAGCCTAATCGTTTTTTGGTCTGAACTACTTTCCTATAGATTTTCTCTGTCTTTCCAACTGTATGATTATGTAATATAATTATCTTGTATCTTTTATTTGATGACCCTGTTTTATTAGTAATGATGTGCTAATTATTCTGGTTCCTGATTCTCTGTGTGTTGATAATTGCGTCATATTATGATAGTAGTTTAAAGATCATGAATAATACGTAGCACCTCCTCTTGTAAGCCGGTATTACCTCGCACTGTAGCCCACTGAAGAGTTTAAACCCAGCTTAAAGCTCCCAGTGCCAAGTGGAGGGAACGTGTAGGTGTGATAGATGGGATAAAATCCTCATCTCCACCTGCCTCTCGACTTCACTGCAGAGGCCTAATTATTCTTTCCCACGATTAGACCTGTTCTGAACTTCCAAACTATGAAATAAAACATACAGTTTCTTGTGTCTCTTGAAAACAGGGTAATGAACCTTCCACGGTGCTCGTGGCGGGGGAGGCGGGAGGGTCCCGCGTGGCCCCGAGGCCGTGTCTCACTAAACCTTGGTGCTAAACCTTGGGGCGAGGCTGCCCTTCCTGCTTTTTTTTAGCCGGGGCTGTGTCCGACCAGCTGAAGTCAATGGGCCTTGGAGCCCTCTGGGCTCTGCGCACAGGGAGCAATCCCCGGGATGGTGGTGGGGCTGGGGGACCGAGGGACAAACCCCTTCGTACCTCCAGCCTGAGGTTTGTACTGCACGTCCTGGTGAGCTTCAGCAGCAGATGCCCCAGGAGAGGATTGAATTCGTCCTGAGAAGCATGGTGAGATTGCTCTCGCACAATCTCCCACAGATTTTCTCATGCCGCCTTTGACTGTCGGATGGAGCAAAGGAAAGTTGCACAGCGTAATTTATTTTCCACGTTTTATGCTCATAACTAAATTTCTGAAGTTCAGATTAAAAAACTAGCTAAGTCCATGTCACTGTTGTTTATATTCAGCTGCTTCTTGGATGTTCTAGTTAGCAAACGCTGTGACTGAATTCCCATAACTGTTGGGATAAATTTAAGTTTTAAAGAAAACGCGGTTGTGACTAGAACATTTTAGAGGAAGAGAAATAGTTCTGTTAACGATGTGGGGAGAAATAGAGGGGCTTCTGGAGCAGAAGCGCTGAGGGCACCTTGTCTGGACCAGTGGGCGCTTCGGAGGCAGATGCAAGTCATCGTCTCTCCCATAGGAAACTGTGGAATTGGCTGTTCACAGGGAATAACTTCTGTTAGAGACTCCTACGTGCACTGAAACACAGAATTTATGTGCTCGTTTTATACATCTAAATCCCTTGTTTATCAAGTTTCACAAATGCATGAATCACAAAACGCTGTGTTTACAGCTGGTGCCTGCTCTCGGCTGCAGCGCTGCCCAGCAGCCGCGGTCCCGCGGGGAAAGGGCAGGTTTCCTTGGAAAATTGCTTTGGTCTCTCACCAAACTTAAAATCTTGTACTTATGCTCTTTTTCTGTTAAACCGAGATCAGTATCTCAGCTTCTGGAAGATATAGATGTGGAGACGCTTGAATTCTCTCTCCTGTATTTTGCAACAGTTTAGAAGGACTAAAAAAAATCTGACAGATGAGACAAAACAGTTATCAAAATGTCTGTATAACTGCTGAATCCATAGCCGTGGAGGAAGATGCTTTGCAACGTGTTCCGTAACAAACAGGAAACAAATAATTGTTTAAGAAGGATTTAATTAACCTGAATGAATTTAGTTAAGCAGGCATTAAATGTCTTACCCAGAGTATATGCTGTCTTATTTTTTTCACTTATGTGAAAATGTTCTTTGGATTTTTTTTTTTTTGCACACTACCTTGAGATTTTTATAAACTTCAGTGTTTTTCATTAGCTACCTCTAATTAAATATTTATGGTACAGTGCACTGAAGTTTCTATAAAATATTGAAAACAGCGAGGGACTGTGTTTTCAGGAGAGGAGGACTGAGGTTGGTCGGGGAGCGGAGTTCAGGGCGGCGCTGCCCGTTGGGTTTGTGCCCGGGGGACGAGCGGGTGCTGGCGCCGGGCAGCGGCAGTCCTGCCCCGTCCCACCACCGCAGCCGCACTGGGGCTCTCGCCAGCCGGGCTGGCACCGCTCGCTGCTGGGAGCAGAAACCCCGGCTGCCGGGAAGGGCACGCAGCGGAGACCTGTGGCAGCGAAGTGTTCTGCCAGGGCTCTGCTCTTTCCCGTGAATTTACGCCTTCCGCTGGGATGCGCCTGAGTTGATGGTGAGCGGTGTAGAGTTTAGTGTTTGTCCTCCTAAATCACGTTGTCGGTGTTTGTAATTCAGGCTAGTAAAATAGGCCTGGAACACTTGTGTGGTAGGCCTCATGGGGCCATAAAATTGGGGAGGTTTAATTAGATTTCATTAGTGACAGGAAATAGTCTTTGTCAGACTCTTCCCGTGCAGAACTCCCTCTGTCTTCCTCTGCTGTGCTGGCTGCCCCGCGCGGCCCCGGCACAACAGGCTCCTTCAGCTCAGGCTCCCGTCTCCGGGTCTGCAGATTAGCTAGAAAAGGGACGGCGTGGTGAGAAATGAGCCCTCGTTATGGCTGTGAAAGGCTTCCCAAGGAGAGCATCGAGCCCCCAGCCCCCTGCGGCGCCCCACGTGTGGTGCCCCCAGTGCAGCTTTGGCGTCCTCCGGCCCCTGCCCCACGCCAGGCATCTCCCCCTGCGGCACAAAGACGTGATTACTGGGAAGTTATGGGCATTTGTTAATTGGAAGATGTAACTGGGAATTTCTGTGAACAAAGGAGAATCAATCAGAGACCAAAGCAGGATGCGTTTTTGCCCTTTTGTCATTGGTTTCATTACGGTTGTGTCAAGTGTAGTTGACAGTATAAAGGGCAAAGAATTCTGAAAACTTTTGGCTTGCTGGTTTAAAAAAAGAAAAAAAGCAGGATCTCATTTAGGCAAAAAGCTCAGTCACTGTTACAGCAAGGGTTTTTTCTTTCTAAACAAGTAATGCATTTTTGTTTAAATAAAGGAAAGAACAGACTATTTATTACTGTTCCGAAATCTGGATGGCATTAGCGGCTGTGTAAATTAGTTTAACTTCATTGACTTCCACAGAAATAAACCGATTCATCTCTGCTGAGAATCTGGTTCCATGGGACTTAATTGATTTTTTTCAAGCTGATATTTTTATTAGTAATAAAATTTAAGGTTCAGATAATACTCATCAAATATTTGCTTACTAGTCTACACAGCATACTTCTTTGGTAAATAAGGTTATTGTATGTATATAAATCTGGATAAATAGATAAATAAAAATCCAGACATTACGTTTATGGTTGAGCAGCTGATAAGATGCAGAAGGTGAGGTTGCCTGTCCTGCCCCGTACGTCGAGAGCTGTGACTGGGCTGAGCCGCGCAGGGTGGCCAGCAGGGGATGGGGACGGGGATGGGTGGTGGGCTGTCACCCAGACGAGGTGGGTTCAGTCCCCGGCGTCCTGGCTCTGGAACGCGCCTCAGAGATCCAAAAGGTCAGGTTGGTTTGGGGAACACAAGCACCAAAGGATCCTCGTTTTTAAGCAACGCAGAATATATGCATGTTCTGCAGGTGTATATTGATGTGTGTGTGTGTGTGTATCAAAGTTATGCCTAAAGTACCTGCTATATCGCCTAAATGGTTTGGGAGAAGCTCGCGGCGTTTGCGCTGCTGCCGCTGCGGAGCTGTTCCCCGGGCGCCGCTCCGTTCCCTCTCGCCCACCGTACTTGGCTCGGGGGTGACGGGAGGGGACACCCCCCTTCGCTGGCCCACGGGCACCCGCTGACCTGCGCCTGCCGTGGCTCAGGCGCCCCGCTGGGTCCGCACCCCCGTGGCCTCCCGGTCGGGGAACAAGGTCCTTGGGAAATGAATTCTGAGCCCCGCGGCTGAGCCGCCGGTGCCGCCGGGATGGTGCGCCACATGGGGTTTGGGTCTGTTTGGGCTGTATTCCTGCAAAAACTCTAACATTTTTCCCCTGCAGTACTGGGGAGCTCAGACCGGCTTCCTGCGGCGAGCGTGCTCACCGCCCCCTCTTGCGCCGCAGAGCAGCTCTGGCGGGGTGGTGGCTCCGGGATGGTTTCCAGTAGCTGAAAATAAGGTGGGGGGTTTTGGGGTTGGGGTTTTTTTTTGAGGTGGCGTTGGGGACTGCGGGGTTTTGGTGTTGTGTATTTTCACCCCGTTGTGTAACAGCGGGGAGTGCCCGCTGCAGGCTTGCAGCATAAATGCAAGGACGGCGGCGGCTGTTCCCTGTAGCGGCACCCAACTCACTCGACGTCGGCTTGGTAAAGCAGGATCCAGCCTTGCCCAAAAGTTGTCCTCAGAGCAAAACCCTCTAAATGAATCCTTGGGGAAAACTTACTTTTATATACGTATATGCACACACATATAATATGATCATATATATTATAATAGATATATGTTTTATGTATAACATTACTGTATTATATGTTATAGATGTTATTATAGATTACTGCTCTGGGTTGCTTAAGGGTGAGAGGGTGAAATCCTGCGTCAGGACTGGGCTGTGCGGTCTCCAGCCCGTACTGGGATGCCCGAGCTGGCTCCAGCAGGCGGGTGGCTGCTCCTGCTGCCAGGGCTCCTGTTGGATGTTTTTCCCTCTGGGAGCTGCTCGGCCTGTCGCTGGTTCCAGCTGTACGTTAGCGTGTGACTCGGGGGCTAGAAGAAGTAGGAGGAAGGAAGAAAAAACCCAGCGGAGGGGAAGTGTATCAGATCGGTGCTCACTGACAGTGTTTAGTCTGAAACTGTAAATCCAGTGGCATATGTAAAATACTGTCTCTGGCACCAGCAAATTGTTCTTTGAGTAATTGTATTATGTACTCCAGTGCTTCTTTGATAAGATGTAATCTGTGTGAGGTGATAGCAAGTCAGTTATCCCTAGTGTTAAACAGTCGTTCTACAGGGAAGTTTCTACTGCTGGAGACCCTTGGCTGATACCTCTGGGGGAGAAATGGGCTCGTTTCAGGGGGAAAATGTTGCTTTCAGCTTAATCAAGGTGACCCTCACATTTAAGACCTGATACACTTAACTGGTTTGGCACGTAAGGAAATGTAGGAGTTTTCAGCCTTTGAAAAGGGGGGAGAGGTAAGGGTGTCAGCCTCGGGAAGAAGGTGCTTTCCCCGTGCCACTGGCTCACCGTGGGAGGGCACGGGATGTGCTGGGCTGCCCTGGGCAGGTTTCCCAGTGCAGAAGGAAGATGTGGATTTTTTGGGTGTGTTTTTTCTTTTTTTCTTCCTAAATTTCTTCATTTGGCAGAGTAGACGTTCCCGGTTTGCAGGAAGCAGGGGTGGGGGTCTCCTCGGGGGCGGGGGGCACAGCATGGGGCACAGCACGGGGAACCAGCCCCACCGACCCAGCCCTGCCTGTGGCGGACACTGGAGCAGGAGAACAGGCACAGGGGGTTGTTAACGCAGGGCGATTGTTTTGCTGTTGATCCTGAGCCAAAATGTTTTGAAGTGGAAGCGACTGAATCACTGGCTTTGGTAGTGTTTTTTTTTAAATTTAACCTTTTTGTCTCCTGGCTGAGTCACAGGTGGTGTTTATATGGGGCAACCTCATTACACAAAATGACCCCTAAGATGACCGTAGCGCCGGAAGGCTTGGACATCACGGAAATATTTGTTAAACTTCCTCCCTGTTCATTATTGCCAGGACAGGCAGCCTGGGATCTCAACAGGGTTGGTGTTTGGATCTTCGTAGTGTCGTATGCAGAAATAACAGAACCAGGCAAATACAGGTGGATGCCAGGTATTATTTTGCCTTTTATTGCTACTGCATTAAATGCTGCTACGCTAAGAAACAAATGGGTTGTGCAATAGCTTGGTTAAGTGCCAAGAACAGCATCTGCATTTGCATTCTGAGAATTAGAAAGCAATCTGTTGCTAGAGGGGAGCTTGTGTATTCATTTCTGGCTCAAAGTACTCGAGATTTTGCTGAAAATACTGCGTGTCTAAGGCCTGTCCTTCCTCATGCCTCAGAGCTGCTCTCTGAAAAGAATAATTTATGGCTTCGTGTGTCACTTCCCTCATCTTGCTCTGGAGAAACTCTGCCCAAAGATGGTTCCGAGGAAAAACAGTTTGGATGGGGGTTTTTTCCTGTGTAAAAAGCTTTTCTTATTAAAAATAAATGCTTGGATTGTTTTCTTTCTGTTCAAAAAATGGCAAAAATTTGCTTAGGTTCTTGCTAATGTGGCTAATATACCGAGTGCACAGAGTGTGCTATTTGCAACAGAAGTGGAGGCTTTGCAGAGACGGCGGGGGGTGACACCGGGCAGCTTGGTTTGGTTTGGCAACGGCCTCCTGGCTGTTTGTGGGAATGTGCTGGGTGGACGTCGTCAGAGTCCGAAGCTCATCAGGACTGAGCTGAATAACCAGTCTGCTGCGAAACTGGGTGTCCCCTTCCACCTGCAGGAAGGTGAGTGTTGGGTGACACTGGTACGCAGCTCCTGCGTGGCCTGGAGTACCTGAAAACGTTCTAAGCCCTGCCAGTCACCTTCCGAAATGTGCTCGAGGTCTGATGTTGTACAAGAACATAAAATTAAGTTGTTCTGATTACGAGGGGGTTGCAAGGAAAGCTTTATGTATACCTGCAGTGGTCTGTAGGGGACATTCTGCTGTGACAGCTCCCTACGCCCACGGGGGTACGGGCCAACGCTCGACAAGCCGTGCCAGGACTGCAGCACCCAGAGCTCCCGCAGGCAGGCGGGTACCAGTAGCATCCTCTCCTCTCCTCTCCTCTCCTTTCGGAATGCCGTGATGATGACAGCCCTGTAAAGGCTCCTCAGGCCTTGCTGCCAGGAGCTCAGAACCTGGGGAGTGTGTCTGTGTCCGTATCCACTTTGTAAAAACAGAACCAGTCCCTTACCCCGTAAACACAGCGGGGACAGGGAGCGCCGTTTCAGTGGGTTGTGTAGATCCTCGGTGCTGGAGTAACGCTGCACGGGACCGAGATGTACCGGGGGGAAACGGAGACTTTTAAAATGATGCCTGTTGCTGTTCCGTCCTGGAATAACACCTGCGGTGATGACTTTTCCGACTGAGCCTTCAGCTGGCCACAGCTGTCACTTACTGCCCCGCTGGCCGTGCTGTCCCCAGAGTGGCGGTGTTGGTCAGCCTTGATGAAAAAAAGCTGTAGAGAGTCTGTGAGCTGCCGCTCGCCTGATCTAACCTGACCACAGACTTGTATATAGGAGTAGTTTTTCCTCCCACTCTTTCAAATAAAATAAGCAAACCATTGTGAGCGCCTGAATTCACCGGACCAAAAGGAGCTGCGTAACAAAAGGCAACAGTGCCCAGTGAAAGCCAGCCCGGGGCAACGGGCACCTCTTCAATCGTGTGCCTCTTCTGTGTCCTCTTTGCTGCATCAAAAGATGAAAGCTTTCTATCTAGGCTCAGCCTTACTAATTAAACTGTTCTGTTCAGCTCCCGCAGCGGCCGCTGGATCAGCCCCACCTCTGCTTTCAGCCTCTCCAGCGTGCTGCACTTTAAGATAATACGGGCTGCGGGAAGGGGGTTTGAAAGCCTCCTGCATTAACTTCCTCGGCTCCCCCCAAGCCAGGGATTAGTCAGCCACGTCCTCCGTGCTTTTGAAACATCTCCCTCTGAGCCTGTGGGACGTTCAGACAAAGGCAGGGTTAAAACGCAGGGTAAAACCCTCAGTTTGGGTAAATTGCTCTAGTGTGGCGGGGGGGAGCGGAGCCTCGGCAGTTGAGACCAGGAGAGAATTTGGCCCTGAGTGAGGAAGCAGTAAAGGGAACAGCCCTCTTGAAAAACATAAAAGTTAATTGTTATGCAAAAGTGGTACATATTTTTCAGCTCTAAAAGATCAGTGCTCATAACTTCCCCATAAAAAGTGCAGCTGGCCAATATTTTTCACTTTTTCCTGAGTGAATTGAAAACGAAGGTGTTTTTCACGCTCTCAGATGAAACTCTGAAGGAGAGGGGCTCCCAGTAGAACCTCGGGGCTGGGTGGGAGCTTCGCTGGTCCCCAGACACCCATCAGTGGTCCCTGCACCCCGCGCCTCCCCCCCGCAGCCCCCGGCGCGGCGGTGGGAGCTGGGGACGCTGCAGGGCGTCCGGCAGCCGGGCTCACTCCGCGTCTCCTGCTCTTTCAGCCCCTGACCCCAAACCACCAGGCAGGGGCCTGTGCTCTCCCGTGCACCCCCGGGGGCTGCAGCCGCAGGGGACGTGGGTGGCTGCTCCTGCCCCGCCAGCCAAAGCCACCCCGGCCCACGGACGGGCTTCAGTGAGCGTTCGATCAGACTCCAAGTGCTGGGTTTCCTTCAGTGTGAAAGAGCAGATCCTGATTTAATGTGGGTTTTGTCAGCATCCCCGGAGGTTTTATTTACTTCAGCTGCTTTCTTTGCAAACTGTGCCGATTTGTTTAGCCGAATCCTCGTCAAGCTGCTCGAACTGAAATTGAGATGCAAATGTACGGCAGCTATTCCTATTTTTTCAGATGTGGAAAGCAAGCATTGGAAAGATAAATTACTCTGGTTCCCTTTAAGCACGTATTGCTGAGAAGCAAACACTAAAACATCAAAATAAAGCCTTTTTTTTTTTCTTCGCTCTTTTTAAAGCAAGAATATAATTACGCTCCGTGGATCTCACCAGAGCACAGATCAAAGCAATTGAGTAATTGCTCTTGGCATTTTGACTGTGGTTTTGAGTGGCACGCACAGTGTTTTCACGGGTGCTGGGGATGTAGCTGTCACCCCGGGGAGGGCTGGGTGGTGCGTGGGCACCTCTGCCCCGGCCGCCCCGCGGCGCTGGGAGGGAGCGGAGCAGCAGCCGGCGCCGGGGCGGTGGGTGGCCCTGCCCTCGCCGCTGGCCGCCTTTTCCAGGGCAAAGGCGCACGCCTGGGGGAAAATGCCCACGGGTTGGTGGTAAAATGGATGCTCATGCTGAAAATCACTTGTGGCTTCAGTGGATGCTTGGCTTATTCCTCACTTGGGATAAAAACCTCTCTCTGAATCTTGGGGATGCCTGAAATGCGAGTTCCATGTCTCAGACTTTCCAGCAGGACAAACTGGATCCTAAATCCAAGCACTGACAACCCCCGGGCTGGAATTTGGCAATGGGCACCAGGTCATTTTTACTAGTACAGCAAGGAGACTAAGCAGAGATAAGACGAACCGTATTTTTTCACATAAGAAGAGTTGGCAAAAAAAAGACGTTTCAAAATGGAAAGCATTTTCTCTTTCCCCACAAAGATGTTCCCCTGTTTTAAAAATGAAATGGTTGCCATGTCTTGCTTCTGAATGCATGACCCTCTTGCAAGGCAAGTTATAGCGCCGTTTTGTTTCTAATTGCAGGGAAAATTCCTGTTTCTGATTCACACTCTGGTCCTCGATAGGCTTCGTGCGATTGTTCCTTTCGTGGTACTCCTGGTACAATCAATACGTTGAACGAGCAGGGAATTTTTGACAGCAAATTGCAATACAGATGAGCTGTATAATGTGACTGGGAGGAGGATTCTGTGCTGGGCGTCCAGCCCCGGTCGCAGGCACCCGCCTGCCGGCCCCGGCTCAGCACCCATGGGTGCAGGATGGGGCTGGCTGCGGGCACAGCTCCTGCTGCGTCTCCCCGGTTTTCCCATCCGGAGGCAAAAGGAAGAGGCTGAAGAGAAAAGCCGACTGTGGCAAGGAGAGACGAAAAGAAAGGGTGGGAAGGAAAGGGAACGGTCCAGATGGGGGGCAGAGAGGGTGCCCCTGCAGACGCAGGAGCCGTGGCATCACGTGGCTCCTGGCCACACTCTGCTTTAAACCCCGACTGCGCGTAGCCCGCCCGCGGCTGGGTTCGTGCAGCGCAGCGTCTGCCGGCACCCAGACCGGTCCCAGACATCTGCTGGGGGATCCGCGGGGATCCGCTTTCACCCATGTGCCACGTAACACCAAACCTGCTTCAAACCCGCTCCAGGGCGTCGTGGCCATGGCCGCGGTGGGGCCGCGGGGGTCCCTGAAGAGTGACTCTGGCAGTTGTCGCGGTGACCTCACCAAACACCGCAAAGGTAGATTTGTTACGCTGCAAAAGAGAAGCCCTTCGCAAACAAGGGTGTGAAAAATAGATTGCTGTTTGTCTTGGGTTAAGTTCAAAATTTTCATTTAAAAAAGGGAAAGTTTTGCTGGATGATGTTCTATATCATTTGCACTTTTTCCCAGGCTGCATGAGAAAAACTCTCAACCCGTGCTATGGATGCAATCTGATTGCCAAAAAAGTAGACTTAAACCCAAAGTCTCTCTGAAATGAACAAGGATATTAATTAGAAGATGTAATTGTGGAGCTCCCTGAGAAAGTAATGATAGGATGCATAATTGTTTCTCTGTGATTCTTGTTAATCAAGCAGAGAGCCAAGGAAACAATATGTTAATCACAAAGGTGAAGATTTTTGAGGACATAATGATTGATAAGGACCCAAATGTCATTGACTGTCACTGGGAGTTTTACACACAACGATCTTTTGTGCCTTTCAAAACCTGCCTGAAACGGAAAAACCATGAATCCTTTCTAAGTCTGGGCAATGAGGAAGGGATAGTAATTTGTCTGCCATAATTGCATGGAGGTTTAGTAACAGGAGGATTTGAGCTTCTATCTGGGCACCTGCAAATCTTGAATTCCTGCCATGGCTGCTGGTTTGCTGAAATAAAAAGGGCTTGCCAGACAGCTTGGCTGGAAACAGTTTTACCTTAACTAATGTAGGCGATCCTCTGCCTGGCTTAATCAAAAGTCTCCTCAATGGAGCTGGCGATTGTTGTGCAGACGCGTACCTGTAATAAAAAGTACATTTTTTACTGCTCCTGGAGGGGCGCACAGTCTAGCACTTTCTATGACACCCGAAGGCACAGGATTAAATTGAAGGACTTGCAGCTAATTTTTGAGGCTTAAATAACTACCAGAGTATTTATTAAGACGTAGCTGCAGAGCCGTTACAGGCTTTGCTCTGCCCCTTGTGGAACCGGAGCAGGGAGGACTTAAGCGCATCGTTTGTCACGGCAGTTTGGCGTGTTCTCAGCACCCTGCTCTTAATTACAGCCCCATTCACAGGCTCTGACTAAAAGTACCTTCTGACAAAAAGAAAACTAACAAGTAATTGCTTTAGAATTATTTTTAGGAAGACTGTCTCCACAAGAGCAGCTGGAGCTGGAGATGAATCTCTAAGCTGGTAGAGCCTCGGCTGAAATCCCTTCGTGGCGGATCCCTGGCGGGGATCGCCCGGTTGGGGTGGTTTGTTGGGGCCGTCATGGCCTCTGGGATTGTCCCACTGTGCTGTCCCATTGTCCTCAGCAGAGGCTGAGGAGCAGCGTGGTCCCCCCGGAGCGATTCTTCCCACCGAGGGACAAAGAGCTGCAAAACAAGTGGCCTGACCCGGCTCCGTAGCAGCTCCTGGTTTCTGTGCAGGGTGGTAGATCCTCTCCCGGGTTATCCGAGGCTCTCCTTGTCTCTCAGTTCATTCTCTCATCCTGGTTTTACTTCTGGTTTGAAATGTGTTTGTTGAGCAAGCAGTAAATCTGTCATTCCAGCAAGTGCTTAATTGAGCTATTCAGTCCTGGGCAGCCTCTGTTTCCTTTCAGAAGAAAAATAAATACCATCTCCCAATGTATTTCTTCTTCCTTCCCCCCTCCATTCATCCCTTTTTGAAACTAAGCGTTTCCAGGCAGTGGCATCCTCCATCCATTGTGCGTTCCGTGTTGGATGTGTACGGGCCGATGCACAGAGTGGCTCCAGCTGGGAATCCCTGCGGCAGAGCTGGTGCATCTCCAGCACAGGGTGGGAGCAGTGGGACAGGCCCAGCAGCTCCCATGGCTCGGGGCCGCCGCTCGACTCCGCTGGGGATTGCTCCGGGCAGCCTGTATTAGGGCAGACCTCGGCGTTATCCGGGGTAACGTGAAGAAACGGAGAGTGGGCATAACTACTGTGTCTGCTCTGCTGGTTGCGCTCAGCTCAGCTACAGCCTGGAATTGGGGCCAAGGCTGTCAACTAAGGCAGTTCCCGCGGGAGGAGCCAGCTTGCAGGCTCCCAAGGACCTCGCTCGGAATTGTCCCTTTCGGCAGGCAGAGGTGTGTGCTCGTGCAGTGCCGAGCTGCCTCCAGAGCACCGGGATGGGAAGGATGCAGATGCTCCCTCTCCAGGGGCCGCTCTCCCCCTGCCCACGCATGCCGGCATGGAGCTCTCGGAGCTCTTTAGCTGTCACCTGGAAGCTGCCAACAGCCCTTTTAAAAAGAAGAAGAAGAAGAAGGAATGAAAAAAAAAAAGCAGGTTTTTCTCCTCTTACTGCTAATTAGATCAATAGGGATCTTATTCACTGGTTATCGAAAGAGACAGTTGTGAAGTAGCGCTGCCCGCGCTGGCGCGGCACTGCTGCTCCTCTGCCCCTCGTCGCCCCGGCGGCCGCCGGCTCGGCAGCAGCGGCTCCTGCGGGAGGGGGTCGCTTTTTGCGTCCTTCATTCCCGCACAATCCTGGCGCTGCCTGCGGGGCGGCAGTGGTGGGGCACGGCGGGGACCGGGCTGCGGCGTCCAGCCGAGGTTTGGTTCTCATTGCGCTGAGGCGGGCAGTGGCCAGGCGAGAGCTGGCGGGGCTGGAGCAGCATGGGGTGGGCTCCTGCGGCCCCCCCTGCTCTGCTCCCTGCACCGACAGCCACGGCACCTCCCGGAATATGCACGTCCCAGCCGGTGCCTGCTGGGACACTTGCCCGTACAGTGATCTATTGCGTCAGGCTAATTGGAGAACAATGCTATTTGCTGTTACAGTAATTTTCAGTGTCAAATATTTTACTGTTAATTTGAGCACACGAGGCTTTCTTGAATGCTGTTTAGGGCTTTGAAGTTAAATTGCAGTTTCATCAGTTGCATGATAAATCACTTAACGGAATTTCCCAGATGTTTTAAAATTAAGTTTAGATTCCTCAAAAAGAACATCAGGCTCTATCGCAGTTTACTAGAAGTTTAAACTTCTGTCGTGGCAGCTGGGAGCCCAGCTCCTGATGCCCTTTCTTCCCCTAAAAGGCACCCAGGTACGTGCTTTCAGGCTGGCAGGGCAGCACGCGCCTGTTGTGCCAGGCATAAGGATGTTGCCTGCTTTTAGCTGCCTGCACAAGCTGTTTCCAGCCACAGACCGAGCACTGGTCCCGCTGGGCTCGTCTACGTGGGGATTCAGGTGTGCTACAGGCTCTTGTAGACGCACTGCGCCGCGCAGGCTCCGAGGTGACTTTGCTTTTCCCGGGATGTTAATGACTGCCTGGATCACACGGCTTTTCCTTCCACCCACCATCAAGGTGGTTCAAGCACAGGGCTTCCAAGCGAGGACTCGCAGCCGGTGGGAAGCGAGTGGTGCATTTCTGGTGCAGGCGCCGCTCCCCTGGAAGCCCGGGGGGTCACCTGGCTGTGCGGTGTGGACGCGCCGTCGGCTGAACGCCTTCGGATGAGACGTGCACGGCCCCACGGCAAGAAGCAGGACAGGGCGAGGCTGCGGATCTTCCCAGCGCCAGAGCTGGATGTGCCCGGAGCCCCCAGCCGAAGCTGCCACGGCCACTGCCGGGGACCTGCTCCCTCCCAGGAGCGCTTTGTGCCACCAGCCGCCCGTCCTCCTCCTGCCGGGGCCGAGGGGTGCTGGGACAGAAGTGCTTTTTTGGTGCTCTGATGTGTACCTGGCCATTGCTTTAATTTCCACTTCACCTTTTCGGACACACGCCGGCGCAGAGGCGGAGGGAGGCGGGAGCTCTCCCTGTGGGAGCAGGGCAGGGGGGTCCTGGGTGCGCGGGGGCAGCCGGTGCTGGCGGCAGCGCGTTCCACGCAGCCTTGCCGGGATTCCTGCGCACTCGGCTTCACGTGGTGGGGTGTTTGCATCAGCTCCCGTAGTCTCTCCGGTGCTTTCATAACAGTTCCAGCAAAGCCATCAATATTTAAAGAGGCTGCAAGTGCTCGTTTCCAGAGCTCCCTGGATGCAGGCAGCGGCATTTCACCAAGCGTAGCCCTGCATATAACAGTGGCGCTGCACCCGCCTCCCTTTCCTTTCCTCGGGATGGATTTGGCTCTTACTATGTATATCCTGAAACGAGGATACCAGAAAACATATATTAGACCAATAACCGTCTCATAAATATGTATTTGCACTAGAGTGGACAAATATATCTGCTGAATGATTTTTTTTAAAACAAAATAAATTCACAGGGTAAATTATTCGATGATTAATATTTGACCAGTTGCAATGTACGCAGAGTTATCTTAATATGTCCATAGGCCAAAACCGGCTCAGTCATACGTAGCGTTTGTGCAATATTTTTATGGCTGTTAAATATTAAGGGCCTGTCGGTCATGTGCATGGAGGGCCTATAAATCATTTTGGCTCCGTAAAGGGGCCTTGAAGCATAAGTAAATTACACTGCTGCTTATTTTACGGCCCTCGTATGCAGTAAGGGAGGCATAAAAAGGCTTAATGTGTAGATGAGAACCTGACTTCACTGGGTTTGGATTTGTGAAGCTTTCCAAATGGCAAACTCCCTGCAGTGAACAGGGTTTGGCCAGAGGCAGCGCCTGCCATGGCGGAGCAGGTCCCTGCCCTGTCCCACGGGCCAGCAGGGTCCCGGGGTCACCATCTGCCCCGGCCCCGGCCCCACTGGGCACCCGCTGCCCCCCGGGGTGACCCCGTCCCAGCGGCTGCGCTGCGAGGAGGGGGCAGCTCTCGGGCAGCTCTCGCAGCGGAGAGGTGTCTCGGGCCAGCTCATCCACGGGTCATCAAACCACCCCTTCACCATGAATAAAATTGGGAGTGGTGTTTAGGCTTGGCACGTCACTGGCCTGTGCTCCTCACAGCCCTTTGCAGCCCCTTGCCAAGGCGCAACATCCGCTTTGCTGAGCAGTCTCACACAGGGCACGTTACCCCACAGCTGTGCTTCCTCGAAAACCCAGAGCACCTTCTCCGCTTTGGTGTTTTTCTAGGCTGTGGCTGGGGATGGTAACACAGCGCTGCCTTCGCAGTCTGAGCTCGGCAGGGTCTTTCTCCACGGCTGGGGTTAATACCGTAAGGCAAGAGGCCAGAGAGGATTGACCTGAGCAGCGCTGGAGACGCGGTGATTCCCTCGGAATGCGCTCCCCGGCATCCGGTGGGTGCTGCGGGGCCATCTGCGCACATGCCCCTTCTCTGGGGTCCCGCTCAGAGGACCTGGGATGGGACGGGGCTTGGCAGGACCTGGCTGAGCTCTTGATGCTGTGTCTGCCCTCCCTGCCGGTCCGAAGGGCCGGTGCCAGCGGGGCAGCAGAGCACGTCCCGGCCGTGCACGTCCCGGCTTTTGGCTGCTTCCAGGCCAGGGCTGGGAGCCGGAATTGCTGCTGCTGGGCTCTGCCCTGGGGAACGCTCCCTCCATCCCTCCACATCGCAGCGAAACCACACGGGGGGAGGCAGCTCAGTCCCCTTGCACCAAAGCCCCTCCTTAGTAAGGCTGAGTATCTAATTTATCCATCTTTCCTGGTTACGGGTAATGTTTGTTTCAATTTTATTTTGACTTAATATGTAAGAGAAATCCATTAAATTCAATGACATACATAGGCTGGCAAAGCGAAGGCTGTTCCAGCCAAGATGTCACTGTGATATCATAACTAGCGCAAATGGCTTTTGATTTGGTGATGGCAACGAGACAGACCTTTAGCTGTAAATTATTCATGTAGAGGACTAATACAGCAAACATTACAGAACTGTGCCAAAATACTTCTTGGTTATTTGTTATGCTTGACTACAATATAGACGAATGATTCCTTTGTCTTAGGCAGTATTTGGTGATACACTGATCTTCAGCTAATGCTTATCGTAGCACAAATGCAAGTACCCATGAAATGAAATTTCACTGTATTAATTAAATATTTTGTGTTGGAGATTAATCTCCCGTGTTGAATACGACTTTGTTTTATTTTTCGAAGGCAATAGGTTGAACTTTGAGCGTGTGAAATGCAATATTAAGCCCCAGAGAGTGCATAAATCCTGATAACCTGCGCACCCAGCCGTGAGCATCCCGCACTCAGGGAGCCTGCGGCTTTCCCGGTGGGAACGGCGTCTTTTCTCCCGGCTGAACGCTGCTGAGCCTCCCCCTCCTCTCTGCAAGGGGGGAGCCAGCCATGCCCACTGCACCCAGACCCCGATGGGTCAAAGTCCCAGCTCCCCCACTGGTGTGCTGCTGCTCCCGGTATCCCAATCCTGGGCCCCACGTGTCTCTCTGGCTGCACAGGGACCGCAGGCTCCGTGTCCTGCCCGGCACAGCCCTGCCGGGGGCTGTGGGCTGGGGAGAGCTGTGCCCGCGGCGCACCGTGCCGGGCGTGCGTTACTGCGCATTAATTCAGGTCTGATGGCTCCCGTTAGAAATTCCTCACAGGATTTGCAGCTCCTTCTAATGGCTGCAGAGCAAAGCTGTCGGGAGCATCAGCTCCCTCCGGGAAGCAGGAGGTGCCTTTGGCCGGATTCACACCTGCCTGACAGCAGCTTTAGGAGGGTGCAAGGCCACTGGAGACAGGGCAGGGTGGAGCGCGCTGGTGGCTCGGACCTGACATGAGAACGGTGTAAGCAGTAGTTTTGTTACGTGGCGATGCATTGAGTTCGAGCTGAAACATTTAGACTCTTCAAATTATAGATTGGGCCTTTTTTTTCTTCTATTTAACCGTCATATTTCTCTTAGCAACTGGCTTCCCGGCTTGCTCAATCCTACTTGTGGCCGAGCAGCCGTGCTGAGGTGGGGGTGGTGGGCTGCACGGGGCAGCCAGACCCCGCGCGTGCCCTGCCGCTGCCGGTCGGCTCCCGGTGCCGCTGCCCAGCCAGTGCTGCTCCATTAACTCCCAGCCCAGCCCTGAGAGCTCCCAGGGCCGGATCTGGGTCTCCTGGCTGATCAATAAATAAAGACCATAAAACACTAAAACAAGGCTCTTGAACTACAGGTCATGCATGCATTTCGACTATAATTTATCTTTCCCCAACAGTAGAACTAGGTTGCAGCATTTGGTTTTCACCAGCGAAAGCTGAAAAAAAGCGATAGGAAAGACCTGAGCAGCCAGTGCCCGTGTTCGCATCACGGACTGACGGAAACGGGAATGACTCCCAAAAACTGCCTGTAAACCACTTCCTTACGGCTGGGAATTAAGGGAAAAGCTGAGGGAGATATTTTAAACCATGGAGTGCTGAGGTATGGAGGAAAAAGGAGTGAACGGACTTGGGGAAGCAGAGGAGAGCTGGTCTGGGGGTCTGCGCTAGCACCGAGCCTCCCTCCATCACTGGGATGCAGCCAGTCGTCCCAACCGCAATCTTCAGGGATGTGGAGCAGGATGTTGGCCACCCTGGTGTCCCAAAGCATTCGTGTGCAGGATGAGGCTGCCCTCCTCCTCCTCTTCCTCCCCCCATGCCAAGTCCTTCCCTGCTGGAGAAGGTCCCTCTGCTGTGTTCGGGTCGGTCTGTCTGTCAGGACATCCCCCCCGATGGACCTTTATGGTGTTCCGTGTTTTCTTGTGCCGCTGAGCTGCACCGTGTGTTAATCAGCTGCTTACTTGACCAAACGACTTTGTTTCTGTAACTGATTTGAAGGCAAAAGGGCCCAGGAGGAGTGGAGCCATGGGACATGGGGCACCAGTTTTAAACTGGAAGAGGGCAGATTTACATGAGATACTGGGCAGAAATTGTTCCCTGTGCGGGTGGTGAGCCCCTGGCCAGGGTTACCCAGAGCAGCTGTGGCTGCCCCATCCCTGGAGGGTCAAGGCCAAGTTGGACTGGGCTTGGAGCAGCCTGGTGTGGTGGGAGGTGTCCCTGCCCAGGGCAGGGGGTGGCACTGGGTGGGCTTTAATGTCCCTTCCAAGCCAACCCATTCTGTGACTCTGTGACTCTGCGATTCCATGGTTTACTCCTGCTCAGCTCCAGCTAGAAAACAAGGACGCCTCCAGCTGGGGAGGGCTGGCTGGAGACTCAGGTTTCTTCCCAGTATCAAGCAACTGCACTGGACAAAGCAAAGGAATCCATCTTTGTTCGTCAAAGGAAAAACTTGTTCTTAGGCATTATAACCCCTGCGTGTTTCTTACTTCCAAACATTCCGTCTTTCCCCTTTGGCAGCGGCAGAGCCGTGTGCAGGGAGGTTTCCTCAGCCTCGGGGGGCCCAGGGCCCCGGTGGGCAGCGGGAAGCGCAAATCGCTTCCCAAGGGGCCGAGCAGAGGAGTATGGAGTTGGTTTCTTCATCATCGCATCTGCTAAACTACTTCTCATCTGAAGCAGACGATGGCAACTGAAGGACCAGATTTACTCAAGGTGGAGTTTTTAGGTGCTTTTTGTTTTGCTGTCGCCAGCCTGGCTCCACACTCCCCATGGCATTTATTCCCAGCCTACTTGTGAAACGGATGCTACTGCGCCTGTCGCAAACAAAGCAGCAGTGCCCTGCGTGAGTTAATGAATGACGTTTCCAGGCTCTAACAACAGGTAAAATGATTTTCACAGTGCCAGAAGCAAATATGTGAAAAAAAATGTAAAATCACCCATGATGTGCCTGTTTTATTCTGAATTTTTCAGGCACACGTGGGATAGTATGTTTTCCTCCAATATAAAATATTTAGAAAACATTGGAAGGTGTTTGCTGGGACTCCAACTGAAATAGCTCCTCTATTGTGGCAGCCATAAGGCAGTATCTGGTATTTGCTGAAATAATCGTGTTGCCCATTTATCCCTTCAGCTGAGCAGTTCCGTGCAGTTCAGTATTTCACGAAGCCTTTATGTAGGTGGGCATGGTGGTCCCTCAGCCAAGATCTGTCCCCACCAGCCCGGGGGTCCTGCTGGGGGCACTGGTTCCTCACCAGCCCAACACCCTGTGGTGCGGGATGGGCTCCCAGGGCAGTAGGTGAGGAGCTGGAGCTGTGGGGAAGGCACCTGGGAAACCCTGGGGAATGGGGACATGGAAATTCCCCCCTAACGGGCAAAATGAGCTGCGCTGCGTTTCTTGGTGGTGGCTCCCGGCAGCACCCTCCCTCCAGCCCCTCTCAGGAGCAGTGACAGCATGGGAATTCCTGCCACCAGTGGGGCACCTTCCTTAGGAAAGCCTGTGCCTGAGGGATGCTGTTCCCACTTCTCGGGGTCGGTGTCCCAGGAGGCAGACTGAGACAGACGAGGGGCGCAGTGCAGACGTGGAAGCAGAGAGCAGCGGCGAACAGCACCGTTGGATGGTGGATGGTGCCGCTGGGCCTCGGCGCGCGCCCCCCGCCTGCACCCCTCCCCGCCAGGCGTGCGGAGCTGCCCGGAGCCCAGCCCGGCTCCAGCGCCCGAGGACACCGGCATGGCGGGGACCTGTCCCGCGTGTCTCCAGCTTGTGCCCGGAGCCTCCCGGCTGGGTCTGGGAGCTGCCACGCAGACGTTCCCGAGGGGCGGCCGAGCGCGGTGCAGCCGGGCAAGGCGCGATGGGAGGAGTGGCTGGTGCTCCCCGCGTTAATGACTGTTTTTATCGGCAGCGTTGTCTACAGAACCAGGGTGAAATGAATTTCGGCCTTGTAGAAAGCGCGGTTCTCCTTCTATTGGTTTCCATTTGTGGCAACAGCTGGGGGAAAAAATCACTCAGAATCACAATGCGAACAGCTATTTCTCAATTTTGCCATGAATGGAAACCTCTAAATTAAATGCAGAATTAACCCAGGACAAACATGGTTTTTTCCCTCCAAATTTGATTTTATAACGATTGTTTTCTTTGAAATGCAATAAAACAATCAATACAAAGTTTTTCAACAAAACAAAGATTTTGCGTTTAAAGAAACGTATTTCTGTCAGTTACTTCTATTTTGCTGGAAAGCCTATGTCATCCAGTGCTAGGACATTAGAGAGTCAAGGAAACCTGCCTACAGCCTGAATTCTGGCATCCCAGATCCCCGCCTGCCTCTGTTTTCCATCTTCTAAATAGTTGCTTTTCAAATTATGAAGTCCATGGATTTACGTAGAAAAACAACTTGTGAGCGTTACTGTGTGTGTAGGCGTCCCAGGGGAAGTACACGAGAGGGAGGTGAATGCCGACGCGTTCGCTGGGCGGGTGGGGAGGGTGGTCCAGAGCAGGACGGAAAGAGTCACGGTGGTGACTGAGAGCAGAAGAACACAGGACCCACGGGCAGCGGAGGAAAAATGTTTTTGTGGATTTTGTAGGATCTTGGATCAAGTTTGGTAAATCCACTTTTTTGCTGGGGAAAAAATTGCTACAGGAAACAATCGTGGATGACCACAGCGAAGGAGATACCCCACACGTCATTACCCGGGAGGAGCGTGGGGCCGAAGACCTGCAGAAGTTTCTCCTGTCGTGGGAAGGTTTCCCGAGTTCCGCTGCAGATCCCGTTTCGCCCCATCAGCACGTGGGTGGGTGGGACCAGTCTGGGCCCCCTCTCAGATCCAAGACCAGCTGGGCTGGACTGGGGCTGCCTCGGTTTCCCTGGTGTCCAGGGCTGTGCGTCACCAACTGTGTGGAAGAGGTGTCCGTAACTGCTGTTTTCCGATGCCTGCTGGAAGCGCTGCATTCTGTCACTCCCGAAACGCATTACAAACACTTCTGGTCAAACCTAAAAGGAATAACAGAAATCAGGAAAACACAAATTGTCTGTTCAGTTTCTCCTCGGCTCCACCACTTCAAGCAGATGGAGGCAAGACCGGCTGCTCTTCCAGGGCTTCTCTGAAACCCCCCTCCCATCACTTGAACGCGGTGGTGGTGAACCTGACTGTCCTACATTCCTCTCCGTGTCTTCTTCCCTGCGTATGGGGGTTTCCTTTGCAAAATCTGTAGCTCACATGGTGCAGAGACCCCTTGCCCATGCGGCGTGGCCAGGGTGCTGCTACCCGTGAGCAGCTCCTGCTCCGTGGCCAGCGGGGAGTAAGTACTGAGCCAGCCTGGGAAGCCTGACATGCTGATCTGGAAATTAACTGTGTATTTATTCTTTTTTTGCCTCTGAAGACTTCTTTGCACTCAGCCTGCCTTCACAACCGGCCTTATTAGCTTTTGGAGAGCTGTGAGACGTAGCGATTTCTAAAGAAATGAAGTGTCTGTAAGGTGAAGAGCATAAAGGTACAGGACGGTGCTACAGCTGCAGCTGGGCGGCTCTTGTGAAGGCTTTTTCAGTCACTGGAAACACTCACACTAGTTCCAGAGGGATGAGGATCTTTACGTAGCTGAGAGCTTACTTAAATTTTCAACATTTCTTCTAGGTCAAAGGACAGTTAGTCCCATTTTTCCATGTTTGACACATTTCCACATTACAGCGTGTAGAAAAATCCTTCCATCATTATCACTTTGAATCCATTGGCAATGCTCTGAGATTTCCTGTGAATCCAGTTTTCATCCACAGAGGTACTGGACTCGTAGTTGTTGAGATTTTCTGCATTCTTATGGAGAAGTTATATGGAATTTAATAATGCTGTACCAGTAGAACCTCTGTAAATGATACTAAAACCCTACAGAGTTTAATAGGAACCACTAGCATCTCTAAAGACTTTTTGCATCCTCCTATAGAAATATACAGAAGAGAATATCTAATAATCTGTTCGATTCAGCAGAATAATAATAATAAAAATAGTATTTTCTTGTATAAATGCAGGCCAGAGCTGTATATTAGTTAACCAAAACCAGTTTAGTTTCCCCAAGCTGATCCAACCCAGTGTGGCCACCTCAAAAAAAATTAAATTATCCTGCAGAGCCATTAGGGAAAACCCCTGCAGCCCTGGTAGATGAACCTCTCCCTAGGATACGCGTGCAGCTGCCGGTGTTCCGTACCGAGGGCTGTCACTGCCTCGGGGTCGCGGGGGGCTCCCGCGGCTGCGGACAGCAGAGGATGCCACGTCCCCTCCCGCCGCCCTTCCCGCCCGTCTCCCGCTCGCTTCCCAGTAAGAGATTTGTCTGGCTCGGTGTGTTCCAACGCGTCCCCTCCCTCACCCGGGCCTGGGTGCTGTGCTCTGTTTTCCATCTCTAAATGTCACTCACTCCGGATTTCACTGGGGTTTGCTCCCACACAGCAGGTTCACAAACGCGACCGATTCAGTTGTGGTACCCCTCGTCTGGGGGATGCGTCCCCCTCTGCACAGCCCCTTCCCTGGAGCCAGAAGTGATGGGGCAGGTCAGGCTTTGCTGGGGTTATACGCTTATTTTTTATGCCTTGCAAAACCAGAAATAGTTGGGTATTTCATTCATGGCAAGACTGTGCTGGAGAGTTTCAGGGTGACCTAGGTGAGACCTGCCCTGCGACGGGCGACGCGCCCGGCTGCCGTGTTTGCTGTCCCTGCTGTCCCTGCTGTCCCTGCCAGGCTGCTGCCGCGGCTCAGCACCCCCTCGCCCCCCCCGAGGCCCTCTGCTCCGCGGAAGGGAAAAGCTTGTGACTTCAGAGCATTTAGGATTGCCCAGGCATGGGGAACTTAATTGGTCTTGAATGTGGTGCTAAAAATTTTTGGAATAAACTGCTGGATTCTTTAAAGCAGTGTCTGGAGGCTCTCCCACTGCATGCATTTATTTCATGCAAAAGTGCTTTGGTCTAGATGCTAAAACTGATAAAGCAAACCATTCATTTCTTAAAGTTCAATTCGCCACTTAGAGGATAGAAAATAAACCAAGCTAAGCCACAGCAACGCTAAACAGCGAGATACAGGATTTAAGGCAAAGCCTACTGTGGCTGGGAATGTTTCTCTCGCATAAACCAAATTTATCTCTGTAGAGCAGAAGGCTGTTTTATGAGGTTCAGACAGAGGAAAAAAAGAAAACTTCCAGAGAGAGTGTCTTAAGTAGCTCATAAAAAACAAGCATCTGCCCCTATGGAAAGGGACATCTGATGCTCCCAGAAGCGCAGCGGCCCCGATGCAGAGCTCCGGTACTGTCCGTGCCACTGGCTGCGGGTTCGGACTTTCCTCCTTTGCTCTGGCAGCAGCTGCCTTTGTCACGCTCCAAATAATTAATAAACAACAGCCCTGCAGGGCTGCGGCCTCGCCGAGCAGCCCCGCGCTTTCCCATTTCCTTTGTAGCCGCAGCGTTCGCCTCGCCGCAGCAGAACGGCACCGGTGGGGAGCGGGATGCGGCGGCTCTGGGCAGCGCGATGCCGGACAAGCGGGATGCGAGTGGCCGGACAAGCTCGGGGCGGGCGATGAGCCCCCACCACCCCACTGCCCCCCGCGCACGGCTCCCAGCCGGGCACCCGCTGCCCCGCGCGGGCCATCCGTCGCCTGGAGCGCCGGCACCACGCAATGTTGTTCTTATGAAGCCGTTTGTGAAAAATGAGGTTTGGTTCAATGCTCTTGAAAACGCGCTGGCACAGCAAAGAGCATGAGTTATGTGTTAGCACCCGTTGTCAGAGTGGAACGCCGCTGTGGTCCTGAGAGGAACTAGGCAGGAATGCGCTGCAGCCACCGCTGGGCAGGTATTGCAGTCGGCGGCGCTTCTGGTGCAGCATTAATTCCTGGTAACTAGGGAGTCATTTGCCACTTCCTTCGGGGATGCACCCTTAGGGTGGAGGAACGGCGCCTGCGCCAGCCGCTGAGAGCCCGGCAGCGTGTTTGGGCAGGAGGTGCCGCAGCCCCCGGCCCGCTCCCGGCTGTGCAGCCGGTGTCCCCGCCTGGGGGGCTCGTGCCCGTTCTGTGCAGCAATAAATGGTAAGTGAAAGATGTTAGATTCTTCAAAACAAGCCCAGGGTGAGAAGAAAACCATATCACAGCAATTAGGAGATTAGTAATGGCTTTACTAGTAAGCAGGGAAGAAGAAAGTGATTTCCAATGTAATTGTTTTCAAGGAGCACCTTTTGCAGCTGGGTCTCTCAGCAGGAGAACGGTCTCTGGCCGCTGAGCTGCTCCTCTGTCCTTCGCTGCCGCCTGGTCCAGGTGCACGAGCCACGGTTCATCTCACTCGTAATAGCGACATACATCACCTCACTGCCTCACTCATCACTCGCATCACCTCACTGCGCGCCCTCCTGAAAGCAGCTGTGCCGGCCGGGCTCCAGGGGAACGCTGCCAGCGGGGCTAAACGGGGCAGAAAAGAAATGCCACTAATAAACTCGTCGTAGGGTGATAACTCTGTGCTGCTGCCGCAGCTGGCTCCAGTGCCTGCGGGCGTGAGGGACGCGCAGCGCGGTTTAACGGGAGGCTTCGGCCCGTCCAAGCCGTGTCCGCTCCCCTCCCAGCCCCCGGGCACCTCTGGCAGAGCTGCCCGAGCGAGCACGAGGGAGCTGGGTTCCGCTGTCTCCCAGCCTTTGCACAGCGTCCAGCGCGGGCGCGGGGCTTTGCCGACACGCTGGGTGGGTGTTGCGGGAAAGGGGGAGCCCCGGAGCCCCGTCCCGGGCAGGAGACGGGCTCACTGCAGCGCTCTGCGGCTCTCCCGGGGGACGGCAGGAGCCGGCGGCTGACCCCCTCCTCCCTGGGAGGCTCCTCAGCCATCCCGGCTCTTCCAGGATGAGCGGAAGGGCTGTAGTAACTAACCTTTAGTAACCTTGCTTTAAATTCAGAGAGTCTCCCCCCCCTCGCCCTTTTTCAACTGAGTCATTTCAGTTGTGAGTTATAACAGCTCACTGCCTGCTATTACAGCTTAATTATTAATTTATAGCATCATAAACCCCCATGCTGCCTACGTGTAAAGCGAAGGAAAAGGACTAGTAAAGGAAAGAGACAAGAAGTCGGTAACCCCAAGGAAAAGGAAAACTGGACTGCAGAGTCCAGGGGGAGACCTGGCCAAGGAGCCCCCATAAACAGTTCATGGAAAGGACCACTTTTGGGAACAGCACTGGAGTAGAGGCAAAGGGAGGATACTCCAAGAATAGCAAATCACTTGATACTAAGAGTAAAAGATGAGAGGGAAGAAACTGGAACAACAGAGAGACTGCAAGAACAGAGCAAATGCGAGGTGAAAGGGGGTGAATTTATCCATGGGATGATGGCAAGCAGAATTGTCCACAGGAGCCTCCAACAGGATCCAGGCAGATATGTATTTATAGATAGTATATATTTATATATGGGAACTAGGTGGAAAATGAAAGGGAAGAGAGTATGTGATTAAACAATCAGGTGAAAAAAGTTTAGAAAAAGGAGAGCTGAGTTTGCTCCAACCATAAGCATAATAAAATGCAATGGAAAGACAGCAGAACCGCAGGCTGATTTTAAAAAGATATCTCACTTGTTGGTTGAAACCAGCACTGTTAGCAGAAACTCCTCATTTAAGAATTAGTTATCTCTTTGCCTGGGGATTTTTCTACTTGACATCACGAAATAGCTTGTCAAGCTGGTGCGTGGCTGAGTGTAGCTGCTGAATGACAGACTTGCCGTCTCCGAGCCCGCTGGTCTTACCCCTAAATGCCTCTTGCTTCCGAGAGTTATATCCCTGTTGGATTTGCCTGCTCCGCCAGCTTTGCAGTAAGCATCCAGCCTGTTGCTGAACGCTGTACAGTTATTTAGGTCATTTGATTTTTATGTCAAAATAACTCTGTCAGGTTTTGGGGGCCTTTGTTGTAAAGCCAGTCAAGCTAAAGACACAAACCAAGCCCCAGTGTTGCCCAGTAATCCAGTTCCCAACGGTACTTCCTTTCCCCAGAAATATATGCACTTGTTTTGAAAATATGAACGTACTAAATATGAAGCATGAGCGTGGATTTCCAGCAGTGGCTCTGGACAGGGCTGCTGGGAGCAGCTCCCCGGTGCCCCTGGCGTGCAGCCCTGGAGCATCGCGCAGGCGCTGGTGGGTGCGTCTCTCCCGCTGCCGTCACGAAGCCAGCGCCTCTCTCGGCTCCCACGCTTTGCCTCATCTTTATATCTGGCAATCGCTAATTGATGAATGGCTCGTTTCTTGCCTATAGCGGTGGCCCAGAAACGCGGGCCGGGAACGGTTGCGGGGCGGAAGCCCGTGTCCCTGCAGGGTGGTGGGCACGTGCCTCCCCCGCGCTCCACCTGCATCCCGAAGCGCCGTCCTCCCTCCCGCCTGGCGCCCGGGCGGGCGCTGCCTTCCGCCTGGCCGCTCTGGAGGCTGCCACCTCCAATGCAAGAGGTGCCATTGCAAACCTACTCATTTAGGTATATTTTAAGCTTTTCTCTGTTTCTGTCTCTAAAACTGAATTTTCCAATTCCTCTCCGGAGGCTGTGATGTCTCTTTGGACGAGCCATTCCCATACTGTAAGATTTGCCTTCTGCCTTCCAGGCCCTTTCACTGTGACTGCTTGGGTTTGAGTGCCATGTCCTTTGAAGACATTCATTTCAACACGAGACATTTGTGCTGGCTGGAAATCCAAGGAGTAAGTGAATGTATTTCCTCAGTAATATCAGAGCTGCCGTTTGGGCAAGTTTTAGAGGTGGAGCCCCGACGAGTGACCAAGATTCCTTGTCTCAGTCCTTGTCTCTTACATTTTTTAAATCTACAGCTCCTAATTTTATTGTCCCTGCCAAAGAGGCGGGAGGAAATCAGGAATCAGGCTCCTGCTACTCTTTTTTACTCAGTTTCCTGAGGTTTCTTTGCATGGATGTCATTTGTGGTGGGGGTAAAGGGGAACACACAAATTATTCTGCATTATGTTCAGAGTAATGACAAGTCTTAAAATAGCTCTCAATTAGCAATTGATTGCAATTAATTGGAACAACATAGGCTGACATGATAGTTTCATATCTCCAGAGCATTCTTGAGCTCATCAGTTCTAATTTTCAAAAATTCAAAAATCATTGCTCCCATATTACCATAACCATCTGTCAGCAATTGATAGTATATATCTTCAAGAAGCGGGAGCAATACACACTTTGGCTTGCTCATTAAAAGAGGCGTCCAAAGTTTGAATGTAAACTGTGTTTTTTACATATATGTATGCAAATGGGTACACATATAGGTATGTGTGTATCTCACGGTCTCTGACGCTCGGCGCTGCCTGCAGGCGCGGGTGCAAGGCGCTGGGGGGGCTCCGGCCCCGGCGCGGTGCCGAGGGTGGCGTAGCCGCGCTGGGGAAACTGCCCCCGCGTTAATGCTTCGCTCCGGAACTCGCCGCTTCCGGATTCCTTTGCTTTAGCTGCTGAGGCGTCTGCGGGAACGCTCAGGTGGGCAACTCTAAAACTAGGGCACCGGGAGGACGCGTGCTTTCCGATTATCCAGACTACTTGTGTTTTACCTCTGTTTTAATTAAGGGATGATTAGAATTTCTTTCTTGATAAACATGGGGAATACGTCAGCGCAATACAACCGCGGGGGTTCGATCCACCACCCGCCTGCGTTACTCCCCTGGTTTCTGGCGGGTGGATTTAGTTTCCCCCCAGAGGGTTTCACATCCTTTGCTAACGGAAAGGCGGTGTGGGTCTCCCCAACTCCGGGGGACTGTTCGGAGAAGGCGAGGAAAACCCTCACTCTTTAACCCAGGCTGGCCCAATTCAATCGCGCTTCGCTTCCCCATTCTTGAGCATAAATTTAAAGTAACAGAAGGTAAAAGGAAAGATTGTGTTAAGGTATTAATACAGCAATAATAGATCAAAAATAATAGATCAGAAAAGTCTTAAGTTTGTTGGGGCAAGGTTGGACTTGAAGAAGGAAAGTGTTGGTAGTGGCAGAATTAATTCTTTGTGCAGCAAACTTGAACGAGCCAGAGATGTTTGACAGAAGGACAGGGAGAGCAAACACTATTGGCAGAAGAAAACTTACCCATCGCGTTTTCATATCGATGTAATTTTCCCAGAGGAAAATATACTTAAAGGCCACAGTCCTGATGGTCAAATATTGCTTCTCATCACAGTATTTGGAAAGGGGAGCACAAAGCAAGGAAGCCAGCAGCACTGAATTACTCCTTGAATTGCTTATATTGGAAATGCTGAGCAGTCAGAACTCCAGCTCTTCCTACAAACCGGGCTATTCTTTTTGCTCTTCTTCTTCAGGCTAAATGCTTGCTCAACTGTCAACGAAAAATACAGGTGAGAACGGAAAGGGTGTTGCTCAGCTGTGCTCTTTCTTTGGTCTGGCTGAAGATTTCACTTCACAGATGAGAGCTGAGAGGTAGAAGGGCAGATAAATCTGGGTTGTGCAAGCCTGAAGGGTTTCTACAGCGCTGCCAGGGGAGGCTTTGGTTAAGCAGACAGCTATGGTTCGGCTGATAAAGAGGTTTGAAAAAAGGATTGATTTGCAGAGACCATAATCAGAAACAATTAAAAGTTGACAGGTGGCCTGAATTAGCGATGGAGACCTCTGCTGAGGTATCACCACACATCTTCATAATAAGGGACCGAACAGAGTTTTCCTGAACGCGGAAATAGTTCACCCAAGGATTGCATGTACTGAACCGCAGGGTCTCCTGCCACGCTCCCACCTCCTGCCACGCTCCCACCTCTGTTTAAGCTTCAGGGGCTTCGCCAGAGCCTGCCGAGACGTCTGCAGGGAGCCGCTCTCCGGGCCGAGTCTCCACCAGGTGCTTTGCTGCTGGGAGGCTGCGGCGTGCTGCGGCCCCCGCGTCCCTGGGAAGGGTGCTGGTGTGCCACCAGGGCCAGGCTGAAGCTGGGTGTCCTCCTGGGACCTGTTTGCGGAGTTAGACGAGCGCTGAGCAGCCCAGGTACGGGCTGTGTCTGCGGGCAAGCCAGTGTGGGGCACTCCAGGTAGAGTAAAAAGTATTTATTGCACAGCAGAGTGATGCCCAAAAGAATAAACTGACCGCAGAAGCGGTTTTCCTCGGATGAAAAGGCTTTTGGTATGAGGTGCGAGGAGGCATCTGTACGACTTGGGGTACATCACAACTTTGAGAAACGGGCCGGCAGCGCCAGTGCCCACGGCTGACCAGTTCCTCTGAACGCTTTCTGTGTCTCACCACGCTGCTGCTCACACTTCGCGCTGCTCTTTCCACTCAGGATTTTAACCTCATCACATGTTACTTTGAGAAAGAACCATATATAAATATTTTGGCTCATTTACTATGCCTTCTGGTATTTTAACACCAAGTCTTATGTTTTCTCCACCATTTGGGGAACTTATTTTTATTTTCAAACAAATTTGCTACTCTTACAGAAGTTCATTTCCAGAATTGGGTGTTTTAGGAAAGATGACAGGAGTGCTGGTAAGATGTCAAAGTGCTGGGAGATTCCTGATAGAAGCGTATGTGCTGGCTAGGGGCGAGCTGAAATGCCCTTGCAGAAATCTTTGGCCTCCCCGGACAGAGAGACCACGGGTGAACAACTGTGGGTTCAGAAAATTTAAACGGGGAAACTTTTAAAATAGAATATTTAAATTAGCAGAATGGACTAGGAAGGAACCAGGTGTCTGCGGGGAGCAACCCAATCACAGAATGACAGAGTGTTAAGGGTTGGCGGGGACCTCTGGAGATCATCTGGTCCAGCCCCCTGCCAGAGCAGGTCACCTACAGCATCTGGCACAGGATGGCACCCAGGCGGGTTGGGAATGTCTCCAGAGTGGGAGACTCCACCACCTCTCTGGGCAGCCTGTGCCAGGGCTCTGCCACCCTCCAAGGAAAGAAGTTTCCCCTCAAAGAGAAGCTCCCCCAGGCCTGGCCACGGCAGCCCCGCGGGTAGGACGGTGGCTCAGTGCCCTGACTGTGCCCGGCAGCCGGCGCCGCCTCCGCCGCCTCCTGCCGCCCCCATCGCTGCTGTCGCTGAGCATATGGAGAGTTCAACCCAACAACACTGCTGTCAACTCCTTCCCTGCGTTTGTTTGCTTGCTGAAATTTTACTGAAGATACTTGATCCTAAATGCAAATAAATCCACCGCGTGTCCATCCTGCTGCCAACGCTGATCCCAGAGCCAATTACTTGCGTGGCATTCGTCACTGTTCCTCAGCTTTTCCTTGGTAATTTTATTTAGACAGGGGCATTTTCTGCTGATAAATCTAGCTCGATTACCAAGTCAGAATGTATTTATTAAAACACCAATTAGACCTTGGTCTCTCATCAATCACAACACCTTTAATTCATGCATGGATGCAAAACCTGTTTGAGGTGTTGTGCATGCATGAATGAGTGATCTAAATCAAATTGTCACTTTACCGACATTACCTTATCTTCACACCTAGAGGCAATCAATTTTTTATTTACCATATGAATAATGTGTGGTATTTTTACAAGCCTTGATGCTTCATTTTTTTGGTGTTGAAAGGAGAATGTTTGCTTTGTGAAGGTGGAAAGAAAGGTGAGCGTGGCGGTGCGGGCAGCGACCCCTCAGGCACTCAGGTGATGGGACCCCGAGGGACGGAGGGGACAGGGAGCTGGATGGGGGCGGCCCTGGGGGCTGCCCGGCTCAGGGCGGGGGCTGCTCTGTCCCCACCTGCCAGTGGTCCTGGCTGCTGGGCTGTGTCGTTAATTACTGCTCAAATGGGAATCAGCTGCTGCAATTAGCCCTAGCAGGAGAGAGGAAGTGTGGAAAAGACAACAAAAGCTGAGAGCAGTTGAGAGGTTGAGGTTGTGGGGGCAAGGAGAAAGAAAAGGAATGTGCAACAGAAATAAAAAAAAAATCAAAGCCAGCAACAAAACCCTAAAGCAGAAGAAGCAGTGAGGAGAATAAAAGGTGAAAGGACAACATAAATGGACGAGAGCGGACTGAGATCAGCAGGCTAGGAAAATGGCTCCGATGGGGATGCTCACAGACTGGCAGGTTGGTGCAGCCCGCGCGCGTAGAGGTAATAAATGTCTGAATGCTGAAAATATCTCTGCCCCCCTCAAAAAGCAGGCGGTGCGTAGCCTCCATGCCCTGCCTGGAGACACTGCCCGTTCCCAGCGGTGGCTCCTGAAAGATGCTCCTGGGGCTGGTGTGATGCTGGTCCCCGGGAGCAGCCCCACTGCTGGGAATGGCCCAGCGCCTGCTGTCCTCCTGCGGGACAGCACCTGGCCGTCCCTATCCCTGTGCCTGTCCCCATCCCCGTGCCCGTCCCTGTGCCATTCCTGGGGTGGTGCTGGCAGCCGGACCATCCTGCTGCTGTGAGGTGTCCTCTTCTCGGCAGGGAAACTCGCTCCTGCCTTCAGCTTCCAACTTCACTGCTGTCTCCGGATCTGCCGTTTGTTCCTTGCTAAGACAGGCTCAACCATCCCTCTTCCCCTGAAAAAACCCAAACAACCAGCAATCCCCCCAACCCCCCCCCACCCCGAAAAACCCCAAATCTATACCCCCTCCCAACCCTCTGGGGAAAAGAGCGGTGGAAGCTGAATAAAAGGAGCAGAATTCTGAGAAGAACGAGCTCCTCTGCCTGTGAGGTCAGAGCTGTGTGAGAAAGCAGTCGCCGTCCCATTGCACGTTCTCCCACATCAGCATGTACTTCCATTCCAGATTCAGTAGGGTGAAAAAACTGAAATTTTTGAACTTTCCTGTGGAATAGTAATCTGCGACATTCACTCTGAAATATCACAACATTGCGTTTTTATAAGTATAAAGCATTATAATGGAAAATTAACTATATGTATTGTGATATTAATATTACAATATGGATGTCAAAATGAAAGGAGTTGTTGAAATGATCTAGCTGAGCACTTTCCCAGTGCAAATGTCATCAAAATCACCGTGGTGTTTTGGAATATTTCAATTTCAAGACAACAGCATTTATCAGTGAAAAGCCGCCTGAGAAGTGTTCAGCCCTTTCTCCTGGGATCTGTCAGAGGTTTCACACGTTCGATTATGTTCCCTCGGCGTTTCCAGGTGGGCCTGGAGAGCAAAGGAGGATGACTTTTTTCAGGTGCAGCCCCTGGATAACTTGTTAGTGGGATGAAATCTGGGGTGATCCCCTGGGGCAGGCAGAGGCTGAGGCTGGTGGAGTCCCAGAAGTGGGGATGGTGCCGTGGTAAAGCAGCGTGAGGTTGGAAATTACTCGTGGACAGCATTTAAATTTCAATAGTATGCAGTTTCCTGCTAGTCTTTTTGTGGGTGAACTAACTGAAAAAACTACTTCTCAGAGTTCCTAGAAGTGGAGGAGGGGGAGCGTCCCAGCCTGCGGCAGCGGTGGCGTTTGGGGCAGTTTTAGACACCTCCAAGTGCTTCTGGAGCAGGAACATCCCCGGTGGCGGAGGGGGGGGGCGGCGGGGCCCAAACCCGCCCCTGTCTGCGCTGGTTATCCAGGCGTAGCGCGGCAGAACTCAAACACCGTCCGATCCGAGGTGGGCTCAGTGGTGGCTGGGTTAGGGTCTACGTGCTGCTCCCCACAACTAAAACTCTTCATGGATTTTGGCTTGAAGGTTCTGGGCTAATTTTATTTTGTATCATAACTTCCCTCTTCTGCCTAGTTCTCTGCACGCCAGCCATCCCCCTTCACAGGGATTTCCTGCTCCCTGCTTGCAGCATGTTTGTTGTGAATGAGGGAGAGGAGAAGAGAAAAAATGGATGGCTGATGGTTTGTATGTCAATTATACATCAGAGGCTTTGCTGCTTCTTCAGAAGCTTCTAATAATAATAATTATAATTAGGGCACTGGGAGAGAAATGTGCTGAGATCAGGGAGAAAAGCAGGAAAGCCAGGCCAGAATTAATTATCCCCTTTTATCCAAGAATCTCAAAGCATTTAGACAGTAACTAATGAATTCTGTGGTTACATCAGCGCGATGTTCGGTTTGCCGCTGGGGTGGCAGCGGGTCCCGGGGCTCAGCACCCATCCTTGCTCAGCTGTGCGTCCCGCGGGGGTTGATGCCGCTGCAGATGCCTTCCTCTTGCTGCAAAATGGGGAAATACTTCTTTTTTTCCTAATGGCTCCCTCTGTCATCCTGACAGCACCCAAAACCGGGATGAGGGGAGCCAGCCCCGTGCAGCAGCACAGCCGGGCACGTTTATCCTGCTGGGAACTGAGCAAATCCCCACGAGGTGCACATCCCCTGCGTACCGCAAGCCGATGGTTCCCCACGGTGACTGAAGGCTCTCTGCTGACCCGGACCCAAATTCAATGAACTCTCCCACCTGCGGCACTTAGCTTGTCCCTGGGACTCCAGCAAAAATGCTTGCTGCATGACAAAATGGTGCCCAAAAGAATACATTGACCCTGACAGCAGTTTTCCCCTAATAAAAAGCTTGTGATCTGCAAAGGAGTGGCCCAGCTTGTAGGGTTTACATCTCTCCTGGCCTTCTGGGTATGTATGGTTTCCTTTTGGGGTGGGCTTTAGTAAGAGTGTGGACAGCTCTCCGATTCGGGGGTGCTCCTGCGTCAGACGCCATGCACATCTACGCGCCGTGTGGCAGCGTGGTGGGGGCAGCAGCGCCGTCAGCGGGTCGGAGCGGTCCTGCTGCGGGGCCGGAGCGAGCACGGGTGCGTCTTGGGGCTCTGCGTCCCCTCCTACGCTTGCAGACACGCTGCCTGGCCTTGCCGGAGGGCGCCCTGCTGAGACGGCCCGACCACGCCAGCCGCTTCCAGCCCCGGCGTAGCCGGCAGCAGCCTTTGCAGAATCACAGAAGGTTAAGGGCTGGCAGGGCCCTCTGGAGATCATCTGGTCCAGCCCCCTGCCAGAGCAGCTCCACCTACAGCAGGGGGCACAGGGTGGCGTCCAGGCGGGTTGGGAATGTCTCCAGAGTGGGAGACTCCACCACCTCTCTGGGCAGCCCGTGCCCCTGCCTTGCGAGGGTGTTGGCGTTGGGACTCTGGGCTGAAAGTCACTAACCTCTCCCCCAAAATCACTTCCTAATAAGTGAATAGTCGGGTGAAATGTCGTTTAAAAGTTATCTGGAAAATGCTGGGAAAACCACCTGAAGAGCAGGAAGGGTGTCCTGGCACGAGGATGAATAACTGGCCGTAGCTATTCTTTTTAATGCCTGTGATAGTCCTTATTTTTCTGTTCATTTCTCTGCAGTTTGCAGCCATTGCTTTTAGGTAGCGGCAATCTGCGGGTTTTCGGTGGTGCTTTATTGACTGCGTTTTCCACGTGGTCACTGGAGGACACGTACGGCTATGGAGGCTGCTCCCCGGGCAGGGGCGTTGCAGTAGCCCCCAGCCCAAACTGGTGGCCGTTCCGCTCCCACACGGGCTGGGCGCACCAGGGCGCCTGCGGTCAGGATGCTGCGTTCCCCGCCGGCGACCTTGACCCTGCACAGTTCTCGCTGCTGGAAACTCGGTGTATCCGGCAAAATAATGTGCAATGTGCGCACGGGGAAGGTGGGAAGTGCACTGCTCCGCTCACTTCGTTGCAGTGTCATACAGAAACGTTTTCTGATGCAGCCTGAGGTTTGGCAGCAGCTTCCAATGGTGCCCAGATGCAGAGGGGTTTCCGTGGAGGTGACACATGGCACAGCCTTGAATCAGTAGCCCTTCGCCTCCCATTCTCCCTTCCATGATCCAACACATCTTTTAAAAGTGACTTTTTTTTAAATAGCCACACAATGTAGTATTTTCCTTTGGTAGAGGGTGGCTTAAGTGCTTTGGTTTAACATTGCTAGCAAAAAGGAGTCAGCTTGAGGCAAAGAGCAGGGAATTTTTTTTCCCTAAACCCTGAGCGTTTGCGCATCTCCCTTTGCCAAGCGACGCGGCCCGGCAGCGGCTGCACGGCTCCCTTGGGATCGCACACCAGCGTCACCTGTGCCCAGCGCAGCACCCAGCGCAGCTCCGAGACCTGCCCCCCGTCTCCCCGATTCCCAAGGGCTTTTCCTTGCCAACCACAGCGCTGAGGACTTCACTCCTACGGGGCTGTGCTGCAGCCATGCCTGCGGCTGCCTGTGATTCCCCAGCCTGGGCCACGTGTCTCTGTCAGAGTGACCCGTCGTTTTCCCTCGCTTTGATGTCAACTAATTGATGTAATACAGAGAGCAATTTAGTTACTTAAAATGATCAAAATTCTCTCTTGTATGACGTGTGTAGAATCTCCAACTTCTTTCCCTTGTTAGAATTTTGTTGTTGTATTTCCTTACCCCATCGCCTCTGAAACTCAGTGGGCAGAATGAGCGTATCCTTCCGTAAGCGGGTTTAGGTGGTGAATTCCTGTAACTGGCAGCTGGCTGCGGGTTCCAGCTGCTAAATGTGCTGCGGCAAGGCTGCCCCTGGGACAGCCGGGCGTCCTCCGGCTCCCGAGGAGGTGACAGGACGGTTCCGCTCAGCCGGCGGCTGGAGCTGTTTGCGCAGCATGGGGGGAGCAGAGGTTTTCACAGCCCCTGCCTGCCTGACTCAAAATTAGGCAAAGGGAATTTGCAAAGCAGCAAATTAGACAGCTATGCTTGCTGCCTTCGTTGTGCACCTGCAACAAAGTGGAACTTGGCTTGCCTGACTCGAGATCAGATAATTTTACGGTACCGTTTTAACTAACAGAGCCAGCTTCCTAGCGTGGTAATTACTTTGATCCCGGTTGGCACGGATGTATTCTTCATGTATTATTGCTTAATACTGGAATCTTTCTTTTTTTTTTTTCCTTCCTCTGGTATTTGAAGATAGCCTAATGAAAATTATTTTTTTCCCTATTTCATTAAATGCTAAAGGGCAATTCAATTTTCTCCATAGTTTTCCTTCCCTCTTTAGATTTTCTTAACTGCTGTGGCTAGCCTGATCTGTTGTTCTTGTAATGATTCTATCAGGGGCTTTTCAGCATAAAACTTAAGCTCATTTTGTAGCTAAAAGTAAAAGGCCACGCCTGGTGCTGCCCACGCGCGCGCTGGGGCTCCGGCTGCGTGACGCGGGGCTGCGGCCAGCGAGGGCAGGGTGTTGGGGCTGGCGACGGTTCGTGAGAGCGCGTTCAGCTGTGTGGATGGGCTTCCCCGCCACGTGGAAGTGTCAAAAATATACTTATCAAAAAGAAATCTGCCCACCTGTGCCCCTCGTTTTTCTGCGGAGTGGAGCAGTTGTTCAGGTTGCAGAAAGGAGCTCGCTGGTTTTTGCTCTCTCTGCTCCACCGGGCTCCTGCCGCTCCCCGGGTGCTTGGGCATCTCTGCCTGCATCCCCGAGCATCCGCTGCTGGTGCTAGCGCTGCTGCCCAGCCCCGCTCTCGGGGAGCTGGCACGGCACAGCCTGGCACGGCACAGCCTGGCACACACAGGTCAGTGGGGACAATGACCTGTGGGAGGTCTCTGCCAAGGGAACCTCTCCAAACCCCACGACTGTTTCCAGCAGCCGCATCTCACCTGGTTTTTCCTCTTCAGCCTCATGAATAGATGAATTTCTGCCTCCCAGCTCACCTGCAGTATGCCCATTGTTGGTGAATATTCATTAAGTGAAATTAGCATCTATTAGGTCTTAATTAACTTATAAAAGGCTTGTTTTGTGGTAATGAAGTATATACTCTAGATGTGCCTGATGGCAGCTGGTGGGTCCCCCCGCCCATGTGGCTGTCCCCGAGCAGGGTCTGGGCGCTCTGGCCGGGGCACCGGGGGCTGGACCCCTTCTTCTTCCCCATGGCGGTGAGGAGGTGTCTGAGACCTCGCCGCATGCCGAGCGTTAGCCCGGGATTGCAGAGGTTCCTTCGGTGGTTGCGGAATGTCCCGCACCGCTGCAGTGGGCTGGTGGTGGGTGCCCGGGCTGTTTGGGCACTTCAGGTGCCTGTTGGGGTTTTGCTCCCGGGCTGGGCAAGTGCAGCCCTTTGGTGTGGGTTTGGTGCTCTGTCCTGCTGCGATGGGGTGTGCAGGGGCTTCAGCTGAACGACCCTATATATTTGCTTAGAGACTGTTAGGGAGGCACCAAAAACTGCCGTGCTCGGAGCCAGCGGTGGGATGTAGGAGCACAGTGCGCTAATGGGAACTGACCTGAGCTGAGACCTTTTCCCTCTCGACTCATTTTTTGCCTTTTTTCACACTTCATTCTGTTGGGCGTGGGGTGGGGAAGCAGCCAAGGCAGCGGGAGCACATTGTCCTGGTGTGGGAGCAGGGAAGCATCCCCAGCACTGTCCGCCGGGAGCGGGGCCCCGCTCTCCTCCGGGTGGTGACGGGGAAGGAGCCTGGTGTCCGGAGGAGGGAAGACGTGCTGTGGCAGCAGCGGTGCTCATTAAATGTATTTCCTCTGCTGGGATTCACCGTCGTCCCGAAGCGCACACGAGCGTGGGGACAATGACTGACTTGCCAGGCGAGAAGAGAAGCCGCCGTGGCAGGAGAGTGCGGAGCAAACAGGGAGGAGGAGAGCAGGCGCTGCCCTCCCCAGAGGAGGCACTGCCCTCCCAGCAGCTCCGCGCTTCCCTGGGGCCGGCCAGGAGCACCCGCACCCCTGCCCTTCACCGGCTTAATTTTTGCCTTTGGAGCGCCGGCGGGTGCTTGCCGGAGTGAATGGTCCCGAGTTTAGGAAGGGCGGAGGCTCCGGAGCAGCCCCTGGCAGGGACCGCGCAGCAGCTGCAACGAGCTCTAACGTCAGCTGCAATAAGGAGCCGCTCACGGATGTGTTCTTTGGAAGCACGTGTGATCAGGGTTTTACAATGGCTCGGTGTGCAATACCTTTGTCAAAGTCAAGCGAATTATAAAAAATTTCAGTTTAGCCATTACTGACTTTTTACAAAGATCCAGGTCCTTGAAGCACATCTATAAATTAAACTCAGCCACACAGCTCACAGACCCAAAGACTCCTTCAGTATTGACAAGGAAGAGGAAGGAAGAGATGAGGAGGGGCTTCCTGACTTTTGGTTTTCTACCTGTTTCTGTAAATCATACGCATCGTGCTCATGGCTGCGAGAAAGATGGAGAAATGGGGGAGCAGGGCAGTGACTATCAGCAGCTTTTTAACAACTTACTGCCATGAGCTTGCAAACCCCCTTCATCCAGGGGGGTTTCTGCTCCCACAGCTTGGGGGTTTCAACTTGGCAGCAACATTTTCCTCCTATTTCTTTTTCCTTTTGTGCTTCGTTTTTTTGGTGGGGGCCTGTTTCTGGAGTGGTGGCAGCAAACGGTCACCACGGACCCTGGCATGAGGAAGCGATTCCCCATCGGCCTCGCCACGCTCTGCCGCCCTCCCCGCAGCCACGCGGAGCTGGTGGCACCACCGGGGTCCCAGCACCACGCACGGCCCGGCTCCACTGCAAAACTGGGGGGCCAATGCTGCAGCTCTGC
>VZSF01009312.1:663744-674676 GCA_013398295.1 Chionis minor
CCCCCCCCCTTCCCTCCCCGTTCCCTTCTCCTGCCCCTCGCGCCGCTGTAAGAAATGCAGCGAGCGGCAGCGTGCGATCCCGGCCGGGCTTCCTTCTCACGGGGCAGACTGGGGGCCGCGTTGCTGGATAGAAGTTGCTAAGCTAAATCAGGTTTTTTCTTGATCTGGATAGCGTTACCCATCTGCATGAGTTGGACATGATAATTACATTTCACTAAAATGGATGGATGCTTCCAAATGCCATCTCACTCCACGGTTATTGCAGCGGTTTGGTCAGGGAAGAGGCGCTGTTGGTGCCAGCTCTCCCCCTTCGGCGTGGGCTGGCGTTTGGGCAGGTCTCCAGCTGAAAAAGAAAAATTCAAGCCATGCGCTACATGAACCGGGAAATAAATTAAGTGCTACTCGGGGATTCCCATCACTGGTGGGTTATGCACAGGGAGGGCCATGTTCCCCAAAAGCCTCTCTTCTGTGCACCACCAAGCCCTCGTGCGCGGGACGGTGACCGCGGGTGGAGGGCGCATTGCCGCGGGGCTCAGGCTCTGGGTGGGCAGGGGGGCGCAGGCGGCGCGGTGCCCCACGGGGCAGAGGTTGGTGGCTCTGGCTGCACCGCCTGACGGCCAAAGCCAGCTGCGCTGTGGAGCCACGGGGAAGAAAGGATGTCTGGAAAAAGCAGGGATGCTGTAGCTGTCAGTAGTGGAAGAGACGACTTCCCGAACGCCATTCCCTGGAGGCTGGGGAAGCCAGGCACCTTCTGACACCCAGTTCTGAATTTTATAGCAGGCTGTATGTCTCCTTGTTTTTGTAGGAGTGATGTTTATTGTCATAAATAGCCAATGGTCACCTGAGTTGCCGTTACTGTTTTGATTTCTTACTTTAAAAAAGAAAAATACTTATATTTAATCCAATGGAAGTATAAAGACTGTGATGATTACAGACTTAGAGTAATGAACACTTTTGTAAGCGGTGGGAGCAGTATTGTCTGAACGCTTTGTTTAGACATGAGGAACATCTTGTTTTGTTTTGTTTTGTCTCATGCCATTGGGAAGGCGCGTGATCTCCAGGGTGGCGTATCCGCGCGTCCCGTGGCGGTGTCCCGCAGGGATGCTGGCTCCGGCCTCACTGCCGCTGCGAGGGCTGCCCGTGCTGGCGCACCCCCGTGGCCCCGGCTCGCTCCCCGCGTGCTGGGACGAGGCTGCCATCGGTAACACCGAATTTATTGTGACTGCCGGGATTTTACCCGTGAGATCCAGCAAAAGAGGAGTGCGAGATGCCTGGACCCAGGATCTGTGTTTTGCTTTTCGCACACATTCCCCTGCCATTCCCTTCCCGCGGTGACCTTGCCGGAGCGCGTCATGCCATGGTGCCAGCCACTGTCCCCCTGCCTGGTGTCGCTGTCTCTGGTGGGGCCACCCCGGGTGGCAGCGCCTGGCGGGATGGAGGGAGCGGGTCTGGCGTATCCTGGCTGCTGGCAAACCCACTGGTGGGTGCTCCGAGTCCGGCAGCAGCCTGTGTCTCCCTGCGGGGGTCTGCTGGGGGCAGCTTGCCGTGGGCTGCAGGGAAATGCCGTGGAGCTGCCGTGCTGCCTCCGGGGAGCGGGGACGGTGACTGCCCCTGTGGCCAGGCTGGAATTTCCACTGACGGGGAGAGCTGCTGGCCCGTGCCGCGTTGCTTACGCTGGTCTGTTCTGGGGCAGAGCCCGGGGCAGGGCGTTTGCCTGCGCTGGTTCGTTATGTGCTGCTGTTAATGAGGGGATGGACTCTGCAGTTGTGTGTAATTGTGCGAAGAAGATCTTCACAGAATCCACAGGTCTTTGATTTTAACCTGAACGTGGCAAACAGGGGAAAAAACCAAGCCAGGGTGGATTTAACAGCGTGTTTGGTGCTGTCCTCTTAAAGGCAGAAAGACGCTGAGGCGCCGAGGGTTGGGTGGGATCGGAGCAGCCTGACTTCACGCGCCTGTGAAGACTTACCCTTCCTATGCCAACAAGTTTCATTCTCTCCTGTCCAGACCTGCCTTAGTTAAGCACAGATGTGGGGAAGATCAGGGCTGAAACGAGCTGTTGGCCCCTCGTGCCTTGCGGAGACGGGGGCTGGGCTGGGAAGGGGTGTCAGGCTGTGCCGGGTCCTGCCTCCTCCGGCACCCAAAAATCCCTCACTCGTGTGTCTGATCCGAATTAGTAACCTGGGCCTCGGCCGGGTAAGCTCTGCTCACGCCTATGAGTTTATTGGCTTAAGGGAACCCCAAGTACAGGTGAAACTTGGAGGAATGGATCAACAAAATCTGAAGCCCTCGTTCTGTTTTCTCTCTGTCTTTCCTCGGGTAAAATTTCTGTGGACTCTGTCAGGATTTTCTCTTAAAGGAGAATAAGCCCCATGTGATCTGCTCAGCGTTTGGCCTTGGGATGGCGGGTGGGGGTAGTAGCAAATCATTGCGAGCCTGAAAAGCAATTAGTGTTCCTGGGACGATGGGTAAGCACCTGACTGCGTCCTCACGTGGCTGCTTCTCACGGAGGATCTCAGAAAACTTTCAGACACACGTTGGACATCTCAGGGGACCCGCAGGGGACCTGAGCAAGACGTGCAAGCGGAGCGGGTGAAGGAGCTCCCGTGTTAATGGAATCGGCCCCCCTGGAGAGCGGGTGGAGGTTTTGCCGCCGGTTTGTGGTGACGTTCGGTGGGTCTCGGCCGGCGGCAGCGAGCCCGGCGGTGGGTGAGCAGCCTGTTTCTGGGCGCGGGCGCAAGGTTGGGAGCTGTCGGTAACCCCGGGGCGCTCTCTGTTGCTCTTGCAGGTGAGCCCTCCCGGTGGTCCTCGTCCCACTGCGACTGCTGCTGCAAGAACGGCAAAGGCGACAAGGAGGGAGAGAGCGGCACGTCCTGCAACGAGCTGTCGACGTCGAGCTGCGACAGCCAGTCGGAGGCCAGCTCCCCCCAGGAGACCGTCATCTGCGGCCCCGTCACCCGCCAGCCCAACATACAGACTCTGGACCGGCCGGCCAAGAAGGGGCCGGTGCAGCTGCTGCAACAGTCCGAGATCCGGAGGAAGAGCGACCTGCTCCGGACTCTCACCTCCGGCTCCCGGGAGTCCAACTCCAGCAAGAAAAAAGCGGTGAAGGAGAAGCTCTCCATTGAGGAGGAGCTAGAAAAATGTATCCAGGATTTCCTCAAAATCAAAATTCCAGACAGGTTTCCAGAAAGGAAACATCCCTGGCAATCCGAACTGCTGCGGAAGTACCACCTATAGGCTCAGGGTGGGGAAAGCACACGACCTTATTTACCATTAGGGCAAGATTCTAAGTGATACGAAAATAATTCCCAATAATAATTATTTGTTAGGTCACAAAAAACAAAACAAAACAAAAAAGCATCTCTATAGTACTGCCTAATTTGCCTATTTCACCTTAACATTTATAGTCATAGGGTAACGATATTTTTCCAGTCATGGAAGCACAATGACAAACGCTTTGATTTGTCAACTCGGAGTCTTACACAAGCTGAGTACCTTAAGGGCACGACGGAGCCGGCAGCGGGAGGCGCTCGCGCGCGGGCGCTGCGGTGGGGGGAAGATGGCGCGAGCGGGCAGGGCCGGGGTCGTTCTGCGCTCAGGCCTTCTGCGTTCTCCCGCTGGCGCGTTTGTCTGGAGGGGTGTGCACAGCTCAAAGGAACAGGCAGCGCTGTGACAGTTTACCTTAAGCATGTGTATATATATATATGTGCATATATATATGTGTGTATATATATCGGTGTGTATATATATATGTATATATATATATCAATATATATTGCTTAAAGATTTTCTGGCTCTCTCCTTATAACTGCACTTTCTCAGAAAAGAGCATTTTTTAGCGGTCTGTGGATGTTCCGTTTCTTCTTCAGGTCTTTGAGGGTTGAACAGTAGAAAACCCATCGCGCTGTCTCCCTCCTGCCCCCTCCCTCCAGCTGCCCCCTGCCCCGAGACACTGCGAGTGCGGTTGGCGGAGCCCGGGGAACAGCGTCTGGGTCTTTGTTGCCACGAGCAAAATACTCCATTTGTTTTTGATGATCTTGTTCCCTTTCTGTTCTCCCCATGCTCCTTGTCGTGTTGCTCAAGGCTCTCTGGTGCCAGTGGGTTAAACGCATGCTGATCCCAGTTGGAAAGCGGCAGGAATTCTGCGGGGGCTGAGTGCGGTGCCGGCGGCGCGGCCGTGCTGGTGCGGAGGGCTGGGGTCTGCCCGGCGCGTGTGCCAGGAGCGTTTGGCCCCGGCTGGCGGGGAGAGCGGGCGCTGGGTCCTTTCCGGCACGGAGGCAAACACGGATTATCCCGCTGCCAAGCCGCGTTAGTGCTTTGACTGGCAGCGCCGGATCGCCGAGGACGGGCGCAGTGCCCCTCCAGCCACGAGCCTTCCGAGGGGAAATGGGAGCCCCAGAGGGAGGTGTCCATACTCCCTCCTGCAGACCGTCTCCGTGTGGGTCCCGTCCGCAGCTGGTGGCGGGACCTGAGCCGGCAAACTGTGCCGTGTGTCCCATGTTATCCCCTGCGCGGCAGCCAGGGAGCCGTGGGAAAAGCTGGGCTTGCACTGACCGGAGCCGGGGGGAGTCCCACAGGCTGCAGCCCGCGGGGCGCGGGAGCTCGGGAAGGGGTCCGTGGGGTGCGCCAGGCTGTCGTTGCCGGGTCGTGCACGAGCACCCCAGCAAGGCCCGGAGAGTGCCCGGGAGCCGGGAGTTAGTGCGTGGCCAAAGGCGCAGGGCCGGTAAAACCAGAGCAGGGCCAGCAAGATCGGCGCAGGTAAGCGCAGGAGGGAGGGCTCAGCGCTGCCGAGGCGGGCGAGCCTGGGAAAGCAAGGGACAAACGGATTGCGCCAGCAGAATTACTTTGGCCATAGCTGGGAGCAAACCAGCTAGGGCATTGGGGATAAATTATTAATTTTCTAAAGGCACCATAAAGAGATTTTATATATATATATGTGTGTGTGTGTATATATATATAAAAAAATGATGTGGAAGTTGATAGTGCTGGTAACACAGAGCACTTTGCTCCTGACTTCTTTAGCATCCTGCAGGTTCTAGGGCTTCTTTTCCCCTCTGAAATTTCAGAGACTGCTGTGGGAGACGATATCAAGTATGCACAGATTACGTCTGTTGATCTTCGTGCAGTTCCGGCCAGGGGGTATCTCTGTGCTTGCGGGGCTCCGTTGTGCCCATGGGCAGAGGTCCCTCCCCATCGCCCAGCTGCAGACGTTGTGCAGGTGTTTATTGGTGAGGATTCAAATTTTACCAGCCAAAAAGGAAGCAATACTTGCCCAGGGTGACCCATAAGCATGAGCTGGCTGTAGGGAGGAGGAAAAACCCTCCCAGCAATACATCTCCCAGTCTTTGGAGAACAGGGCTTGGATGTGGCGGCCTGGCATCGTCCCTGCTGAGGTTTTACACGCGGGAAGGGTGCTGTTCCTTACAGTGAACGTGCAGCACTGGCAATGCAGGGAGAGCACTGGGAAATAGAGGGTCTGACCTGGGAAATGCTGGGCTCAGTGAGGAAACTCAGCGCTCCTTGGGATCAGGCTCTGGAACCAATTCAGGTTGTAGGACACTCACTCACACCCGAGACCAGGCGTGGGAGTTGTGCAACCCTCCGCTTACCTGCTCAAAAGGCACATTTTCACAGGGAAAACAATGTTTTGCACAAGATCCACAGATTTGGCTCCTCTTAGATATTTCTTGGTTAATTTATAACATTTTTCTTTTCCTACTCAACATTTTCTGCATCTTTCGCCCCCACTCCAGCAGCAAGCAAGCAAAACTGGGGGAAAAGATAGGGCTCTCCCTCGGGATTTCCAGCGGAGGACGCAGTTTGGGATGGATCACCCCTCTTCCTTGGCAGAAGACTGCAGCTAAAACCTTGTCCTTTCTACCACTCCAGATCGTTCCCTGTCTCTTTTTAGCATCCAAAATACTTGGGCTCTGAAATGCGTGACAGAGTGGAAGAACAGGCGCTTGGGGGTGTGTGTGGGGTGTGTGGGGTGTGCGTGTGTGTTCCCAGACTGACGTTCAGGATTGCGCGATGATTAATAACTGTAGAAAAATTAGACCAAATGAAACGCGCCCGAATGGGCTTGATTTATGTGGCCTTCATGTCTTCAGTTTTAGATGAAATGGTTATTACTCTCCAGTGCTACAGAAATAAAGGTCTTAAACTTCAGTAATCACCGGCAGGCCAAACCGGCCAGGAATGGCAACGCCGCTCGCTGTTTGGGACGGGGGACTGGGGACGGGTGGGGGCACACTCGTCCGCGTGTGTCCCTGTGCTCTTGCTGCTGCGTCTCTGCGGGGACTCCAGTCTGATCTAACTCTGGTTGCAATGGTTTTACAGGGTGGTTCGGTATAAAGGGGAGGTGGGGGCTGTGCTTCAAGGCTTCTCGCTGTTGAGATGGATGGGTGGGCTCCAGCTGGAGCAGCCTCAGCTGTAGAGGGGCCCCTGGCGCTGGTGGGGACCAGACGACCCCTCCCCACTGGGGGTCAGCATCAGTGCTGGATGCTGCACAGCACAGGATCATGGAATCACAGAATGGGTTGGGCTGGAAGGAACCTTAAAGATCACCCAGTGCCACCCGCTGCCCTGGGCAGGGACACCTCCCACCACACCAGGGTGCTCCAAGTCCTGTCCAACCTGGCCTTGAACCTCCAGGGATGAGAATGGGACCTCTGAGCATCCCTTACTGCTGCTCAAAGGGCCCCTTCTCTCCATCCTTGCCTCACTGCTTTTCTCTGCACCAGTACCCCATGGCAAGAGTGGCACCCCACCAAAGAGCCACGCTTCGGGCGCGTTGTTCTGCCACTGTCAGGTGGCCACAGGGCCACTACCATGCACAGGACCCTGCAGCTGGCTGTGCCGCCAGGGCTGGGGGCACCGTGCAGTGGTGGGGAGAAACCGTGGCCAGGTAGAGGCAGGCACCAGGGTAATTAAAAATGCTGCTCCCTGAGAGCCCCGTCGTTCGCTTGCGGGCAGCACTGGGTCAGGAAAGGGCAACTGAACCTTCTCCTGCTGGTGGTGTCCTCCTCATACAGGCACTGAGACGGTGATCTTAGCACAGGACGTGATCTTCTAACTCTGGAAGATCTCTTCCCAAAAATAGTGTCATGCACACGTGCATATACATATATACAAGTACATATACCTATGTATAGCTAGCTAGGTGTATACATGCACCTTGGGATGGAAGGTGCCTTTGGATGGACTTATGCCTTTTTGGCAAGGTTGTTCTCCTCTGTCTGCAGGATGCGGCACCCCTCACCGTTAGCAGATGCAGGATGGGTGGCTGTCAGTGGTCCCTCAAACCGACGGGTCAGCTCAGCAAAAGCAGGGAATGCGGTCGGGGCTCGGCGCATCCGACACCTCCCTCGCTGCCGGCTCTTCCCGGGCGGTGCGGGGTGGTGGGCTGCAGCCCCCTGCGCCCCTGCTGAAGCCAGGCGAGGAGGGAAAGAAGGGAAACGGATGCAATGCGGTGAGGGAAAGTGAAACTGAGGTAACAGTTGTCCAAAAGGTAGCTGGGTTTTGAGCTCTAAAAATATTCAGCTCAATTCTGCTTTGTTTCAGTGAAAGAACCCGTGTCTGTCCCTAGGACGTTTTTGGTCACGTAATCGGTAGCAAGCCAAAATGAAACTCAGCTAACAGAGTACTTTATTCTTTCTAAAGTAGCTGGGGAGCAAACTGGGCTTTGAGCTACTTTCCACGTATAACAAACACCAAATACAGGTGCTGTTGAAACTGATTTGAAAGCTTACATTGACTTCAGCGGCACTAACACACCTTTCTCAAGAAAAACGGGCACTTGTGTCAGCGAGGATGAGAAAAAGCCACTGAGCTGTAATAAAATTCACATCCACTTTGCTCGCAATGTTCATCACGTCTGTGTGTGACGAACCGGTCTGGTCGTTTGGTGACGGTCTTGCATAGCCAGGCTTTAATTATCGTGCTCTGTTGAGTAATCTTGATTAAGCTTCGCTTCGGACGCTGGGCTGAGGGAGCGTGTGGGGATCCGTGCCCCTGCCCAGGCCACCGCGGGATGAGTGCGGTGCAGGTGGGTGACAGCCACCCCCGTGGCCGCTGGGTGCACGTGGTGCCACAGGCACCGTCCTGGCTGTGAGCACTGCTAGTGCCCCGGCTCAGTTTGGCTGGGCTTGGCTGGGCTGTACTGGGCTATACTGGGCTGTACTGGGCTGTACTGGGCTTGGGCTGGGCTGAGCTGTACTGGGCTAGGCTGGGCTGTGCTGGGCTGTACGGGACTGTGCTGTACTGGGCTGTACTGGGCTGGGCTGTACTGGGCTCCCATGGCAGCCGTGCACCACCCCACTGGCCTCAGTGACCCGAGCCTGCCTGTGCCTTTCCCGGTCGGAAAGAGCAGTTTTCCCAAGGGCTTTGTTGCCCGCCCAGACGCCTGGAGACAGATGCCGGAGCGGGACTCAGCGTGAGGGGAAGGCAAAGGCAGGACATGTGGGTTTGCACAGACCCCCGGGGACCAAGTCATGCTTTTTTTTCCCCAAATCATCTGCACGCACTGAATAGGGGCTTCACAGCACTCTGGCAAACGTGTTTTGGGATTTTAATTCTACTTTTGCGAGTCCATTTACAAATTTTATTTGCAAAGCTGTGGGCTGAAGGAGAAAACAAGGTTGATTTTTGTTGCCAATGACCATAATGTGACCAAGACCTTCAGCCGTATCTCACGCTCCTCTCCCAGCCCTGCAAAGGCTGGGGAAAACTTTCCCACTTCTTACCCTGCCCTGAAGCCCTTCCCACCATTGCGAGTGTGCACGTGGACTTGACTTTCAGAGTACTTTATGCATAAGGCCCCATGTATATCATGGTACAAAATAATTGTCCAGTCTTATGGATAGTTTATGCCCCAACGGGGTTTTGTAGATTAATAGTAAAAGAACAAAAGAGCACTTTTAAATTATTTATATTATAAAAAATACATTCTTTATTTTTCTTGGCATCGATATCACTTAGCTAAAAAATCAGTTTATAAGTATGATACTACAGATTTTAAACTATAGCAATGCTAAAGCAAACACGAAAAAGCAGAGTTCAGAACTAAACAGACAAAACTTACCAAGGTGAAGCAGGAGGATGGCAGGGCCCAGCCGGTTGGATGGGAATCGTTGGATTTCAGCGGGGGGTGTCCCCCCTGATGTCCCTTCGTGCGTCTCCTCTGGCCGTGCCACCCTGCCCCGAGGCGCGGGCACGCAGGACGGGGGTCCCGGCCCCTTCCCCGCGTTTGCCGGGCGTGGGCCGAGCCGGCGCCTTGGTTCACACCGACGCGCCCACGCGGGAGGAGCGAGCGCGGCGAGTGCAATATTCTCCCAGCCGACACAGGACTTAGAGGGGGGTCTGGTGATTTTGTGCTCTACTCGGGGCCTTGCTCGTGGTACATTTTCAGACCTCATACAAGCACTTAATGACTTTGCTGAGGCCGAGTCAGTCTGTTGCACATTGATGTAGATTAAGTGGCACCCACTGAATTACCTCTCTACTTTCCAACGTGGTTCACTTGTACATAAGTGTAATGTCAAATTGTTTACAGGTTATTTTGTGCGTAATTGTGGAAAAAAAAAAGTTTTAACTACAAATTTAAAGGAATCGATTTTACTGGAAGGTGTTTAAAAAAAAAATGAATGTGCTTAATACAGTATAGACATCATTGGTTATGGTCTCACATGAATGCATGTATCTCCGTGTTGTCAGTCCCCACCAGTGAGGTTATTGGCAATATTCTGCAGTCTGTGAATAGCAAATATGCATAAACTACTGTGACTCTGACAAATATAACTCGGTAACTGTTTCGACTGTGGTATGTAAAACAAAAAAAACAAAAAAAAGAAAAATCATGTAGCTTTTAGCCTGCTGTATTTCCCTGGTACAATTAACACTATGAAAGAAAGAGAGACAGCTAGGAAAAACCTAAACAAGTCATAGCTGTGACCTGTGGGGAGTCATTCCTGCAATGGCACCTGCCAGGTAGCTGTGGGCCAACTGCTAAAAAATTGCCTATTTATAGAGGCTCGGAGGTGGTAAATGAAGGTGTTGCTGTTGCCTTCTGCTCCAGCGTCACTGCTGGCGGAAGAGACGACCTTTTGTTCAGGATGACGATACGCGCAGAGAGCCACTCCACGCTCACTGCCGCCATGTGCGGGTCGGCTGTTACACGGTGCGCTGGGGACAAGGGCAGCTGTCCCTGTTGTGGCATTGGGCGGCTGAAAACTGCAGCTAATTTGTGTCTTGCCATTCAAATAAATCAGTGCATATACACTGTAAGAGCACAGACAAGAATAAATAAGTTGGTATCCTTCACCTGTCATATATATATATATATACACACACAGAAATACATACATTCTTTCTCGCCCACTGTGATTTAGCAGCGGTTCATGTTAACCACTTCCCTGCAGGCCGGGGATTATTCTCCCTTGAAGGTGGTGGGGGATTTTTTTCCTCGTTTATTCCTGGGTTGGGCTGAAAATAACAGTTCAGTGGTCGCAGGGTGAGATTCTCCTGCCTCCATGTCTGGAACTGAGATTTTCTGACGCCGTGATTTGGAAGTACAGTCCCGAGCAGCCCTCATTGCATCAGGGCTCACCTGCTAGGCTATTTCCAAGAACACTTTGAAATACTTTTATCCCCTGACATTTTAAAGGTGCCTTGGCGAGGGACGGCTTCGTTACAGCCAGCCGCAAGTGGGGATAACGTGGGGCATGGCGGGAGGAGAGGGACAGGCAGGGACAGGCAGGGACAGGCAGGGTGTCTCTCTGGATGCGGCGGGGCAGCCAGCTGTGTCCTTCCTCGGAGCTGGGCCCCCACCCTGCACCCCAGGCAGGTCCCGGCTCTGCAGATGGTGCCCAGCTGGAAAAGCTTTAGGTTCCCCCGGCGGCTGCTGAAAAGGTGGAAACAGAGAAAGGCTGG
>VZSF01009312.1:674766-918822 GCA_013398295.1 Chionis minor
GGGGGGGGGGGGGGGGGAGCCGTTTGCACCCTCCCCAGCGGTGCGGCTCTGGCGATGCCAGGCTCAGCAGTTGGGTTTATTGCTGTGTCTTCTTGCCTTCCGCACGGCTGTCGGGGGGACGGGGGCTCGGCACGGCTGTCCCCGCCGCGCTGGGTGACCCAGTGCTCGTCCCTCTGCCAGCCGCGTGCACGGAGCACAACTCGCGTCGGGAAGCATCGCTGCCGGCGGGCTGGGTCTGAAAGAGCCGGAAAACCAGGCAATCACTCCCTTGTGGGGCTGAGTACCCTGGGTTGAATTTTTTTTAATTATTATTTTTTAATTATTATTTTTAATCTGTGGTACTTGGCTGTTCTTCAGAGAAAGCCCTTTCCGCTGGCCGCTTCCTGGGAGAAGGCGAAAGATCCCGTCTTTGCGCAGCTGCCCCCATATGGTGCCTCCCCAGAGCAGGGATTTGGATGTTACAGTGTCTGCACAAGCATATGGAAAGCGGAGCATTTCTGGAAGTTGCGGCTCCTCAGACGGTGCGGCTCCTCAGACGGAGCATCCTCAGACGGATGCTCGCCGTGCGGCAGCCACAGCCCGTGGCACCAGCTCGCTCGCTGGCAGCCTGCAAAGGGCCAGCGCTGGGAGGACCACGGGCCGGATGGCAGGTAGCGCCATTCTCAACCCAGGGGACGAGCCTGCGGAAGACACCCGGCTTCTGCATGGGGTGACAGCGGGCCAACGCCGGCAGAGCCAGCACCCGGCGCCCTGCGGCCCCTAAACTGCCATCAGAGCTCTGGGGTGAGCTCCTCCCGAATTGATGGCCCCGTGTCTGGAGGCAAGGAGGTGGGAGAAGGGGCAGGAATGATGGGAGAAGGGGGCTCTGCTGCTGCTGCTGAGCAGACCCGGTGGTCCGTCGCGCTGTTCACCCGCCTGCTTTCTCCTGGGGGCATTAGTCGCCGCCCGGCAGCGCGCCCCTCTTCACGCGAACAAAGCGAAGAGCCATGCTGCTGTCGCCAACTTTTTTTTGTCAGAAATGGCACAAGTTACTTCTCTGGTAGGTTTTTTTATCCTAATGGTGTATGGCTAAATTACTGTAGGTGTTCGGTGCTGGTCACATGAACCGGTAACTGCAACAGCTGGACTCCAGATGTCTGTGGAACTTTTGCACGTGTGTGCAGACGAGATCTTTGTGACTAGTGGATTTTGGCTTTGCTGAACAATTATTATTTTTTTCAAATTGCAGTTTTGAATAAAGAAAAAAAATTAAGTTTTTCTTTTCTTTTTTTTTTTTAATGTGAAACTACAAATATCATGTAATCTAACCTGAAATGAAAGAAATGTTTCCCCTCAAACAAAAAAGAAATTAATAATGATTTATTACATCCATTTTTGCTCTTTTTTTTCCTTTGAATTCAGTTTGTTTTGAAGTGAAAAATGAGAACTTCTGAGAACAAAAGCAGAAATCCTTCACTTTTGGAATGACAATGTACGGATTTTTGCACATTTCACCACGTCCCCCTTTCACACCTTTTACTTTTTTTCCATCCAGGCCTGTTTCCTGGACTCACTGTGCATTCTGGAATAATCTCATTTCCATGGATGGAAAATGGAGACCCACCCACTTTGGCCCCGTGGCAGCGCCCTGGCAGGGGTGGGGGCTCGATGCGGCCCCAGCCGCTGCTCACAAACCTGAGCAGCCGTTACTGGGGGACAGCCCCGCTCCTCCCAACACCCCTCTGCCTTCGTCATACGCTGCCACTTTTTCAAAACAGCACATTTTGCTGAAAATATTTTAAGGAGCTGCTTTTGTTAGCATGCGTGGATCTAAGCCAGGCTCTGGGGTGCAGGCAGGGCTCGGGGGCTGCACGGCAGCAGCGCAGCTCGTCTGGGGCACCAGAGGATGAACATGCTCATTTGTCCCAGGAAAAAAGCCCTTGAAGAGCTCCCGAGCTTTTGGGAGGTGTGGCTAGATCTCCTAGAGCATTTCCATTGCCTGGACAGACAAATAAAGACAAAATGAAAGAAATCAATTGAAGATCAAAGTTTGTTTTGTAAAAATGATTTGCTTTCCTTTGGTGGCTCAAGAGACCACAGGCAGCGCAGTAGCGCTCTACCTGTTCTTGCACTTCTTTCAACTGTATTTAATTATGATAATATTTTATTATGTCTTAGGCAATGCTGGGGGTAGTTCTGGAGAAGCTGAGTGCTCTGAGCATGCCTCATTACAGAGGTGTCGTGACTGCGGGGTCTCGGCCATGAGGTGCGAGCAGCCGGTCCTCAGCACGAGCGCACACTGTGCTGCTCAGCCGAGTGCCAATTAGCCAGGCTCTGGCCAGCTCCCTAATCATAAATCTTAAGGAAAGCTGAACTTTTATGAAATATGTTATTGTCCTCATTTACTTTCATGTGGAGAGAAAAAAAAAACCCACAACAAAATCCTGTTCTTCTTTACTGACTGTTGAGGTGAAGACAAATTCCAGCAGCTGGGAGGAAAAAGAAATGTTCAGAGGCGTTGGGCGTTGGGCGTTGGACATTGGGCGTTGGACGTTGCTCCTTGCTCCTTGGTCCATGGCTCAGCCCAGGCTCTGGCTCCAGCTCCCACCACCTTTCCCTGGCTGGGCTTTGGGCTCGCTCCCCACCTCTCTCGGTCCTTCCAGTTTGCAGAGGAGGAGAACACGTTGAAAGCACCCGAGGTTGCTGGTGTGGTGGCAGGGTCTTCTCCCCAGCGGGAGCTCAGCTCTGCAGCTTCCCACACATTTTCTAGGGCAGGAAGCTGAATTTTGCTATTCCTAGCACTTCTGAGTACCGTCTTGTCTTCTTTTCATGTCAGGGCAGGTGTGAAAGAGCAGTGGATGTTCAGGTTAGAATACCTGTAGGATAATTACTGATGATTTAATTACATTCCCCACGCAGCACTGTGTGATGTGCATGGAAAGTAGGAGAGATTCCCTTTGATACCAGTTGACAGCAGAAAATAATTTTAATCTGCCTTACAACTATATAATTAAAGAAGCTGATGCAGAGAAATATATATCTCTACAGACAGACGTACGTTTCTTTTCCTTGCTGGTTGAGTCACAGTCGTCGTAGCCTGCGATCAGAGTGAGCAGCACCAGGCGGGTCTGGGCTTGTCCCGTGCCTGCGTGTTACTGGGACCACACTGGTAAGTACTGGTGGGAAGAACGGCCCCAACTCATCGCTCGCTCAAACCCTCGTCAGAGGAGAGGAGACCTCTCCCCACGCGTAACCCCCAACCCCCAAAGCCATGAGCTGTCCGGGCGCTCAGTGCCCGGAGGAGAAGGGCTGGGGTGGGAATGCTGCTGGTAGCACCCGTGTCACCCTTCTGCTCACTCCACTCAGCACCTCCCGCGAGACGAGACGCAGTGTCCAGGCAGGGTGAGGCAAGTCATCCGTGGGCTTGGCGCAAACGGGAATAAACTATTGCTGTGCCCTAAAACCGGAGCAAATGAGGAGCTCGGTGGCTGGATGGTATCCAGTGGGGAAGGAAGACCCCTTCGCTGTCAGGCAGGGCTCGGTGGGACGCGGAGCTGCGCGCCCTCCAGCCGCCAGTGGCGGCCTCTGCCCACGGCCCCGAGGGAAGGGCAAGGAGGAAACCTACTGCAGGGAATGGAGCCAAGGAGATTGTCTCGTGCGGGAGCAGGAAGCAGCAGATACTCACTTCTTGCTCGACTTGTCGCTCCCGCTGCTGCTGCGGAGCTGGCACTGCTGGGGCACGTCCAGGGGGTCCCCGTCGGAAGGTCTGTAGGGGAGGACAAGGTAAATACAGCAGGTTAAAAACTGGCAAAGCAACAGCGGATCTGTATTTCATGCAGATGTTTCCCATGTTTTGTAGTATTGTTTTATTGATAAATAAAAATCAACCAAAGACAAAAAAGGCAGTTGGCATTGTCTGTGTGACCCGGGCCAAGCCACTCCCGTGCCCTTGCCTCTGGAAAGGGGACGGTGCCTGTCCCGGCAGGAGCCGTATCCCAGCTTCACACTCTCCCAGCGGACTTCAGGGGGTGACCCCAGGGGACCCATCCTCGGAGGCTGGTTACACTGTGGTTAATCCTCATGGATTCCTCATGAAACCAGTGCCGGGCTGGACGGTGCTGCCGTCGGCCAGACGGTTTAGGTTAGATTTTAGGAGACAGTCTTTGCAAAGCTGGTTGTTGAACATGTACTATTAAGCAGCTGAATACACACCTATTGCCTGGCCAGCCACAAGCCCATGGAATAAATAAGGCATTCTGCGTCGAAGCCACAAAATATCTCGTGGTCATCCATGTGTGTCTTCCCTGGTCCCTCTTCCACCCCCGGCACAGGGAGCTGCAGGGAGGGAGGAGGCTCTTTGTCCATGGAGGGCACTGAGATTCCCTGCTCATTCCCGACAGCACACACCATCTCTGCTGCGATCAGTCTATATCCCACTCTGAGATCATAAACACAGTGCAGAAGCTGAATTTCAAGACAAAGCAGAGTTTTTTCACTTAAGAAATAGTAACAAAAGAAGAATTAAAAAAAAAAATATCAAAAGTGTAGATTAGAAATGGAAATCTGAACAAAAGTATTTCCACGTGGGGGGAGGCACACAGGGACTGGGTTCAAGGATGCTGATTCAAAACCAAACCAGGCTCTAGATCTCAGAGCCACCCCATACTCCTTTTCAAAGCGGCCAGTGAAGCCAGGGTGCAGTTCCGCAGCGGCACCACCACACGGGCTGAGGGCTGGGGGCACCATCCCCGGGCAGGGGGAGCCCCTGTCCCCATCCCCGTCCCCCCCAGAGCGGACACGCCGAGGGGGTGAAGTGCAGACACTTGGGCTCTGCTTGTTTCTCGTCGGTCACCTCAGCACCTTTTGCACACTCTGCAAATGTTTCTTTTTAAATATGAATACTGGAATACCTCTTGTAGGGAAGCGTGGTGGGATGAATTGATTCAGGGCTGAAAAACAAGAACAATTCCTAGAATATAAATCTTGTCTTTACCACTGGCATTGAAGTCTCACTTCTTGGCCACTCTATTTTGCCCTTTATTTTCATGCCTAGATGTGCATATACAGAAGCCATTAAAGGTTAATGGAAAACCAGGACAATTTGGTAGATTTTAGGCACGGTGTAAGTGTTACACCGCATACTTCATCCTACATGCCTTGTTTAACCACAACATTATGAGAGAGCAAAACTCCATCAGCTTAGCACAATTTTAACAAAGGAAAAAAATACCTGGAATTTGCAGTTTGGTCCCTCAAAATTAGGGGAAGCAGGACCTAAGTGGGATTTTGATCAAGTCCATTCCCAGCCTGAGAGAGAACACTGTTTATATTAAAAAAGAGCCCTCCTGCTGTCGCATGGTCTCCAAGAGCGATATTTGTATGGCTGAGAGGAGAACGACAAAGCGGCAGCTCAGATGTTCCTGGAGGTGGGTGCGAAACCGGAGGGGAAATTCATCTGCCGTGGGCGGGAGGCTGGACCAGATGACCTCCGGAGGATCTTCCAACCTGGCTTATTGTGCTGGAGGGAGAGAGCTTCCCAGAGGAAAGGCAAATTCAGTCAGGGAGACGCGAGGTGGAGGGTTACAAAACTGGGAGCGAAGCAGGACGAGGAACGATGTGAAGCGGGGAGGAGAGCAGCCCTTCGGCTGCAGGAGCCAGAGGCAGGGCTGTGGCAGCGTCGTAGAGCAGTGTAAGAGGAGAGGAGCTTCCCCTTCATCCCAGAGGTCTCTCAGGGGCAAGACCTTTATGAATGACACCAAAACTATTAATCTTGCGACCGGCACCTGTGAGTTGCTTGGCACGGATTTAACCCTGGAATCCGTGTATTATTTGCTCCACACTGTCGAACACCGAAGGCAGAGTCCTGCAAAGAGAAGCACAAAACTCATTTAGCCGGGAACCAAGAGGGCAGTTTATCCGCGAGCTGATTGATACCCGGCTTTTGTAAACTGCTCTTGAGAGGGCGACTCCAGGAGACCCTGGCAGCATCGCGTCCAACGCGCTTCTCTTCTCAGCGAGAGAAGATACACTCAGCATAGAAACAACAATTCCTACCCGTGTCCTTGTTGGCAAATGATGTGTTTGGAGGCACCGGAGGTTTGAACCCCTTCTGAACCCCACCCGAAGCAGCCCAGCTGGTGGGTGCCAGCCCAGCCTTCGAGGACGTTGCGGCTGGATGGCAAAGCCAGGACAGATTCAAAGTGAATGGGATTATTTTTTTTTTTAAAAGCATTTTTTTATCCAAAGGAAAGTACTGACAGAGGGCACCTCGTCTCCTTTGGCCCATACAGTTAGTGAGCGCCGATGCCTATATGAACTCCAGTATTTATTTCTGAAACACCCCCTAGGACAGACAGGGAATGGCAACGCATGCACCCCTCCGAAAACGGGTTACCACAGCTAAGGGGCTGCCGAGCGCAACGGGCACTGGCTGAGGAAGTGGCCACTGTCCCTGGAGCACCACGGCTCGACACGGCTCCCCTCTCTCCCCAGTGAGTCCTCCAAGAGCCCCGGGCCCCTCTGGCTCCAGGTGTGCCGTGCCGGGCACCCAGAGCAGCGCCCCGTTTGGTCCCAACGACCCACGTGGGGCCGAGGGGGGAGTCGGGAGTGGAGGCAGAGGGAGAAGCACGGACCACCCGAGGCTGGTGGGGCGCTTTCGGCCACAAACCCCGGCCCTCCTTCCCCCCCCGGACCACAGGCAGCCGGCTGTGCCCCGAGGGGTGCGGGCACAGCGCCCGTGAGGGGAGCAGCCGCGGAGCCAGGGCACAGAGGGCACTCACCGCCGGGAGGGATCCCTGCAGACACAGGGCACCGGCCACGGTCTTGGTGCGCTCCTCGTGCCGGTGAGGCTGCAGCGCGACAGGCAGCACGGGAGCCCCGCTCGCTCCGCCTCAGCGCCACTCAGCTCAGTGCCTCCTCCAAACACAAACCTTAGTTTTGCTTCCCCATCTGAAACGTAAGAATCCAACTCCAAACCCTGTCCTGCAGACTGCCCACAGGGGTGGAGCATGGGCAGCCAAACTGCTGAGCCGTCGGGGACGTTTCCATAAAAACCTGCTCCTGCCCCCGTTTAAAAGCAGGAGCGTGGCCGGGAGAGGAGCCGCGCGCCCGTCCTCGGCCGTGGATGCATCCTGCTCTGCAGCGGGGCTGTTGGTGTGATACCGAGTCACGAAGCAGGACTGCCATGACAAAAATATCGCTAATGGCTGACAAATTAGCCTGAAATGCTCCGGATTTTTAAAGCACAGCAAGCCAAACAAAACTTGAAGCAATTTAACTGCATGTAAATTAGCTGCCTCCCAAAGAAAAGCTTGAGAAAAACGGTTTCATCAGAGACTCGTTAAGAATCACTAAAATCATTAATACTATAAACATCGTCTCTGTGGCATAAATTTTGCATCTTTCCAAATGTCTTTTTATTATTATGCCCATTTTAGGGGAGGGGAAAGTGAGGTGCAGCTATTAGGATTATTTTGCCCCAGAGATGAGAGCAAAGAGTAGCCAAGGGGTACTAAAACCAGCTCTTTTCTCGAATTCCCAGTCAGGTGTGCCTGTGCTGCGCCAGGCTGCCAGATCTAAAACCCTTTATCGGATTTTATTTAGTCTTTACTGAAGCAAAACATTCCCCGATTTCAAGATTTAGTGCTGACAGTACCGGGAAGCCAATACCTGTGATTCCTGTGAATGTCCATTTACCCGTGAAATAGAGCTGGAGGAGCAGAAAGAATGTGGGAAGAAACTCTGCTTGGGAGTGAACCCCTCGAACTGCCCGGGAAGTATTTGCAGAGCTCTTTGAGCTTTACACAGTACTGGGCTGTCAGAAATTATTTAGCAGGTTGCAATGTAAACAGACTTTAGCGTATGGGTTCATCGAGCTGCTGAAGAGAACGCGAGGGGCTATTTCTGCATTTGCTGTGTTGTCCTAGACCTCGTCTGTAGTCACGAAGTCCTGGAGGTCAGAGCACTTCGTGCCGACAGCGTCCTGCTGGTGAGACCGAGACCCAGCAGGTCTGAGAGGTCCCCGGGGAGAAGAGCCAGCGGGAAGAGAGGGACAGGCCAGCTGCTCTGGTCGGGAGGGGAGGGCGCCGGCAGCTCTGTCCCCCGAGCTGGGCTCTGCCACCGCCCTGGCGCTGGCAGCAGGAGCGATGGCGAGGAGAGACAGGGGCTACCGACGGCGTAATCCCTCTGCACCAAACTGGAGTTATTTCGCTTCCTCTGACTCCAATGTCAGTATTCACTTTGCTCCCCCCGCCCCTTATTCCCTCTTTCTGAGCTGATGCAGAATGAAGATTCGCTACAAGAGATGAGCAGGAACAGAGAAAGGGCTCCGCGTGTGTAATGGACTGTACGCGTTGACGGCAGCAGCGATGACCTTGGCTGGACCTCCAAAGACAAATCCACAGATTCCTCTTTTTCACTCAGACCCAGACGGTCACCCCCAAGTCAGAGCAGCAGCCTGCGGCGGCACCGTCCCTTTCCAGAGCAGCCGAAAGGGTGCAGGCGCACATCGGAAACGTCATCTCTGCTTTCTCGATGGTCTTGGCTGTGTTACTTGGAGTTGTTATCAAGCCACCCTAATTATTTTTTAAAATCCAATAAAGACCTCTAATATGTGTAATTTTAACTTTATGTACAGGGAATAGTATGCAGTTTAGTGATATTACCAGCGCTAAAATAAATGGTGCTACTCATGTAGCTGTGAGCTTTTATTTTCACCATTAGCCTGAAAGAAGTGGTCTTGATCTATTTATAATTATTCCTTAGGTATGTTACATCTAATCCCTGTCTTGCCTTTGCTATAAAATGCTCTCTGCCTTATTGTGAGTGCCACGAACAACTGTAGAATTCTATTTATGTTGTGATCTTGATGGTGAAATAAGTGTACCAAGTGTTGGGCTGCCCGCGTTGTGTGGCTGGGATAACCACGGGCCATCTGAGAGAGAAACATGGTTTTTCCTGTTGCCACCAATCTCTCCCTGGCCTTTTGCATTAATGAATTAATCCAAGCTGAACCTGCGAGAGCTGAAGAGAGCGTGACCTGAAACAGCATGGCTTTAGGCAAAGCGCTAACGAATACAGAGGATGCAGGCAAGGCTGCAGCTTTGTAATACTAAAACTGCAAGCGCGCTTGGCAGCAGTTAATGCAGTCAGGCTGCCGGGCTGCTAAGTGACACGGTCAGGCTGTGACATACGACCTGGGACGGGTGGCAGTGAAGGTCAGTGCCCACACAGGCAGTGACAGAAGGATTAAAAATACGTCTCTACTCCAATAATCCCTCAATTAACAGCAGTATTAGCCTGGATGCATCCGCCCATCCTTTTAACCCAGAAGAGCGGCCATGAGTCCCTTCCCGGGCTCCCGGGGCAGGGCCGGGCTGGGAGGCAGCCCCGGTGCTCCCGTGCGCCGCGGGACGGGCACGCAGCAGCCCCCGGTTCCCGGCGCAGAGAGCGGGTGGGTGGTCGCTCGACTCGCGCACGTTTCAGCGTGCGGGGAACTCGCCCCGCGCCAACACGTACCAACTGCGGCGGCTTTGCCAGTGTCCCCTCTCGGCCAGCGCCGTGCTGCTCTGGCGGCCGGGGTGAAGGACAGGAACGGCCGGGGAGCAGCCCCCGGCGCCGGGTAACCTCCAGCTCGGGAGAACGGGGACCGAAATAATCTCATTCCCGTACCCAGAGACCTGTCTGCATCTCCCGAGCGCCACCAGTCTCGTGGGAGAGCCGTGTATCCTTCTGCCATTGCCTTGGGCAACTAAACCTCGCACAGCGGGTCCCGCAGCCCCCGAGGTTATCCTTGACTTGTCACCGGTATCCATAGCTGCAGGAAGAAAATAAAACAACCAAAAAACCAAAAATACAACAGGAGGGGGGTGGGGTAGGGGGTGGGAAGGGAGAGGGAACCCAAACCAAAACACCCCACATCCAACAGCCAACAATGGTAAAGTTGTTTAAGGTAAAACCCGTCCCTGACTACAGCAGCACCAAGATCTAGCTGCCTAAAATGCAGAAGTGCAGACACCTGCAGCCATACTTTTCCCTCTGCCCTGGTGTCTCCACCTTTCCCCCCAGCTTTGGGTCCTGCTTAGGACAGTTCTTCTCACCTGACTGATCCCACACACAGCTACTGCTACATCTGTCACTACATTACAGTTTAGCTCTTTAAGCTGTCCACAAATCTAATATATCGATCTAATTATCCACAGGAAGCATTCCAGTCTTCACCAGCCTCTTCACGCACTTTTGCAGCTTGTAGCCAACACAAAGGACTGAAAATTTTCCTTCATAACTTCATATATTTTTAACCGCTCACATCTTCATGTCGTGTCTAATACCTTCATTTGTGTCTAGGGCAAGCTGCACTGAACATAAAATATTCTCCGACTCTTTACCTCTGCTGCTGCTTCATGCTGCTTGTTATGCCCTACATTGCGCTGCAGTATTAATACTTATCTCTAACTCACAAGCATGTTTACTTTTCCAGCACTACGGATAAGAAATAAATTCAGCTAACAATGCAGAGCTAAAAGCTGGCAGTTTAATTGCAGCTGTACAATACGCCTCCCTAGCAAGCCAAATACAAGCAAGAACATTTTCCTCTCCACTCCCCTGGAGTACCAGGTAATTGGACTGCGGCTGCATCCCCTGGACGACAGAGACCTGATGTGGAGGGAAGTGACGGGGTTTCATCTGCGCTGAACTTGCCCTGGTGCGTTCAGCTGCGGCTGTAGCATCCTCACCTCTCCCGTCCGTAGCATCCTCACCTCTCCGTCTGTAGCATCCTCACCTCTCCATCCATCTCCCTGGAGGAAGCCCCAGGAGAAGCGCCCTGGAGACGCAGGGTGCTCCCACCTCCCTGGCACCCTGCCCCAGAGCCTCCTCTGGCACTGAAGTGGGCAGGCAGGAGCCGGACCAGTACTGGGTACCACACAATTGGGCCAACTGGTAAACTGCACTTTAGGTTTCTGACATCAACATACACAGGCTGATACTTAAGCATTAAAAAGCCCCCACTTTTTGTCCCATCGGGATAGAGCCATCAGCCTTGAAGACTCACCTGTGGCTGTGGTACCTGCACCTCCGGCGGTTCCTGCGTGTTTAATTGAGTACAATGTGTTGTATTGGGACCTGGATGCTGAACCCACCTTCAATAAATACAACAGAATTTGCTCCTTTGGGTGGTCTCTTTGTCAACTATTATGTCATTTGGTGGCATCAGCCACGGTGAAACATGGAGCTGTTGGGGCAGCGAGCTGCTGGCTTCGCCCTGCACCCGGAGCCACAGCGACTCTCCGGCTCTTCCAGTCCGAGCTGAACCAAGGGCTCCGGAGGGGGCGAGCGGTCAAACCCCTCTGTCATTTCTTCCAACCACTAATCTAGGCCCTGAAAGAGGAAAATGGATATTCCCTTTAGATCTACCTGACAGGAATACAAATGCTGTTCTGCTTTTTCCAAACGCCCTAGTACTGTGTTTAAGTTCTTTCTAAAAGGACAAAACAGGTGAGCTCTGTTTTCCAGCGATCATTTCTCCAGGCAGACCAAATTTTCATCCGGCGATTGTATTTTAGCACTGTTATAACTAATCATCTCCTCCAGGTTAAACCTGCAAAGGCATCCCAAATCATGTATTTAAATGATAGCAAAAAAATTCCCCTAACTCCTTAAAGTTAATGATCTTCATTTTCATTTTCCACATATTTCTCTCCCTGTAATAGCCATGTGCTAAATCTTCATGAGATTTTTATAGTTTCACTGAAGGAATATTTGCATAATTATTAGTGCATAATCTACTTTAATGGTCCCACTGATTTTACTATTATAGCTAAATGGATGTGGTGTCAAATTTAAGCATATAAAGTTCTGGACAGTTCTCGGGCAAATCCTGCGTCTGCTGGAGAGAAACTGTGCCCATTCCTGTGCCCGGGAAGAACACGGCCCGTGCCCAGGCAGGAGCCCCCGTGCGCGGGGAGCCGGTGCTGCGGCAGGACGGGGCGCAGGGGGGTCCCGAGGGAGCAGCGAGGAGGAAGCCCCCGGCTGCGCTTGGCCTTTGCCGCGCTGTGCCAGCTAGAAACGCCGTCGCAGTCCTGCATCCGGAACACGGCACCTCCAGCCGGCGGCTGCTGCCCGGCTCAGGGGCAGCTTCCAGCGGGAATCTGGGCCCCGACCCAGCACCGGGACCCCCCGGCCCCACCTGCGTATCTGCCACAGCCCAGGCGCCCGGAGCCCTCCACCGCTGGAGCTGCTGGGAGCGGAGCCGCGGCTGCGGTGGGCGGCGAGGGCGGCGGCGAGGAAGCGCCCTGGACAACACAGATTTGGAGGAAGGCAGATTTGGAGAAGCAGTTGCCTTGCTACAGCGTGAGGCGTGTCAGCGGGAATTACACTCCGCTGGACAAAATGCCCCCAGATCCCTGCGTCAGACGTGGCGGAACGCTTGGCTTTGGGGATTTAGGGGCGGGAGCCAACAGAAAGTTGTAGGCTGGGTTGGGGCTTTGGGAAGGTTTTGTGGCAGCTGAACAGGGTCTGGCCTCCTGCTCTCCCGTTTTGGAATCTTCCCCCATGGGGCTGACGTGAAAATGTATAAAAAGGATCTCCGAAAATAAGCGTGGTGAGGTGTGTGGATGCTGTGATGACAGCAGCTATATAAGGAGGCAGCAAAGAGTTTTTGAGGGAAGCATCAAGCTTCTGCTATTTTCCAACCAGTTCATACTCTCTCTATAAAATGTCATTTCTAGAATTTTTTTTAGACTGTTCTAATAGATACTGATAAATGTTCTTCTCCTTAGGGCTTGTCAGGAAAAGAGGTGATTGATACTATCTTCAGAAGAAGACAAAAACGTTCCATACAGTATCTGCCAGTATGACGGATCATAAAAATAGTGGTCTAAAGCTAATCTGTATCAAATTTTTTAGAAAAATATTTAAAATTTCTACAACAGCAATTTAGGTTTAAGTCATACCTCTTCATGAAAGGAATAGTAAAGACCTTTTGACTTGTAAAATCTGGGAAATGAATAAGCAAAGCAAATCATCTCAAAAAAAGGTAGATAACAGTATTATAACAGATAGCGTAACTACAGTTTGGGGGCAAAATGCTTTTTCTGCATTGTTTTTGAAAACGTACTTATTCAATTAATATTTTTTACTACAAATACTAACATGCTGTAATTGAGAGATTCCCCAGGCCTGAGCCTGGAGGCTGGGAATGCCTCCTCTCTCCCAGATCTGAGCTCAGGTCCAAAATTAAGCTCTTAATGCCTTATTAACAGCAGAGAGTTTTGAGTGTAAAATGATCTGTTCTTTAAGTGATATATTAAATTATCTTTCCTTATGTATTTTCAGATGGAAATTAAATATTTCCACACAGCTCTAGACAGCAAAAGACAATCGAGGTGGATTAGCTGAACATTTTTTTCTGCATTAAATGAGAACTCCAGGGCCAGAGCGGAGCTGGCGCCGCGCAGCAATGCTCCAGCCGCAGGGCTGCGGCCCAGCACGGGGCGCTGTACTGCGCCCGTTGTCATCCGTGCTGTTCCTTCCCACAAAATTTCCCACTGAAATCCAGGAGAATTACTTACTTACTTACCCGATGGGCACTGTTGCTTGGTAGAAGCCGTACTAATGACGAGCATCCTTGTGTTGTTACAATTATATGTGCTACACCGGGGATTTCAGCTCTCTGAGACACCATACAATTTTCCAAATTTGTTCTTGCATAATAGCTGACAAAACCCATTAATTGCTATCCTTTCAGCTCTATACAGGCAACAACAGTAGAAGTTTGTGATTTTTATTTTTTTCCAAACAGAACCTGTCAGAATAACATGATTAAATGTTGCTGTCATATCCCAAAACTGTGCATACTGTAATCCTCAAATTTTTCCAACAGTTTTGATGGTACCTTATTTCCATAACAGCAGATAAACAACCATGTAGTACAAGGCTATAATTTCATTGATTGTTCCTGGCAACCTTGCACACCGTGACAGCTCCTGCAGCTGGTTTGCCACTTGGAGCTCAAGAGGCAGCTCCTCTGTCTGACGCAGGCTCATACTTTATACACAATCCACTTACATTTCACACCATCCCCAAAATAAACTTACAAAGTTACCTTATCCGCAGGGGGTCAATAAAGTGCCTCATCAAACACTCCGGGCGCCACACAGTGCTTGGTGCACCGGAGGGGAGCAGGAGACTCCGGTGTTCCCTCCGCTCCCTTCCCACCTTGGCATCCTGCTGGGACTGGGGCGCCTTCCTCGGGACCGCAAGCAATGCCGGGGGCGTGGAAGAGCAGAATAACCCCTCCGAAAGGGAGCCTGGCCCCCGGCTGGAGAACCTCGGCTGCCGGACCCATCCTGAGCTGCCTCCCGGGGCTCTGCCTCCCCGTGGGCCAAGCGAAGGAGAAGGGGATGGCGGGTGCTTCGCAATCCGGGCGTCTGCGCGGGAACCGCCACGACCAGCGTAGCCTTTTTGTCTCTTTGACAGACAAGTGATCAGCGTCCTCCTTTGTAAGCAATGCAGCTGTAAGAAATTAGGAAATAACTTCTGGGTAAATAGATTTATTGGTGCAATTTGGCTTCACATGGCTAGACTGGTGTGTTTATAAAATATTTATAGAGTTTTCCTTCGCAGTGATGGAACGAGAACCAGTTAAACAATGCGTGGGTCTTCATTAGGGCTGTTTCACACGCAGGTTTGTTTTCTGTCTCGCCTTGTCCCTTCATTAAGTTGGCCCTCGTGATAAATTGGCCCCGATCATTAATTAATAATTACTTCTTCTGTATAAGATCAGATTCCTCAAGTTAGCACTACTGGTTATGAATTTAAGATTATGCATAAACCTGTATGCGTCTCTCTGCTCCATATTTAAGACATTCCGCTATTCATCCAAAACCTCATCAGAACAGATAATAAACCACTTCATGAACAGATGTGCCACTTATTCATCTAGTTCTATAATGATAATGAAGAAAATTTAATCTGGAGTGTCTATGGAAGATGATCTAAAAGACAGATTGGTATGAATAATAAAGACACTACACAAGAATTTAAAAACTGACATGAAAAGGCAATCATTAAGTACTCCACAATGCTGCCTTTGATATAGTCCAATAGTGTATAAAAACAAGCACCTCTTGGGTGTTGGACTCCACAAGGAGCTACTGTTTCTGCGGATGTAAATGCTCTAAATTGCTTTTACTTTAAAGAAGTATAAAAGATAATTTCTCTTACAGCTGGAAGCAACATCTGACATTGCAAAATGCTGAAAACACATTGAGGAGACATTGGAGATTTCAGATACATTCAAGGTGAGTGGGATAGCATGCATAGCTGAATATTTATCAAAAAAAATTAAGAAAATGCAGAGACAAGTGGAAATTTGTGAGGCCAACTTGCTCTGAAGGGCCATTTACCTCTCATTAGCTAGATATATATTTATCTCTTTCCTCATATATGCTGTTATTGATTCCTGTCAATAGAAAAAAAAAATCAGGAATGCAGTGCAGGCAGGAGACACTTATTGTAGATGAATATTTGCAAAGCCTTTAATGGAACTGCATAGCTACATGATTTCTGTTAACAGTCAAAAAGATCATTTAAAATCCCCAAAGTGTCTTTGAAGAAAAAAAAGCCATCGCATTCAATGTTGGTGAAACGGCCTAGATATTGACAACTGTCATCTATTTCTCCCCAAAGCAAGAAAAGCACAAACCGTGCAGTACCAGCTCTCCAAGTGATATGTTGGGGGGGGGAAGAAAAAGGAAAAAAAGAAAGACACCGCTCGGAGGAGGGGGGTGTGGAATAGGAATGGCATAGGACATCACCGCGATGGCCATAAAGGGGCACTAACTCAGAAGGTGGCTCTGGCCGCACATTAAGCACACGCAGCTCATCACGAGCCCGTCACCCCCAGCAGTGGGAAAAACCACCCCTTGCTTCTGCGGAGGACGGACGAGGAGACCTGGGGCAGAGACAGGCCGGGGGACGCGGGCGCTCCCGCCTACGGGCACAAAGTCATTAGCAGAGCTGGGCAGGAAAAATGGGTCCTGGAGTGGGGCTGTTGTCTTTCAGCTGGAGGGAAGTAAAGAAACCACCGGCACCACCACCAGCGCAGTCAAACACTTACATGGACGGACACGCTCGAGATCCCCTGGACTCCAGCGGAATTGCCCATGTGTTTGGCCGCCCCCCGGAGCGGAGCACGTGCCCGGAGGAGGACCGGGGCTGCAGCAGCTCGCAGCGGCACCCCGTGCCCGTCCCCGCCGTGCGCGGAGCCGCAGGGCATCCCCCACATCACTCCTCCAGCCTGCCTGCGGGGAACCCCCCCGTGGCAGGAAACAGCCCCCAAAAACCCCGATGGCCCATCCTGTCCCGGTCTCTCCAGAGCACTGGGCTGATGGAGGAGGCATCTCCAGCGCCTCGCCTTGCTGCAGCCAAGGCCTTGAGCCTCGTTAGAGCGAGAAGCCTGAAAGGGAACTTGGTGTGAACAGATATTCACGTCCGGACATTTGAATTACTCGCGTGAGTGCGCAGGACACTGTCCTTCCCCGCGGGCCCTGGTGTCCGCGCGTGCCCTGGTGCGCTGCTCCCCCGACACGTCCTCCAGGGACGGAGCCAAAGTTATTCCCTCTAGAAATTGACCCTGAGGGAAAACAGCCCCATAACAGTAAATCTTTTTTTTAACAGTTGTCAACAGAGAAGTACTGTTTTTAGCACCGAAAATATTGCCAGCCTCTTTCAGCATCTGTCACAACAGCCCTGACACTGCCACAAATTCTGGGTTAAGGAGTCAGGAAATAAAAGAGGATTTGAGAGAGCCCTGTGGAAACTGGGTTTCTCTTTTATGGCAGGTCCTTGAATGGGAACCAGCAGGCGCAGCTGGGGGGGAGGATCCAGCCCCTACACGTGGGTCTGAGTCCACTGTGGGGCCCCGGGGCTGCAGTAACCGGGGTTTGCTACGGCACAGTTTCTTCACCCTTTGCTGCTTCCTTGCCAAATTTGGGGTCAAATCCTGGTTTGTGAGCTTTCCTTTGGTTTTCCTATTGATTTTGACAGAACTGGGGTTTGCTTTTATTCACTGAGCTCTTATCTGAGCGGACACGTTTCAGATTCAGGGTGTCCCCTTGCTCTCGCTGTTTACCAAAACAGAGGACATGCAGCCGTATCTGTGTGGGCTCGGACTTAGCGTGTAGGGGCACAAATAAAGCCACAGAGCTTCGCTATCAACTTCTCTACACATCTGCTGTGGCAGCACCCAAAGATACCAGCCGGAGCAGAGTCCCGTTTGCCGGACACTGGCTGTACCTGGACCTCTCTCTCAGCCAGGAGAAGACACTAGGGTTCCCAGTCTGCCGCCTGCCGTCCCAGGTTAGTTGTGTTTCAACAGCCACTGTCAGGGATCACAGCGGGGGCTTGAGACAGCTTTAAACCCAAGAGAGAGACAAGTCGGAGAGCCATTACCTGGGAGAGCTTGATGCTTCTTGTCCCTGACCAAGTGAAGCACATCGTCCCCAACCAGGAGCTTCTAACTCAACTTCACTGGAGATGTGGAACAGGTTGCCCAGAGAAGGTGTGGAGGCCCCATCCCTGGAAGTGTTTAAGGCCAGGCTGGATGGGGCTTTGAGCAACCTGCTGTAGTCAGAGGTGTCCCTGCCCATGGCAGGGGGGTTGGAACTTGATGACCTTTAAGGTCCCTTCCAACTCTAACCATTCTATGATTCTATGATTCTATGTGGAGAGCCACCAGCATTCTTTAGTTTCCTTGGTGATCACTGTCAGATCTAAAGCACTGAAATGAAATGAAAATAGCAATGTATCAGAATTAGTTATCTACATTCATATTAATTATATGCCTTCTCTAACATCTACCCTTTCATGGTGTAGATTTTCAAACTTTTTGCCAGATCTCTGCTTCTCAAGGACTGGCATGAATTGGTCAAAAAGATAAATATTTAATCTTCTAGTGACAGAGCAGATATTTTAATAGTGAGATTGTTTTATTCTTAGGATGCCTTCAACACAGGATATACATCTTCCCAAGGACGAACAATTGCTCGAGCAGCCTACTGCGATTTGTCAATGAGAGTGACCCTGAGACTAGTTAAAGTTCATAAGGTGCAACATGAGTCACCATTAGAAAATAACAGAACTATTTTGCTCAGTGACACGAGGTGAAAATTCAGTAGCAAATTAGTATGAAATATTATGACCCAAGCTAAATCAGAGATGAGTAGATGAAGGATAGCAGTTGTTGCTCATTTAGGAAGCAAATGTGAGACTCTGTATTTTGAATGCTTGAGAGGAAATTTGGTATCTTTGGTAACAAAGATGTAGAAGTATAAAGGAAGAACACCCAAATGGTTTTCATTTATTACTGTAGCCATGGAACTTGAAAAGGCAATGAATAATCCCAGAAGGCATTTTAAGGAGTCCACTTCTAAAGTGAGGACTAAGGACTCCACTTCTAAAGAGCTGGTGGCTCAAGAGCAAATGTCCGGTGGCGCAGCAGCCGTCTCAGTGCACCAGGGCCCCGCGCGTAGCGCCAGAGGAGAGGCTGCGGGAAGCACCTGTGAATGCCCGGGGTTATCCTGCCTCTGTCCGTCTGCCTGAGGGATACAGACCCTGTGCTGCCCAGCAGCCGCACTGCCTGGCGCGTGGCACGGCTCGGCACGCTCGCCCCGGGAGGACACCCCGCTGCTCCCTCCCACGGCCTTCCTGCCCGACCCACAGCTCCTGCGTCCTCCACCGCCACCCGCCACCCCTGGGAAAGCAGGGACAGGCGAGCGGGAGGCCAGTGACCCCTTTGGGCTTTTTTCCAGCTCCGTGCCGGCAGCAGCACAGTCCCTGATATATTGGTGCAGGACAAGGCGATCTCCTGCAGCACGGTGCTCTGCTTTCCCAAACAACTGGACAGGGTCTTGCCCAGCTTCCAGCAGCTCATCCCTCACCCGGGAGCAGCACCCGGGGAGCCCGGGGACCGAGTGCAGAGCACTGGCACATCTTATGGAACGACACTCTAAAATCTGCCGGGGAAGTGACAGAGCAAGGGAATATGGCCACTGATCAAATACCTACTCTGATGGATTACACACAATCTTAAACATTACAGGAGAATGTATTTCATCTAGACAGGAAACTTTAAGCAGGACACAACAGACATTTTTCTTACAATATTAACAATTTACCATCTGAACTTTATCTTCTCCTTGGATAATAACCACTAGACACTGGGTAAAGGAACAATTGATTTAAGATCTCAATCAAAAGAAAGCATTCCTCTTATCTGTATAGCCAGGCAATGAAGTAACAGTCATCTGGGGTTATTGTACATTTGTCAGTCCATTAAAAGCGTAGACTCGAGATCTATATATGGAATGTAAGACATTTGCGGAAATGACTCTTGCAAAAATCTTTAGTGGTTGAGAGCTTGCAATCTTATGCCTTTCCCTTGATTTCCACAACATTTACTAAAAAGGACAAGGGAAAAAAAGACAATTTTTATACTTCCTATACTCAGACTTCACTCCTTCCACATGCTTTTGCTGCTCTGGCAAGGAGCGATGTGGCGCACGGGATGCTCTTCCCTCTCTCCCTCCGCAGGCAGCCAGGACATCCACCCCCGCTCCGGTGCAAGTGCAGGGAACAACTTCTCTGGGTTTGGAAATGAGACCACAGCACCCCAGTAGCAATTGGGGTGGCGTTACTTTGTGGTCTGAAGTATGTGCCCTTGTGAATTTATCAGTGACCCCCTCCTGAGGCAGCACAGCAGGCCAAAGCGCTGGGGGATCCACTTGCCAACAAAACCAGAGGAGCGTTTGCCGCGGCTCTTTTCAACCCTCTCATCTGCCGGAGGGGGAGGGGGAATTCATCGCAACGCTGCAAATGAGCAAAGCACATCGGGCTTTTATTGCACGCCCGACACTGAGTGTGAACGCAGCGCGAAATGCACAAACTAATGATGAGTGACTGATTTCAAACCAGACCAATTTGATCAAGATTTTCCCCCACATTCTGCTATCTCTTGTAGAGCGTGTACTGGTATGAGGCAGAAACATCAAATCCAAACTATTCTGAGTTTTAAATCACAGTATGTACATTAACAAAATGAAGTGTCATAATCCATTTTTCTTCCTAAACTTACTTCTAGCAATTATGCTAAGACACACCTTACAACCTGTGCACCCTCAACTCATCTTACCGAGGATTTCCAAAGCAAGACCCTTGCCAGCCCAGGTTGGCCCTGCTGTCAGTGGATAATGCGCTGCTGTCAGTCACATCAGCATCATTACTGCTCTAGGCCAACAGTTGTAAGAGCAAACACTGATTCCAGGTGCTTTAGCATGGCAATACGTATGCTTTATTAAGTACAGTAAGTCCTGCTAAAACACTATCTGTCTTCTCCAAAAGCTGTCTTGAGTGGACAAATAGCCGTGCTTAGTAGGCAAATGCATTGGTGTACCAATAAATTCAGAGAACATTAAAGGGTTCTCTAAATAATGTAAGAATGATATAAAACCAGAAATAACCATTAAAAGAAAGATCACAGTGTGCTTCGGTCTGCACAGAGCTTACCAGCAAGATACCCTGCGCACCTCTTGGACTGCAGAGCTAAAGCTGCAGTGCTAAAATGGACGAAACCAAGCCCACAACCTTCATTACCTTGGGTTTAACGTCAACCAGGCTTCTGCTGCCACCAAGCAGCCCTAAAGGCAGACGCCCACCATGGACACAGCCCACGTTCCTTACCTGCCCCCGGGCACGCGGAGGCTTTGCTGCCCCCTCACCCCACGGATGCTGATGTGTCCCAGCTGGGGAAGGGTACGTCCACCCGGAGTGCTCTCCTCTTCTGTGCAGTCTCCATGCGAGCGGTCAGGGGCCCCGCCAAAGTCTTCTCCTTCTTCCCCAGATGCAGCTCCTGAAGAAACGATGGTGATGGGCACAGATGCCCTCAACACCGACCAATTGCACAGGCCTCGGCGTGTGACAAACTTGCCCAAACTGCACCAAAAATCCGGCAGGTCTCGTGCCCGGCACAGAGCGAGGTGGCTGGTGCAAGTCATGTTTATTTTTAACGTGACTGTTCTGCAAAGATAATTGTGCCAAGCTGAATGCAGGGCGCGCTGGTTACATTTCCATTGCAGTTACCATGGTTGCTAATACTTAAAAAACTGCCTGAGAAAGGAAGAGAATTGTTCTCCCCGTGCTGGGAAATGTCTCCCTGGCTCGTTCCTGCCCACATAGCGCAGCAATGCTGCTGATCTCCACTTCAGATGGGAAAGCTTGAGGAGCCTTGAGGAGCTCTGGCAGATGGAGCTCAGTCCCTTGGGGTTTATCCCTGCGCTGGCAGAACTAACCTCCACACCTCTGCTTTGCTTTGGCCGAGGGAGAAATCTCCCGTGCCGTGGCTGCCGGTGGGCACCTGGGGGAGGAAAGCGAAGTGCCCCTGCGCCCCAGCGGCCGCGCTGCTGTACTTGACGTGAGCCGGTACCAGCGTGCCGTGCCGGCGGGACAACAACACGGCAAAAGCCTAGGAGAGCAAACCAAGTGCAGACTCAGCCCGTGCTCTCTGAAGCACGATGCTCTTCTGTGATAAGCAAATAACTCTTTGAGATTTAAAAAGAAAAAGTGGACAGAAACCAGTCATTTCCAAACATGATGGATTTGGGCATAACGAAGGGAGGTGTTCGATAGCGTGAGCCTTTGCTGCAGTCCTGTTGCCAAGCAGGGGCAGCTCGGCAGCAGCATCTCCCTTCCCAGCAGCAGTTCCAGCCGTGCCCACCGGACGTGCCGCTGCGCCAGGGCCCCCCCACCACCCCCACGGTGGGTCTCACCCCCCTGGTGCCAGGGTCTGCCCACGGCAGGGCCCTGCTCCCCAGCCCTGGCAGCAGGCACTGCTGCCAGCACATGAGAGCGATCCCTCCAGCCGCCAGTGCCCCCCGGCATTTGCCGTAGTTCAGAGCAATAAAAAAATATTGAGTCAGTATGAACTTGAAAAGTCTGACTCCAGGTATGCTGCAAATCCTGCAGCAGGTTGATTTCCCTCTGGCTCTCTACCTCCCTACATCCACGTGATGATTCCCGACGTATAAAGAACTAAAACAAAACGTCACACCAAAAAATACCTGAACTCTGTGGGGTTCAAATTCATGATGAATTACGCATTATCAATCGGGCAAAACAATTAGCAGAATCACTAACTCTCTAAAATGGTTTCAGAATCAAAGGGACCTTGGTTCAATTTACCTTCATTTAGGAGACCCAAAATAGGGCTTGGTCCCAGTTTAGTTAAATTCACACCTAAATTCACTTGCATTCACTTCTCCGAGCATTTCCATACGGATGTTTCCCTTTGTCCACGGGGTGCGAGCCGGGAAGTACGACCAGGGAGTTCCCACCACCGGCACCACTTTCTCCTCCCTCCCAGCGGGGCGAAGGCTCCGAGCAGAAGGTGGCGGTGTGAAGCCCGGCTCTTCGGGGGGCTGGGGGCTGGCGCGGGGGTCAGCACAGCGAAGGTGTCCTGCAGAGAGCGGAGGAGCCGCGTGGCCTCGTCCTGCGCGGGAGCTGCACCGCGGGGAGACGCGTGGGGGGTTCTGCCACACGTCACCTGGCACAGGCTCCCAGCAGCTTTCGCCGAGTCACCAGTGAGTGACAGGAATGGGACTAGAGACCAGCAACCGAGTACGTCACCAAAACAAATAAATGTTCATGGCCCACCTCATCATGTGGTGAAACACTCCATGTTCCTCCAGCGGAATTTTTAATTTTACCACTAACATTTCACAGAAAATTTTTAAATGTATCAAGGAAAAAATATTTCTACTGAAATAGATTTTTCCTGTTTTCATTAACAAAGTTTTGACCAGCTCTTCCTAGGCACCATAGCATGTCATTCCCTGCTGTAATTCTTACAGCTACTTATTTAAATGCCTAAGCAACCATTTGGAAACCACTGTTGTGCAAGCACTGTTATTTTTCCTCTGTTTTCTGGTACTCGTCTGACCAGAAGGCATCATTGCATGTGGTAAGCTGCATCCACACCTGCGTTGAGATATTCAAATCCTACTGTCACAAAATAATAAACTGGAAAAGGTTTCGAAATATATCCAAGGCAAGACACTATCATACGTCAGTGCTACTCTTTGAGCCTCTGCAATGAATACTTCTTAATATTCCTGTCCATCTGCCCCCAGGCCTCACATTCCTATTCCATTTTTTTACTGAAACTGTCAATGAAAAAATAATATATGTTTACATTCCATAGTGTCACAAGGTGCTCCTGGACAGCAGATCCCCTCCGATCAGACCCTGTAGTCCTGCAGCACATCATTCCATACAGGGCGGGTTGGGCTGGGGCGTATTTTGTCCCTGTGCCCTTGAGAGGTCAGTTGGGACTTCACAGTGGTTCCTTCTGGCTTCTGAGTCTGCCAACAGAAAAAAAAAAAAAAAAGGAAAAAGAAAAGCAGTAAAAATACTTGGATCATTGACATTTCAGTGAAAAAGGGTTGTGGAATTAAGGCTCGCCTGGCTCTACTGTTCCCTACTAAATGAGTATCCGGTTTATTGCAACCTGTTCATAAAGTTATCAATCATTCCTCACAGAATTTGGTAGGAATTCATGTGAAAAGTCATTACAATATTCACCTTTCATTATTCTCCCGTCTTTATGCCCACTCAACCCAGAAGCAGGAATAATACGGCGTGACGTCAGTGCTTACGAACAAGCAGCAGCATGGGACGAGGCGGCCACCGCCGGGGCACACGTGCCAGCAGGTCTGGGGAAGGCGAGGACAGGAGGAACGTCTCGTGTGTGCACATAATCTGCTGTGTCTCAATTACACAGTTCACAGGCAGCTAATAGCCCAGTAACGACAGGCTGACAGGAACTGGCGAGTCCTTAGCGACGGCGACACCAGCAGAATACCAAGATGGAGCGGGAGCTGCTGGCCGGGCAAGGGCTGAGACTCCGGCAGAGGGTTTTGTCCCCGGCCATTTTCGGTCAGAAATTCTCCCTGCTGATGTCACTTATGAAACCCCTAAGAACGGTAGAAAGAAGCGGGGGCGATTTCCTCCCTCCCGGCACCAGCAGAGCCGGGAGCGCCGAATCTCGCAGCCTCAAGCCTGTGCTGGAGGCAGAGCATCCCCCGAGCCGCCTGCCAGCGTTTCTAGACTTGCTCCTTGGATCATTATTTTTAAGCTTGAGCAGAGGCTCCTTTTTAGAGAGCAGCGCTCCCTGGTCAGATCTGGGGAGGAAAGAGACGTTGACATCTCTCTTCAGACATTTTGAGATATAAAAAGCAAGTTATGAATAATATGGAACTCCACTGGCAATGTGCATAATGTGCGCAAGAAGCACGGGAGAACGGAGGGCACCTGAGAGCCAGGTCACAGAAAGTGCTCCACGTGCAGCATTTCTCATGAGGAGATCAAATGGTATTTTAGTAAGGACTTATAAATATTAATCCAGCACCTGTTTCAATTACTTTCACCTGCAGGAGCAGTCATGCTCGGTGTGCGCGGTGACACAGAAAGGGAGCAGTTCGTGACAAGTCTCCCATGTTTACTTTCATGCTCTTTTGTAGGATTGCACGGGATTCTTTTTTAATTGGCACTCTGGGGTAAAAGCAAAGGTAATTTAATCACAGGCGGAAGAAGGTAAAGCTTCATAATTTAATAGACGTGCACCACATCCTCACAAAGAGGAGAAGAAGGGTTCGGTGGGTACCAGAGCTGACGAAGGACATCTCAGGAAGGGACGCAGGTCTGAAGCACACATGCCTGTATCTAGAAGTGCCTTTGGCTACTTGAATTATTCAGAATTGCCAGCATATTACCTTGCAGTAAGTACCCTCCCACATAGAGGAAAATGCAGCAGGGATTAAATTTTGTTCAGTGCCAATACAGAACGTATTGCTGCCTTCATAGCCCAGGAGACGCGGCGTTGTTACCGGTCGGAGACTGCACGCAGCGGCGGGCCAGGTTAAAGCTCTTCACAAACTCTCCTCTTCTGTAATGGAGAAATTACATTTTTTGGGCAAAGGGCAATCCATTCAGTTCTGCCCACCTGAAAATTTACAATGCTCGAGAGCAAGCTGCTCGATTTGACCTGAGCCCGGAACCTTCCCTCGCGCGCTGATGAAGGGAATTCTGCCGCAGGACGTGCAGCGGGCTGGGGCATCCCAGCACCTCCCGCCCCGCGGGGTCAGCCACCCTCCTCCTCCTCCCCGCCACGGCCCCGGCTGCAGCACGGGCGCCAGCAGCTAACGGCGACACCGCTCAGCAGTTTAAAACCAGAGGGGAAGAAATAGAGGATAGCCACAAAACATTTCCTGTGGAATAAGCTCTAAGAGCTTTTCTAACTGTTACTCACGTCGCGAGACGATACAGGGATAAACACGTCCAACCATAAAAATACTATGTGTTTGCTTTCTAAGTCACCTCCAAGTATTTCAGGGCAGAAAACGTTCACGTGGTGCATCCTGTGGCACCCAGGCGCCCCCGCAGCAGAAGCCACGAGGTGGTACCAGCCCCTGGCAGGAGAGGAACGGAGCGGCAGGAAGAGGCTGCCAAGGTCACAGCACAGGCTGGGCACCACGGAAACGTGCTCCAGCATCCCCCAACCCCAGCAGAAACCCAGACTCGCTGGACCCTATTCCATCCTGGAGACGCCAGAGCTTTGGAATGAGGCACCGGGGCGAGCGTTTCAGAACAACCCAAGTCAGGGAGGGAGGAAAGAGTGTGCTGTAGGAAAACAGCCTTCCGGATGATAACCTGACGTTATCTGATATTCCATATAATCCCTGCTTTTTCTCTCTCCCGTTTCTCTGTCCCTCTTTTTCAGCAAGGACCCACATGCACCAGAGTGATTTAGAACACGGTGGTTTAGGTATTTCAGTCTATTACACAGATGTCTTAGGACCAAAATCCAGCTGTTCTCACTCTCATCCTCTCCTTTTTTTTCTGCCTTCCTGTTTTAGCCAGATGGACCTCAGCTATTCCTTGAAGCTATATTCAGTTTCTGATGTATTTTCCATGAGCTAAGGGGGAACTTTTTTTTTCTTCCATCAGCAATTTTCTGCAGTAAATAAGAAAAGGAAATGGAAAGCCTCGTAGGAAGTCCCAGGCTGCTGAGGCTTTTTAAATGGGCTCAGAGCTCAGGCACGAGGCAGATTAATCACAACCCGGCGTGTTGAGCCGGTGCAGAAGATGACATTTCAGGGCTAACACAAGGAAGAAGGATTAACTGAGCGAAGGGACTAGGAACAAGAGAAGCCTGAGCATGAACCAAAAGGTACAGGAGAGCCAGGATGTGACAGGACTGAGACCATGCAACCAAATTAACTGTGGCCGTGGAAAAGATTTCCTTTGGATGAACACCGTGGCATCACTCCGATGGGCTTGTGAGAAATCACAGGTGAATAATTGGATCATTTCCATAACCTGCTCCTAACTGAGGGACTCAAAGGAAAGTGTGTTTCTGCCGCTGCCTGACCTACAAACATGGGGTGTCAGCCACTCCACAGGGACCTCTGGCTGAAAAGGGATGGAGCGATGAGCAGCACATATTAGAGAGACAGGCAAAACAGGTAACAGGTCCTGTGTCCCCTGAAATAGATCCCATTCCTCAGGTTAACACTTTAAAAATGTATTGCATGGAAATGTACCCCTCATTTAACAAAAATAAATAACTGAAGTCAAATAACAGGTTGCTGCTGACAGAAAGCAGCGCTTGCCAAATGTAATGATGCCTTTTCACGCAGTGTTAGTGCTCCAGAATGGTTAATCTTTGCTCGGTCGTCCTTTTGCCCTAAAAATACTTAAGATACATTGCAGCACCTCCTCCACCGGGAAACCTACACGTAATACTACAGCCATCAAAACCCAGACTCAAATCTCTTTGTCATTTCTCCCCTTTCATTTCCCTACAAGCGCTGCAAGGTAGAGCCAAAAAAAGAAAAGAAGGAACAGAAAAGCTTCTGCTGCCCGGGGCGCAGCCTGGCTCCTCGGGGAAGGTGCAGCTCTGCTGGCCGAACAGCTGGCGCCTTCTCCACGCTTCATTTACTCCCCATTACCAACGGTGCACCTCCTCGTGTAACTGCAGCCCCAAAGATTTCATTTTCTTGGGGCTGGAAGCTGGCTGTCACAGCACCTAAAAGCTGGTTTCTCTGTTTCTACGTAATTATATTACTCGTGAATAAGCAAGAGGAGGGGCTTATTCCAATCTAAAACCGGGCAGGTAAGCAAATGTTTCATATCGGGCGCGGAGACAAGCCGTCAGTGGGATTTTATCTGGTGCTGGAAAATGTGGAGTGTGCTTAAATAGCTACTGAATCGGGTGGTCCCAGAGTACGAAGTACAGCTGCCTTCTTGTGGAGGTTTGTCAATCCCCCGAGCCAGCTTGGGAAGGATGAACTTCTCGGAGACAAATAGCTGGAGCCCCGAACCGACAAGGTGTGGTTTCGACTGGTGTGTCATTCTGCAAACCCACCCATCAATCCACGACTTCGCTGTGGTTTCGCAGCATCGCTGACTTGCTCTGAAGCTGCCATTGATTTACTGCTCAATTTCTGAGGGCTTGAAGAGTTTTTCGCCAGCACGAATGCTACTATTTGAAGTAGAAATTGAATCTGATGGGAAAACTTCTTTTAATTTGCAAAAACAGAGGAGGTTAAAAGGGGCAGAGAAAAAACAACCTCCTGAAACCTCCGATTGGCAATTTTTGACATAGCAATGGTACAATAACAGTTCCTGTACTGAGTTAAAGAAAAAAAACCCCAAACCACAACACCTTTCCAACCCTTGCAACACTGAGGCATGTTGAAAGGGTCTCCCAAAGCCCTCCCCGCGCCGAGCACCGTGGTCTGGCTCTGGAGGCTGCAGCTCACGCATGGCGCGGTGCGGCGCTTGGTACCGTGTAGTGCGTGACGGGAGACGAACCGACTCGTCATGACCTGGGGCGTGACGTTACCTACGGTGATTTTAAACTGCTCTACAGATACGAACAAAGTAAACCTCAACAACGGCTCCCCTCTTTGCTCTCCCACGTGTGATCCCAGGCAGCCGAGCACTCACCTTCCAAACATGACGGGGGAGAGGGAAAGGCCCCATGTCCTGCCCCCGGCCATCTCTGGTGGGTGAGACGCAGCAGGCTGCAGATCTCCACATTCATGACCTCAAGTCATACATTGACCCATCAACCCAAACCAGCGCGCTGCATCTTCCCCAGCGTTCCCAAAGAGGTACCTTCTCCCGCCACCAGTCCTGCAGTGCCGTGTGCTGGTGGTCCCTGTGCGGACGGAGCAGGCGTGCCGAGCCAACCCACCGCTACCACGCAAAGTAGCACTGAGCAAAACACAGTAACGAACCAGTTCTGAAATGAATTAATGTTGTTCTCATCCGAAGTGTGCAGAGACACCTTACTGTGTCATTTTCTACTAAACACACGGTATTTCTCTTTGCTGAATTTATTTGCCGTTTACCCGTGTCTGCACATTTGCATTCTTTGTTGTTGCGTTATGTTTGTAATGAGTTTTCATTTGTACATTGTAGAGAAATCCTCCAGTCATCACACAAATGCTGCCGTTCGTTTCCTCATCCAATAACTCAAAAGCAGAGACTATAATTTTCAAGTGCGAAGGAAAACGATGGTTTTGAAGATTGTGTTCTGGGCAACATAATTCAAAGTACGTCACATTTCTGCCACTGTGAGATCCTTGATCACTGGTTTCCTCTTTCTGCTAGTAAGCTGCTACTCTCAGCACTGAACTTGAGAGTCCTGGCGAGCATTACAAACCTAGAAGGGAAATATCTTGAAGCACTTTTCCTCGGAGCTCCCCGCTGGCCGCGGTTCCCAGAGGAGAAGGACCCCTCTGCCCGCGGGGGTGCCCACCTCCGCCTCGGGCCACGGCCCTGGGGGGGGTTGAAGAGCCAGAGGCTGGTGCCGGAGGGGCTGGGGCAAGTCAACAGGAGGCGCGATCCGCAGGGAGGGGATGCGGCAGCGGGGACAGGGCTGGCAGGCGGCGAGCAGTGCCGTCCCTGCTGTGCTGCAGATTGTGGTGGCTCGCTCTTCTGGAGCTGAAATTGCTGGTTTGGAAACCGGTAGCTTCCAGAGTTGACGGTAGGGCTAATTACGAATAACAGACTGTACTGTTCTTTTATCACAGGTTTTTGATTAGCAGGAGACATTGTCTTTGGGTATTTCCTGTGCCAAATTATCGTTTCAGTTCCCGAAGCCTACATCCCAAGTGCTTACAGCCGGGTGTTCTTGTTGAAGGAGAACAGAAAGAAAAGGACAAAAAGGAAAATTTAGCCCCCCTTCAACTCCTGCCCAAGGCCCCTGCTGGCACCATCCAGGTCTCGGCTGTTCCTACAGCGGGCAGTGACAAAGCTCAGTACCACTTGATATTTTATGGCAGCTCGTCACCGTTGGGGCGGAAGCGGGCTCCGGCCCTCGCGAGGTGTGACCCAGGGCTAAAGCAGGACGCAGTTGGGCCAGGCCAGCGCCGTGTGAGGGGGCGGCCGGCGGGGGAGGCATGGCGGCGCGGGCTGGAGGGGACCCCCAGGGGAGGGACAGGGCACAAAGAGGCTTTTCCCAGGATGCCACCCATGAGCCCGTTCTGCAGCAGAAGCGAGCAGGGATGGGGTCCCCTGAGCAAGGTCGGAGCAGCCCAAAGCTGCTCCCACCCCAAGGGCTCATCCCCGGCGTGGGGGGCTGCCCCACCAGGGGTCCAGGACGGCGGGACCCCCACCCTGCACCCCGTCACCCAGAGCAGCCCCCGCCAGCCTGCCCCGCTCCAGGGGGCTGGAGGTGGGTGATGCTGAATGTGGCGGAGCAGATTTTGGTCACCTTAAAAACAACACACACCCCCACACCCCCCTTCCCTTTCCCTCGCAGCCCCCCCACACGCACAGCTGCCACCTTGAACCGGGGAAGGGACCAGCCCCCCGCGCCTGGCGGCACGCGGCTGTTAGCACCAGGGATGAGCGTGTCCCGCAGCCAACGGACCCGCTCGGGGCGTGGGGGGACGGGGGGGCTCCGTCCGGCGGGGCCGGGGGCTGCGGCGGCCACTCAGGGCCACAAGCGACGCCAGCCCCCCCCGCGGGACACGTCCCTGTCGCGACAGGGCAGCCCTTTGTCCCCCAGGGGAGTCACGGGGACAGACGAGCTGTCCTGCCCCTGCTCGTCCCAACGGGCACGCGGGCGCGTTTCCGGAAAGAGAACCCTCCCTTACCGAAATGAAAGTTATTTGATCTTATTTAATTAATTAAGCGATTTCGCTGACCTCCTCTCGGCGTTGTATTTCCACTTACTTTGCGCCTCGTTAAACTTGCATGAAGCTCTGAGCCGCCAGCGGCGCGCGCCCGCCTGCCAGGAACGAACCTGACAACAGACTGGAAACCACCGTGTGAAATAATGAGCAGCTTTTACCGGAGTTATGGCAATACCTGTGTCAGTGAAGGTGGTGCAATGAGCCGGGAAGCGGCTGAGGTCCTAACGGAGAGGGCGGGTGACAGAGTTAAAGCTGCTCAGGAGGGAAAGGGGCCGGCGGCAGCGCTGGGGCTGGGGGCAAGGGGGGATGCGGAGGCAGCGCAGACGCGGGCGAGGAGAAGGGCGGCACGGCCGCAGCGGGGTTCCCTGTGCCGAACTGCAACCTAGGCAGCGTGAAACGCCTGCAGAAGCCCAGCGCCTCGTCTGTGGCGCCGCAATAAAACACGGCCTTTTGCAAGCGTCCCCGCACAAATTTGATTCCAGTTGCCGACATCCAGCTGAAATTGTTACTGGAATAAAATCACCCAGATGAGCGCAGCCCACGCCTGCGGAACACGCGCACGAGGAACGCCTCGAAGCCCTTGCTCCGCGGACGCAGCCGTTGTAGACATGGCCTTTCCCTGGAACAGGCGCCCCGGGGTAATTCCTAATCCCTGGGTTGGCTGCGGGTGCTCCCCTGGGGACTAGGGGAATGGGGGGCACTGAGTAACAGCCAGGGCACTGCCTGCTCACCACTCACTTCTGCAAAAAAACCCATTTCATTATTGGGCAATATCAGCTCAGTCAGCGGGGACTGACATGGTGAAGGTTTAGCTTCGACGAGCCTCTCGCATCTCTAATATCTCTCTCGCAATATTTTTTGGAAAAAAATATTTTCTGACATCAAGTGACTTTACATTTTGGAAACTGTTGCTCACTTCTGGTGTAAAGAAGTTCCGAGGACAAACCCAGACAAAATTACAGTGTGATAAGATCTAAATGTGATGGTCTGATGGAGAACTCAATTTGGTAATGCTGAATCCTGTTTCAGGAAATTTTTTAGAATTTAAATTTTTCAACCCAACCGAGTGAGAAAAGATTTGACATCTCAAAAACATCCTGCCCATCTCTCCCACCCACAGCCCGGCGTTGCTTCCAGGAATCTCTATGGGTTTATTTTTAGCTACCCATTTTCACATAAGATTCAAGTCCAAAGCATTCCAGCTCCCTCTCGTTTTAACAAAACATGTTTAGCATTCAGCGCGGAACCGGAGGGCACAGAACAGCAGGCGTTTAAACAGATCGCGCTGCAAAGCTTTCTAGCAGGAGGCGCCTTGCCTTGAGCCAGCCTGGCTGCATTTTCCGAGGTTTAAACCAGGTATCGCTCCCTCAAAGACACCGACTGGCGGAAGTGGTTTAGGGAACAAGGCTATGGCAGTGCTGGGTGAGAGCCTGGTTCACGTGAGATCCAAGGAAACCCCCAAACCCCGTCATTTTAATCCGCCTGGGCTTTTGTTCTTCGCATTAGTATGAGAATATTAATTTCAACACGAAGACATGAATAATACAGATAGAGATGCCTTTTTTAAGCCCTCCCTTAAAGCAATTTAAACGCTGAAACAAGCATACGGACAAATACTCCCTAATGTACGTGCACCCGGCAAAACACGGCAGAGGATCAGCAATCGGGGCAAGAACAAATCAGGACCAAATTCTCATCACCAACAGAAACGCAGGCGTGCAGAGCAGAAGCAAACAGTGCCAGAACGCAGAACCACAAAACAAGTCTAACCCTGTTGCGGTTGAACCGGGGGATTAAATTCACACCGATTGCCGCGTGCCAGGGCCGTACCTTCGGAGGAGTGTCTCAAACCGGCCACCAGTGGATGCACACCTGGAAAACCTGTCGCATTCTTCAGATACCTGTAAAGACTTGAAGGGTAAAAATAAAATTAAGAAAAATATGCAAATGTCGATACGTGACTGAGGTGCTGCCCCATACACGATATCTCATGTGTGTCACGCAGTGTTTGGCTCGAGATTTGACCTGTTCCTTTGACGTAAATATAGCGAGGAGCAGCCTCGGAGTGCCTCGTGCTGCATCAGCTAACGCGGGTTGTTTATTCAAAACACATAACAGTCAGTGGCGTTTCTGTTCATTTAGCATTAATCGTGGCACACCACATACTTTATGTGGCACCCCATTCCCCTGCACAGCACACTTCATATTCATAATATTCCTCAGTTATTGCAAATCCGTAAGATTCGAGCTCTGTTATTCGCACTTGTGGAGATATCAGCAAACATCAGCGTGCTTGAGAGACCAGTGAGGACACTGTGATTCTCCAGAAGACAATCAGCGTTTAATGCTACACCTGGAAAAAGTGCTTTTTGTGAAGGAACAATTCCCCGTGAGTGTAGCCATCGGCTCCTGGTCAGATGCCCATCCACAACGGTGGAACTCGAGCATGTTGTGAGCTGCTGCTGTCAGTGCTCAGACACTCTCCACGTTGATGAGAAATGCCACACTTGTGAGGTGCGTCTATCTGCATTTCCCCCTCACGTACCCCTGGACACTGGCGATGTGGCGGGTTGACCCTGGCTGGACACCAGGTGCCCCCAAAGCCGCTCTGTCACTCCGCCAGGTGGATATCTGCTCCACCACGGACCTCCACGGGCTGCAGGGGGATATCTGCTCCACCACGGACCTCCACGGGCTGCAGGGGGATATCTGCTCCACCATGGACCTCCACGGGCTGCAGGTGGATATCTGCTCCACCACGGACCTCCACGGGTTCCCTGCAGGGGAACAGCCTTCATCACCATGGTCTTCACCATGGGCTGCGGGGGAACCAGTGCTCCGGCACATGGAGCACCTCCTCTCCCTCCTTCTTCACTGACCTTCCAGCTAGCTGGTTCTCTCACTCCTCTCTCCTGGTTGCTGTCACACAGCGGGTTTTTCCCCTTCCTTATCCCAGAGGCACCACCACCACTGCTGGTGAGCCCGGCCTTGGCCAGCAGCGGGTCTGTCTTGTAGCCGTCTGGCATTGGGTGTATTGGACATGGGCAAAGCTTCTGGCATCTTCTCACTGATGCCAGCCCTGTAGCGCCCCGCAAACCCCGAGCGGGTGACGGTGCCGCATCCAGCTACCTGTGAGCGTTCTTCTAGCGGAATCGGGTCCTGCTCAAGCCGCCTCTGGCTGCGTAGTCTCTGCTCAAACTCCACCATAACCGCTGGGATGTTTTAAATGAAGTTTGCACAAGAGCCAAGCCCCCAGGTGAACATCTGTGATGGTATCTGTGGTATTTCTGACGCTCGGGGTGGGAAGCATGGCTGAATAGCCAAGCTCCCACGGTGGCAAGCGTTGGGGTGCTGCTGGCAACCACTGCAGCCGTGGGCGCCTCTGCTCGGCGCAGCCATGCGTGCGGGCGGGAGAGGATTGATTCGGTGCACATCGCGCAGCAGAGGCGTGACAACCCAGCGCATTATTCAGCAGAGCCTGCGATGGCTTTCCGTTTAATCTATGGGAAAATTGGATTTATGGTATAGGAGTAAGAGCTATCCGAACACAGCCCATAAAGCTGGAAGAATCGTATTTTTCTCCTCAGCAAGCAACTTTTAACAGCTCTGCTGGGTGCTTATTTGCAGTCACAAGGCAAAAATTTTCTCTGTGCTGTTTACGACCCTTTTACTCATTTCTGTGACAGAGGGGGGTGGTTTGGAGTACGGTGCCAGCGATGCTCTAGTTACTGGGTGTTATTTGCTCCAGGGACTCTTTTGATATGTAGTCCTCTGCTGTACTAATGTTCCCATTAGTCTTGATTGCCTCTGCAGGGGGTGGTAAAGACTTCTGTAACAAAGTGCCTAGGAAAATCCTTCTTGAGCCTTTGATATTTTCTTTGTAACATTTTCCTCATCTTTCACGAGATATCAGTTTGACTTTGAAGTTTTTTCCAGTTCAGTTGTTGTCTTTACTTTATGTTTCTACAGGGTAGTTGGATGTTTCTTACGGGGGACGGAGCAGCCACCAAGCAGCCTCCCTCCCCGTGTTCCTCCTGTGGTCCCGCTCCCTTGAGTAAAGCTTCCCGTTAGTGAAAGCGCACAGTCTAATCCCACACGGTATTAAAATGCAGGCGTCAAATGCTGTGAGGTATTGCTCAAAATTGCTGCAAGGAAAAATGAAGAACAAAAATATATATGTGGAAAATCATATACATAAAACATACCGGTGAGAAAATGGCTGGGGACCAAAGCTTTTTTAGCAGGCATAAAGCACAGTGGAAGGTCAAATTAAAAAAAATAAATTTAATATGGGCCTAAGATATTCAGGAGTCCAGGTGTTTACTCACACCACGGAAGTGTGGTGGGTTTAGGAGGCTGAGCTGAAATAAATGGAGGTTTCCTGGTGGGATTTCATAAAATTCCTGCTCATGGATAGACTGAAAATAATCAAAAGATTTTTTTGTTTTTCTCTAGGAAGAAATATAGGAGTTGAAATGGAAAACTGAAAATGAGCGGCAGAGGGTTCTTCTCACACCTCTGCTACCTGGAGAGAGCAGCCCCTTCTTCGTAAAAGGGCTTTATAGCCCCTGCGATAACATTTGCTTTATAAATGTCGTAATTGCTGTAATTTTCATCATGATTAGCAATAGAAAGTATATTTGAAAATACCCAATAAGGAAAGAAAACTTAAATGCACTTTTTTAACTTTGAAGGTTACTGTGAAAGCCTGGGAGAATTCTGAAGTGATTCAGAAAAGCTGTAACGAGGCTTCTGCCGCTTTGCCACCGAAGAGCTGGATAGACCTTCCTGCAACATTAAAAGATGCCAGAAAAATCACTCCGGGTTTGGATTTGACCTTTTCAGTTCTGTAGTACTCTCGTCCTGAACTATGATTCAGGCATATTTCTGCAACACGCAATTCACGGAGCCAGACACCAATTTGCTGTCATTACCTGCAATTCCTTTGGTTCAAAGACCACTAACATTACTTCCATTACAGCTCACGTCGGGAAAACACAAAGCGAGGGCAGAGCAGAGCTGAGAAACATCTGGGCAGAGGAAAGCGCAGCAGCAATCGCTGTGCAAACAACCCCGGGGCAGGGAAACAACACCAAGCCGAGGGGCAGCTCCAGTTTTAGGTGTCTACGTGTAACCCAAGGGCTGTTCAGCCCCTGGCCCGCGTGGGCAGGGGGTGGCAATGGTGGTGTTGAGCACCATGTCGTCTGCCAGGAGCCCTGCCGCTCCACCACCGTGCCGGGACCCCGCTGTTGTCCCTGGGGGTGACCTACGCCCGGGAGGGGACCCGGAGAGGTAGGATGGTCTGGTGGAGCTGCTCTCACCTCCAAGTTCAGCCCATGGGGGGGTCCCAGGGGGAGAAGGGGCTTTTCCTGCACGGATCTCCCCTGCTGCCGGGGCCGGGGCTGTTGTTTTTGTGCATTTGGAGGATGCAGATAAAAAGGGCATTGAATCTGAATGTTATGCTAAAAAGAACATCTGTGTACTTAAATCGGCACTGAGCAGCTGGTACATTTAAAACAGCCCCCAGCATGTCTAAACACTCTGTAAATACAGAGTTAATATCTCCTGAGATCAATTTATCATTAATAAGTTATAAAAACAGGGTTTGATGCACACTGAAATAAAACTAGTGTGAAAAAAACCTGTTCTTTATTTCCATTTCTTTCCCTCCTAAAATTTAGCAAAGTGTTTCTTGTGTGACCAAATCTATTCAGAGAAAGCAATTATTACAGTTAAGATGTATTAGGCTGTAGTCCAAGCAATAGCTTGAAATGTATTTTCCAATATATTTTGTTCTAAGTTGGGCGTATTAGGACTTGATTGTAATTCATATAACAACAATTTTCACGATTAAAAATGTGTATTTAAAACTGGCAGTCACTGACATTTTAATAAGGATTGAACTAAAGATTTCGGTAAGTATCCATTTCAGTGCTGGGGGACTATTATCATCCATCAGCGGATGTCATTCTGATTAGAAATTGTTAACGATTGCAGAAAATAAATCCAAATTGAACCAAAATGTTTCATGCCTACACAAGCAGATGCGGGTGCCGGAGGAGAGCTGGGCAGAGCTCCAGGCAGGGAGGGGAACGCGTCCTCGCCTGCTTCTCCCCGCCTCTGCCTGCCCTCGGATCACCACGCCGCGCTGGGCTCTCTCAAGAGGAGCTCTCAAAAGGAAAGATGCGCTTTTATGCCAAATTTTCTCCCACCTGGTGCCTGGAGCTGGGATGCCGAGCTGTGTGGAGAGGGCTGCAGAGGGGGACAGGGCTGAGCTGCCCACGGTTGTCACCTTCTCCACGGAGACCTTGCAAACCCCCCGGTATGTGAGGAGCCGGCCGGCCAGTTGCACAGACGGACTCGGGATTGGCCTCATCCTGCCTGGGGCATCCGCTGGGAACTGCGGCATCGCCTCAGCCTTTCGCAGGCGGTGCCAGCACCCCTGAAGGTGACACGGCCCGTGACTTCTCAGCTCAGCCCCTCCCTGCACGTCAGCCAGCAAGTGCGCACCCGGGCCGACCTCAGACAAGCATTTTGGAAAAAGTCGTGATGGGGTTCCACGTTACAGAAGTATTTGGTGGCTGTTATCCCCCTCCACAGTCAGCCCTGCCTGGCTGCGGCCGCGGCTCAGCCTCCCCCCCCGCTCCGCGAGCCGGGGGTGCCGAAGGGTTCACCTTAGCTCAGCACACCCGGCTGCACTGCGCGCGCAGGACTCCCCGCGCCTCCCCAAAAGACTCCAAAAGAGCTTATTTTGAACGCTTTGGGACTCCACTTACTAACTCGTAAAAATTAAAGACAGTTACTGTGACAAAATGGATCCCTTCTCCTCTTTTGCTCTCAAATAGCCTGTCGGGAACAAGCACTGGGCATCTACATCCTACACTCCACTTCTTAAGCCTCTGGATCCGCAAACTGGTGACTGCTTCATTACGTGTGTATTTTATGCATCCCGTAAGCTCAGGGAAACTGTATATCTCAGGGTACCAGCCAGGGTGTGCAGGTGGCATTTTGATCGATGCTATGTGCATCTGTAAATCTAAATCTGTAAAAATAAAGATACTCCTCTGCAGATTTGGAGAAGTTTTGTGGTTTGGTGGTGTTTTTTTTCCTCCTGCTCTTTCTTCCTGGAACACTTTTATCTCACTCCAGTAATTGCCAGGAAAACTCACAAACAGTAAATTACATGAGCAAACCGTGTCAGCTACGTGACACTCACAGCACTCCACTCCCATATGGGTCACACCTTGGAAGATGAGCACTGCTGTCACAGCCAGAGGTAGTCACGGGTGTCCTCATCCCACCGGGCTTGGTGCACAGGAGACGTGTGGAGAAGGGTTCCTGCAGAGGGGATAGTATTTTATTTATTACGGGTTTATTACTGTCCTAAGCTGTGTATGCATGATCTTCTGTGATAAAAGGCAAATACACACAATAGTTTGTAATTGTGTCTGGCTCTACCCTGTTTGGAGCAGGAGAACTGACACAGAAAGTATTTCAAAGTCCATTAGGTTGGCTTATGATCTTAAATAGTCTCGCATAAGAAACTTCAGAGCAAAACTGGGAGCCTCCAGAGCGTACAAATCAATTGTGCGGCAAAATGCCACAGTCCTGCCTTAGCATCGATTGTCTGAAATAGCTGCATCGCTGCTGAAGCTCCACTTTGTCTGGAAGGCACGTAAGGTCTTTAGCAGGGCAATATAAACCCGCTGTTATTGGTATGATTTATAGTTTTCCACTCACCTACACCACGCGAACAGCACTAACACCTGGCAGAAGTTCCTGTAAACACTGATAAAGTCGTCTTGGGCAATTTTCTCCAGGCAGCTGATTTGATTAATTTTCTGGAGAGCCAGTTGGCCTGGCTGGGAAAATGTTAAGAATTTGTTTTCTTGGTTGTCTCTTCCCAGGAGCCTCATTGGGATTGCGACTAATTGAAGTTTCTAGGCTAATTTGTTTCTTAATATCCTTGTGTGAAAACTGAAAAGCTGCATTAAACTTAACATGGAAAAAGGGGAGGAGGGTCACCGCTTTGCTGTCGTGAAGCTATACTGAACATTTTCATGACTTCTCCTTGGCACAGACCGTCTCTCTTGCCTCGTGCCAGCAGCTCTCCCCTTCTCGGCACGGGCTGCGGTTAATCGAGTCACTAACAAGAAATGAGCCTGCGAATCCGAGAGCTCAGCTCTGCGCGCGCCATCGCCGGTGGGCGTTCTGCTGACCCGAGTCTCCCTACCCTGCACCTGGGCTTTAAGAATTCTTGCTGACATTAAGGGAAATATGTAAGGTCTCATGCTGCCTTGTGAACTTCACAGTGAAAATGAACAGGATATGGGAGACGATACATAACTACTGGGTACACGCATGAGCAGGGGTTTTCTCTCTGATATGTGCTGCCCCAACCCTTCCCTCACCACCCGTATTCCCTTCCAACACAGGGACCTGGTAAAATCCTTCTTTGGTTGTGCTGTATTCTGGAGGATTTGGTTTTAATTGGAAATCACTTTTTTTTCCCTAGAGATGTGAAAAAGATACTAAATCACAGAATCGTGGAATGGGTTGGGTTGGAAGGGACCTAAAAGATCACCTAGTGCCACCCCCTGCCCTGGGCAGGGACACCTCCCACCACACCAGGGTGCTCCAAGCCCCGTCCAACCTGGTCTTGAACCTCCAGGGATGGGGCAGCCACAGCTCCTCTGGGCAACCCCGGCCAGGGGCTCACCAACCTCAGGGTGAAAAATTCCTCCCTGAGACCTAATATAAATCTGCCCTCTGAAATAACATTCGAGAAAATGCAAAACTAGAGGAGAAGCTTTGATTCTTAATGCTGCTGTGAGAATTTAAATATTCAGCGAAAAGTCTTGGTTGAGCCTTGCAGAAGAAATCCAGTGCAGAGCGCCGAACCCACCGGAGCCTGACTGCAAAGCCCAAAGAAAGGTTTTCATCAGAACCTGCCTTGATGGAGAGGAAAGCAGGGTTTGGAACAGCCAGCCAGCAGCAACCGAAATTCAGGAAGTCTTCGGAGCGTGCCGGTCACGACGCTGTGGTATGTTTGGAAAAAGCCTGTACCGTGAAGCCCCGTCATTAGAAGCGGAGGCTGAGCGAGGTGTGAAAGGTGCCTCGTCTTAGTCTGCTTCCAGCCCCGCAGAGCCTGGCGCTGCGCCACTAATTACCGCCCCTGGCTGGAGAGGACACAGTCACGCAGAAATGAAAACCAACTGCGCCAAGATTGCTCCTGAAGGTTTTGAAAGACGGGCTCTGGTTTTGGAGCACAGGTTTCACGCGTGTCGGAGTAAGGTCAGATAAGCGAGGTAAAGCGAAAGGCACGAGCTACGAAATCACTCACTTGACAAGAAACCTCAAGATGCATCTGCAAACCTGCCCGGTGACCGCCAGTCAGAACAACTGCTGCCAGGTGAGGATGGCAATAACTTTGCCATCTGTTTGCTTAAAATGTAAAAGAAAATTATTTCCCTCTCTAAGAACACCATGCCCCAGCCCAGATGTGCCACAGATGTGCTGAGATGGCTTTGAAGGGGCCAGCGTATCCTCCCGATGCCCGTTGGCTCCGGCAGCTCCCGCCCAGCCCGGGGCTGGACCGGGGGCGTGCAGCGGGGTGAAGATGGAGTCCACAGGTCTGCACAACCCGCAGTCCCGGCCGGACCCGCGTGCAGCCGGAACAAACGCACCGTGTAGTGCGCAGGGAACTCCCAAGGTCAGACAGACAGACAGACAGACAAGCGATTGCACTCGCCCGTAGTTCAGAAAGGACAGACCAGCGTTGCCGTGCGAAGGCACCCAGACCAGGTGCCTAAGGGAATCCCTGTGAAACACTGGGAGATCCATCAACTCCCAGGCAGCACATTCCAGGCGAAGCGGTCTTCATGGTGCAGCAGCTTGAGCAGGAGCTGGGAAGAGCCAGGGCGTTGACACCGAGGTATTTAGGGACGTACCACAAGGGCTGTCGCGGTGACTCCCTGGAGAGAACAGAAACCGAGCCGGGCTCAAGCCCCGCCAGGGTCCCGTCTCTGACCCCCGTCTTTCAGCACCCGCTTCGGTTCTCCTTCTTGCAGAAACGGCGTAACTTCCTAATTGCTGGGAGAGCTAAACGTGGAAAATGTTATGGATAAACTCTGCATGAATTGTCAGTGCCATTTGCTTTCAGATCACTTGGAAAACAACCTTTCCAGGATTTCTTTCAACAACCTTTCTTCCTCTGAAGATCAGAGAAATGAAAATACCAACACTGCAGAAGCTAAAGGGAACACTCACGAGAAATCCATCAAACACAGACGGGCGACCTGACAATGGAAATTTAAGTGCTTCTGATGCTGCAATCCAGGAAATCCCTTCCTCCCGGCTCTTTCTATTGATTTTTCCACTGAAGGGGAAATTCCCACATCCCATTACTGCTTCTGACGTCTCTAAGAGACGCTGTTTGACTTTCCCTACCCCACCTCCCGGTTTGTGTCCCACCCCAGCGCTTTTGCAGTTCCGGGGCTATTCTCTTCCACTCATTTTATATTAGTCATGATGGTCCTTTTCCGTCCTATTTCAATCCTAACCTGCCTTTATAAAAGCTGTTTAAATTTATACAATTGTGTGATTACCTCTTTACAGACACGGCGGTACAGCCTGCGTATCTGTAGGTGCTTTGGGGATACACACTCTACACTCGCCGGCGAGGGGTTTTGTCTTACAGGTGAAACTTTCCTGTACCTGTAGAGTGACAACACAGTATCATGTTTTTCTCAAAAATATAACACACTTTTTTTAAACCCCCAAATGTTCTGATCTATCCTCTTTAGTCAGCAAGGGGTTTTGTTTCTCTGAAACTGTTGGTTTAGAAATTTTGTGGGAAGATTTAACTGAGCTCTTCATAATAAGTTTCACTGTAATTCCAGATGCTTTATTTGTTTTTACATTGAAGTAAGAAAGAATAGCTCCATTTGTAACGGAAAAGCTCTTCTCTTCTCCTGCTTTTTCCTGGGAAAATATATTGCTTAGAAGAAACTTTCATCTGTTGTCTCTCCTTTCATCCAGGATTGACATCAATTTAATTTTTCAAGGATTCTTAAATTATTTTAGAGTGCAGGAGGGCTAAATTCTGGTCTGCATATCCTTACTAGGCTGTGTTTCAGGGCAGCGACCGTGGCGCCGTACGTGGGGCTTTTCCACCTCACCCAGGAGTCGTTTGCAGGAAGGTCCTCAACTGGCTCCACTTGTTTGATCCCGAAGGCAGAGCACGCACCCCGGCTGCCCTTCCCAGAGGGAAGGCGATGCCAACGGGCTCCCGGTCCTTCCTGGCAGCGCTGCCAGGAGGATCCCGCGGGCGCCGGGGGCAGTTTAGCTGGCAGGGAAGGATTCGGGGCTGAGTTCCGCCTGCCCAGCTCGGCAGATGGAGCGCGGCGTGGGCGGCAGCGCGGGGCTCCGCGCCAGCCCGTCTGCCGGGGCAACGGGGCTGCACCCTGCCGGCAACCCGGCCCCGGGCGGCACCAGCCCCCTGCGCGCCCCCTGGCCGGAGGGGAGGGAGGAGGATCCGGACTCAGGGGTTTCTGTGGGTAACACATTTTTTCTCATTAACACAGACGGGCGCTGGGGGTGTCTGGGAAGGAGAAACGTTTTGGTCTGACATCATTTGGGTTGTGCTCTTGGTTACGAGAGCCCCCCCCAGCCCTCCCCACAGGTAGAGGATCGCTGACAGGGGAAGAGCAGGAATTCTTCAAAGAACTGTGTAAATGAATGGTGGAAAATCAGCCCATTTCTAATAATCTGTAAACGTGTAAATAAGCATGAACAGTGCAATTATTTTTTGGGTGGGACATTTTCCTGGCCAGAAGCAAACAAAATTTCTTGATGCATTGGAACGCCATATACTGAAAATCTGTTGTATATTAAATTGCATTTAACATTTATTGTCTCCCCTGCTCTGCCAGCTGAGCACCACAGCATTAGGTAGTCATCTTGATTTTGTGCATTTCCTCAATCATATTTGTAAAAGATCTTACCCAATGCTCAACTCTTCGTTAAAAAAACAGGCTAAACCAGTCATCAGGTAGATATCAAATAAAAGAGATTAGCTGAAGCGATCAATTAAAACTGAGTATAGAATTAGAAGCTGTTTTGCTTCTATGCACCACACATGCTAAACTAATCCTTCACTTTACACACCATTTCTGCTGGAGATGCAAAAGGTTCTGCAAGGTGAGGAGACGCTTTACCTTGACAGCAGGTGGGAAGGAGTCCAGACTCCCCAGACAGTAACCTTGCCCTTATCCCTTCTGTCCCCGGGATATTTCTGGACAGCTTCTCAGGGATGCCTGGCTGAGCTCCTTTCCACGCCTCTGGAGAACGTCCAGGACGGCAGCGAGCTGCCGGGGCCGGGTGCTGGCGGGCTGCTGCGCTCCGAGGCACCGGCTGTCTGAGGAAGAAAATGGTTAATCAAAACTCACACCCTGTGCTTCACAACAGTTGTGCTGGACTGGAAGACTTGACCCAAATAATAATGGAAGCCAATCAAAAACCAGTAAGTTTTATAATTCTCTTGAGGTATTAAAAAAACGCCCAGTTTATAAAAACATACAACTTTTGGTCAAACAAACAAACAAGCAAACAATGATTGATAAAACTTTTTGGTGAAATAAGCATCATTTTAACTGAATTTAGTGCAGTTTTTCCAAATGCTTTAAGCTTAAGCACTTATTTGCGTGTTGCCCATGAGGAAATGTTTTTGTGCCGAACTACTGACCATTCAGTCATTCCTTGCACTTCCCAGCAGCCAGTTACGGCTCTGGACACCAGTGCCAGCCAAGAGCCCTCATCTGCAATTACCGAGATGGTTAAATCTTGTGACAAAGAATGTGCAGAGGAAACAAAAACAGTACATATGTAAACAACAGAGAGCCACTAACCCTCTTTAATTTATCTGCTCCAGCAAAATGCAGTGCAGGCTGCAGAGCAAGATAATGCTCCCTGTGCCAGAGCAGATAGTGCTGGGTGGCAGCTTGTCCTTTTCCGAGAGAAACAAGGATGAACAAAAATCCAGCGTGTGAGTTATTTGAAAAATGCTAGTAAAATTGTCTCGATCTGAAAGAAAATGGTGCTTTTCCAGCTTTCCCCAGTGGCATTTTGGATGCTTGTGATTCTTTTCTTCTTCTGAGGAATTTTGTGCTTTGCCAACTGCAACTCATCCTCCTTGCACAGCCGCTGCTGCGGCACCTGCTTTTTACATTTAGATTCTTGGCACAGGGGAAGGAACACTATTGTCACTTGTCCTCGCTTCCTTCTGGTGTGATATTGTGATTATTACAAAAGCGATTTAAATTTTAAATTTGATAACTGAAATACAGAAACGATGCAGCAAATGCCGATTGACCAGTCCCTGCGTCACCTGCGTATCTCAGTCTCTCTCACCCCCAGCATCAGAGCTCCACCTTCCCCAGCGTTCTGCTGGCCAGCGGAGCCCAGCGGTGTGCGAAGGGAAGAAGGAGGGAGAAATACACAGGCTTATGCACCATCTAGTCCAGCTTAAGGGTATGAAACTTCCCCGCCAGACCCAGCAGACTTGCTCTACACCACCTTCTTTCGCCGGAACAGAAAACCAGTTTCTGAAGTTCCGCAGCGGCACCTGACTGGTGCCAGCGGAGACCCAGGCGACGAGCAGCCACCAAGCTCTGCCGTAAATTTATAGTGTGGAGACACCCCTGCACAAACCCCACTCTGCTCAGTAATCCCATCCCTCGTACCCAGAGCTCCCCAAACCAGCCTCTTTCAAATAAGCAGATGAGATTACACTTCCAAGGTTACGTGGTGTTCTGCCGGACCTGAGGCAGTGCCTGCCCTGCCTCCACCCAATTCCTTCGGTCAGTTCCCTGAGAAGTTCACTGCGCTTTTAAGGTTCTCCAGACTTAACTTGACCACATTCGAGGGGCTGGCAGGAGAGAACAGAAGCAGAGAAATCAATCATTCGAGAGACGGGCTGGAACCAGCGCCAGAACTAATACTCTGGAATTCGGGGAAGGGTATATTTCAATATTTATTAGAAAGGCAGGTTTTTGTCAGATGTTTGCAAGTCTCTTTTCCCCAGCACTGCCTTCAGAAGGCTCACGCACCTTCCCCCCTCCGTTTCTGCCCTGAGAACATCCCACGTGTCCTGGAGACACGCTGCCCCCGGTGCTGCTCAGCCCATTTGAACCTTTTCAACTTCTTTTTTGCCTTTCTTGGACTTTGGGGTTTTTCCCCCCCGTCCTCGCAGCTGACGGCATTTTCAGCCCGTTGAACTCTACTCGGCAACCTCGGGATAATTGAGGGCAACAGGTAACAGCTTATTACCGCAGGGATGCGGGTTCCCTGAGCGGCACTGATGATAATTCCGGAACATTTCAAACAGTGTGTCGGGTTAAGCCATTTCATGTTGAAATGAGCAGGTCAGCCTTCAGAAAGCAGGACCAAAGGCACAGCATTGCTTCTCTTTCTCTCGCCTACCAGCCACTTATTTAAATTACTTGCAAGAGCAGTAAATAGGACTTAAAATACACTATTGTTTATTTCATCTAGTATCTTCAATCTCCAGTTCACTTTTTAATCATCCGCGTTACTGAAACAGGCAGTTCAGACTCATACAGAAATAATGTTTTCTGTCCAATCTTAGTTATATCTTTGAGGCTATTTTTAGTCTTAATTAAAATCTATACACCAAAACTACTGTTTTCCCACTAAAAGCAACATCAATGTAAATAAAATAAGTAGAAGCCCCTACCTTTCCCACACCGTGTTGAACAGGTTGTTTCACATAAGCCAGTATAAGAATAATTCAATTCACCCATGAGAACAGGATCAACCATGGAATAAAGCCCCTCTGACAGCAGCACGGAGCGCGGCCGCGGGGCAGTGCCCCCCCCGGGCACCTCCAGTTTTGTGCAACGCTCCCACCCTTATCCCACGGGATGGGTGTGTGTGAGGGGTCCTGACAACGGGTCTCAGCGTGGGGCCGGGGGAGCAGGACCAGCCCTGCCTGGAGCAGCCGCGCTCCCCGGCCCCCGCGCAGCAGCAGGGACAGGATGGCTAGGTTGCCTTGTCTTCTACTAAACTTACTCCTCAGAAATCCGGCTTGAACAAACAGCGCGTCTCCTGACACCACGGAGAGGAAAGCCCGTCCGCAGAGGGAAGCCAGGGCGGCCGTCGGAGCTGCAGGCAGGGCACTGGGGAGCACTGGGACCAGCGTCGGGGCTCGGTCAGTGGTTTTCATCCTGACCTCCAGACAAAAGCAAAGTGATTTGATACACAGAAGCACACTGCCTTGTTTACAGCTGACTAGAGTAAACTGGGTTGTTAGCTTTTGCCTCAGAAAAATAGCCAGAATAATTACTGGGATGGAGAGGAGATAGCTGAAACGGCTTTTAAGTTGTTCATCCCCTGCCACTTTAAGTAAAGAAAATCGTGTGGCCACATGGAGAAGACAAGGGGCAGTGGGTACAAGCTGTATTTGGGAGAACTTTCATCTCAATATAAGAAAGAAATTTTTTTACCATGAGAACAATCAGTCGCGGGAACAACTTCCCCGAGGACGAGGAGGCCCCAGCTGGAGGCTTTCAAGGTGCCACTGGAGAGGGCGTGAGACAACCTCATCCCGGCTCCCCTTCCCAGGAGAGGCTGGACCGGGCAGTCTGCCCAGGTCCCTTCCAGCCTGGGCTGTTCCAGCCGATTGTAAAACCCTGTTCTTTCAGGAAAATAAAAAAAGAGGGAGAGGCGGAATCAATAGCTAAGTAAGAAGCAGGTCAGATCATTAGTTTTAATATTGTACTCATTGACAAAAGGTATCAACCTTCATCGATGTTCTATAATATGTATTTAAAGAGCAGATGATGTTTTACAGAAACCTTTGGAGTACAGTAAGAAAAAGAACAATTCCACCCATGACAGAAAATCTATTTTTGTTTGCCATCATTTTTTATTAGGAGGAGCACTCGCATCAAAAAATGATCCACCAGAAGGCTGATCTCATTTCTGAGCTCACAATTTGTGTACTTATGGAAGAGTTCTACAAAATTTAATTGCAAATAATAGATTTTTTGCAGATTTATTGATCGCCATTATAGAATTTAATCAAAAGTTACATTTGTGCTACAGAATTCACAAGTAGTTAAAGATGATGATTTTATACTGGACGTTATAGATTTTTGGAAAAAATCTGGAAAACGCTGATATGTTTCTTTTGAATTTCGTAAGTTTCATTCCACAATAAATTATGTGGCGACCATGAGACACCTACAGAGACAGGACCATTTAGTCACCGTTACCCTGGTGCTTTAGTTCTGCACGCGCCGTACCAGAACCTGCCCGAGTTGCAGAGGCAGCCGCTTATTTCTCCCTGCGCGCGACTCCTCCTCTCCAGCCTAGCAGCCTGACAGAGCAGTATCTTCAGGTAAAACTTTTAGAAAGCATTTAGGGTTTAAAAAGAGGTTTTAGGACTTGGCCCACATTTTCAAATTAATTTGGAGGCAAAGGTTTAAAAAACTCTACAGCAGAGTGCCTGGATTTTTATAATCACCGATTAACAACTCTTCCCTTACATGTTTTTGACAAAGGTGGTTTTGACAATTTGGTCTGGTAAAGCTCTGTAAAGTTCATGTTTTTCGAGTGGCGCAGAGCCTGGACACTCACCGTGCCTCCCGCGTCGGACATTGCGCTCCCAGGGGAAGCCGCAGCGCACAGAGCCGGAGCGCGGGGTCGGACCACGTCCACTCGTCCCCCCAAAGCTCCCCCCGAGGCAGAGCTGCGGCGTCGGGAGCTGCCACCCGCATCCTGCACCCCGTCCCGGGCTGCCGCGCTCCAGCAGCGCCGCAGGGGCGAACCCCGGCAGAAGACGCAACCTCTGTCATGGAGCAGCAGCCCATTAAACAGCCAGATGTGCCCGAGACCAGGTTCCTCCAATCTATTCCATTATGGATTAAGTGGAGTCACTGAAGAAAATCATTAAGACCGTTTTGCTGTCACACCACCTCCAAATGACTAAACGATTTACTGGAGTGCTCTCCCCTCTGCGGGGCGCGGACCTGGCTCACATTCACTGTGTGCAGAGGCCCCTGCGCTCACCCGCTGAAGTCAAAATTCAAGCTGAACTTCTCATTTCCCGTGGGAAATCTTAAATCAGTGCTTTTCATTACAAACTGATTTTTAAGTGCCATCTTCCAAGTAGGTATTCGGGTTTAAAAACTGGAAACAAAAAGAAGTCTTAAATACAAGCGCTAACCCCAAATGAAATACAACATTTTCTCCCACATATCTTACAATTTTCTTTCATTTGTAACACTGAAATTTGCGTTCCATCTTATATCAAAACAGCTTTTGAAATGCTGACTTGGAAGTGTCACTGGAGACCTAATATTCAGCATATTGAATTAATACAATGACTGTCGTTGGTATAATGGTCTTAGTTACCTGGTAGAAGGAAGAGCAAACATTAAAAAAAAAAAAAAAAGAATTAACTGAGTACCATTGGAAACTAACCGTAGAGCGTACGTGCTCTTCTATGAGCATAGGTGCAATTGTCCAAACTATTGTGTTTTTTCCAGCTTTTCTCTTCTTGTTTGGAGAGAAGGAATAAAGCAATTTAATTAGATTTGCACTTGATTTCATTGTTCGGACCTAGATAATTAGCACTGTTATATATAGCCTTCTATTTATCGGTTAAAAACCAGGGTGTGTGAACTGGCACACTCACACGTGTTGCATATATATATATATATACACACACCGACATATGGGAACATGCAGTAAGCAAAGCGTGAATCAGCTTCGCATGGAAGCTGTGATGAAATTCCTACACATCAAACAGAAAGCAATTAATAAAAAGACAGAAAAGAAACAAGTCAGTGTTTAAAATTAATGCCCTGAATGGCCACACAAAGGAAAAGCCTATTAAAAGCCACCTCATCAGCAGGTTTGTCAGCTGTGCGAGGTCTTTGGCCATCAGCTGCTCCATTTTTAAAATCATTTCTACCATTTTTTAAGCAGACACGTTTGCCCTTTTGGGCCACTCTCTGTATCCAGGCAAGACCAGAGCAATGTCCCCAGCGTGCCGCAGGTCTCCTGGAGAGTCCCCGTAGGCGGCAGAGGACAAACCTTCAGCCCTTTGCTCTGCTGGTGGGTGCGGGTGGAGACGGGCACTGTTGCCGCTGGTGGGTGTTTTCTGGTAAAGCAGAGCCCGTTCTCTTGCTGTTTTTCACACTCCTACAGCTGCTCTTAAATGTGGACAACAGGAGCTGAGGAGTCCCAAAGGCTCCTGTCACCCATTCATGGTTCAAAGCGACGATGGCGATTCCTGCTCTCGGGAGGGAGCGGGTGGTTCCAGGTCACTGCACACCTACGGCACACACGCAGATACCACCAGGCGAATCAGCCAGCGACCAGAGCGCTGTAAATCCAAGGACAAGCATCAGAGATCTGGTTCAAAAACTGTGTTGGAATACTGGGAGCATGGGGCGAGGAGGGAGGAGGAGCACGGGAAGGGACAAGGACAGCCCCTGTAAGGACACACGGCAACGAGCATACCTAGCACAGAGTAACTCTGCATTTCTAGGCTTTCCCCTTGTCTTTCCTTGGTCAGAAATTTTTTTACTACACTTTTTTTCCTCCCCAGAAGAGTGAAGTGAAACCAATCCATAGCAGTAATTAAATCCTATTTCTTTTCCAAAAGATACATTTTACAAATGGAGCTTGACTTTGGTTTAAGTCATCTCCTAATAGATTTCAGAGGATATTTGATAATCCTGAAGTGACTCAGTGATGGAAAATAGATGTTAAACAAAAAAAGAACAATTTATTTATCTGCTCCTGCATTCCTTTTGCTTTCATTTCCGTGTAAGTTGTTTGGCTAAATGGTGGGATAGGGAGGATATGAACACGGCGCTCTCCTTGTTCTGCTGATGTAATGACAATGGGAGGATTATTTCTTAATTTTCAGTCTGGTAAGTGGGTAATTATTGTCCAATTAGACTTGCTATTAACCTCTCTGTATCTCATTTTGCCATCCATAAAACGAGAATAACAGCACTTACCACTCTCACTGGGATATTGTGGAGATTTATTAGTTAATGGATGTACAGCACAATGAAAATGAAAAGCACTGCATGTTGGCTAGAGCATAATTATTAATAATGAATCGTTGTTAGCACTGTTAGCATGGTTATAGCTTTCAAAACTTGGTGTGGGATTTGATGCCTGGCAATAGGGGGCACACGTCAGGGTTTCTCTTGTGAACTTTGGATCTTAAGCTCGAGTAGTTTGATGGAGAATGTAGAAAATGGGGTCTAGTGAAATGACAAAGCCAGTTTTAATTGTTGCAGATATAAATGTACCTTTTCCTTAAGTATAAAAAACCCCAATGAATTAGCAAAAAGAAAAAAATCTCCTAAAAGGAAAATCAATTAGCTGGGAAAAAATTTTCTTAAACTCTTCCTTCCTAAACCCATTGTACCTGAGCAAACACCGTGTGTCCCGTCTTGTCCATGACGTTCTGATTCTTTAGAAGAAAGCTCTCCGGGGCCGGAGGAGGCTCCTGGAGGGGTGACCTGCGTCGCTGCCGATAGCGGGACCGGAGCTGCTCGCTCACCAGCAGAACCGTGTCCTGCTGCGGCTGAGCGAAGAGGACCCACGGGCAGCGAGGAGACAGGACAGGCTGAAGAACCAGTGACCGGCAGAATTACCAGTAACGGTCTGGAGACACGGCTGGCGGTTTGGCTGACTGGTAGAAGGCTCCGCTAACGCCCAGCCCTGTCTCCCGTTGCTGCGGCGCGTCTCCTTTCCACTCACGCTGAAGGAACTGAAACCTGCAATCTTTTTGCTTTACCACAGGGATTCCATCGCATCTGGGGAACACCTCTGTCAGAGCGATGCTCCTTCGGGGACTCTCTGGAGACGAGGTCTGTGACAGTGCCCGTGGCCACAGGCATCGGCCGCGTTATCGGCAGAGCCCCTTGCGTTGGCACTGCTTGAAGTAGCGTTAGAAGCAAAGCTGCTTGTGCAGTGACTGATTCACCCGGGTTCAATAAGTCCTCTGGGTCCAGAGCTGATTCACAAACAATCTCAGATATCAGAGGGAATAAAAAATACAGAAACTTTACATGTTGGTAGAAATAATCTCTTCTAAAATTTCATCCAAATTTTATCATACCTTCTCCAGGCGACTGTTCGTGATGGATAGGGAAGACCCCAACATCCTCTGGAAGACGTGTGGCGATTCCAGCAGCGCTGCCCAGGCACCAGCTGAGACCTCATCCCCGCGCAGTCCCGGAGCCCCGTGGTGCCGGAGAGTGTCCCATTTCCGTGCCAGTCGCTCAGCGGCCGTGGGGCAGAGCAGAGGTGGATGACAATGTTTGACACTCCAGGAAGAGACGCCTGCAGGCGTGTGGTTCCCCACTCAGCTGACTGCTCTTCTTCTCCTTACAACACCGGGATCAGCATCCTACGGTGCTGCCGGGGCAGGGACCGATGGCCCCTGAGTGAAACGGGACCACGAGGACGTGGGCAGCAGGGGGGGTCGCAGATGGGGCTGGCCAGGTACCCTCAGGACACAGAGAGCAGCGTGGGACCAAGTTTGCTGTTACTTTCTGTGCTGTCACATTGAAATAAACATAAGAACAACAATTTAAAAATAATTGTAGCATTTGGTCAATAGTGCAGCCTCCAGGCAGGAGGAACTCACACCCTGAAGAGCTGCTGCCTTTCACGTGTAGCCTCGTCCCAGCCAGCCCTGGGTCCCGACCGTCTGCGGCCGCAGCACTGGAGCAGATCAACAGAGACCGTGGAACGGGAGCCTTTGCCATGTGTGAAAACCAGTTGTTTTCTGTTTCACCGGTGGAAATCCAGAGTTACGCACTGCTCTTCCTGGAGTAAAGCTGAAACTGGGAGCACAGTCTGGGTTCCACTTCTGGGACCGGCCAGGATGGGCTTTTCCGACCGGAGCGGCAGGCAGGGAGGGGTGTCTCGGTCGGTGACAGGGACGCAGAAACTTCTGAGTCCAGTTCTGCTGCTGGTCTGTCAGGCACTGGACCTACTGGTCTGCAGCGCACAGGAACGGTCCCCTCAGCTTGTCGAGGTTTCTGCTGGGCAGCGTGAGCCTCTGTTGCTGCCCAAGAGACTCTATCACTTGGGGCTAAATTAAAGACTATACTAACTGATGCATGGGAACACACCACTAATGAGGGTATTTTACCCAGTAAGGAACAAATACATTTTCAGAAACATTCTTTCTTCAGCTGACTTCTCATTTAAACAGTTGGATGGTTCCCAGTAGCTCACTGTTGCTCCTTCTCCCATCTGTCCCACTGAGAAATACCAAACCTTGTTGTGCTGGTGTACGTATGTGTGCACACACGCACACACGTCTACATTCATACACGGACCCACAGCGGCGTTAAACCTCCAGCCTCGCCGTCTGACGGCTCCGGCACCGCCGGTCCCTGGCGCCGGTGCCAGGGCAGAGTCAGGCAGGCTCCGAACTGCAGCCGGTGCCGGGTGTCGAGGTGCAACAGCGGGAGCGGAGATACCTCGTCCCCGACGTCAAGGTGTGCTGCCGATTGACAGAATTCCTGGGCTGTGTTCCAAACCTGGGGTTGCTAGTTCAAAGCTTGGTGGCATATTCCTTCCCACGTTCTGCGAAAAGATCAAATTTCCACCAGCCACACAAACACCCAAACAGTATTTTCTCTTTGCATAAGAGCAGAAAAAAATAATATTGCAGAAAAAAATAATATTACCTGGGGTACTTGTCAGCTTTGCCTGGCCCAAAGAGAAGAATCCATCAGACTTGCAGTCCATAGTGTCTAAAGAAAGAAAGTGGTGACTGAATAACTCTCCTGTCATGATTATCCTGCCAACAAATTGCTTCTAAAAAAACCATCGATGGACACAGACCCAAAGCACGGCTACTTCTCCAAAACAGGAGATTAATATGGTGACGCATGTAGGTGTAGCAATAATGCGTTAATGAGTTATTGATGTTTTTAATTATATTTTACCAGTATCATATTTTCAATCTAAATGAATGCATCATTAAACTCATTAATAGCATAGTAATAACGAGAACTGTCTGAAATTGCAATCAATCGGTGGTGCATGGTCCTCCCCTAACACCCTGGAGGCAGACAGGGAGCCTCTGCGGTGACGTTGGTCCCGTCCCTGACGATGCTGCAGGGACCGACACGGCGGAGGGGCCGGCACAGGGAGCTCTGCGCCGCTGCTGCCACAGCCCTTCTGGGAATTAGCAAAAATGCAATCACTAAGCAATAAAAAAAAATGCCCAAACAACAACAATAACAAAAAAAAACCCCAAAAGAAAAGAAGCAAACAAGTCCAAGCGTGGTGTCCAAGGGCTGGACTGCTCAGTTAAAGCCGTGGTCCAGCGCTCAGCAGTAATGGCCCGTCAGTGGGTGGAGGAACCTTCTCCTTGTGGCCCCAAAGACCCCTGGCCCCAGGGCTGTTCTGCTTGCAAAGCCCAGCCCACCCCCAGGGAGGCCAGAGCCGGGTGACCCCAGCTGAAGCCCAGCCCTGGCGGGATTCCGTGTGCTCCCGTCACCCCCCATCCTCCCTTCCCTTCCAGCTCAGAACGAGCAATCGTTCACCCAGCACTGAAATTCAGGAATTCAGTTTCTCCCCCGGTGACCACTCACATTCGAGAAGCGCCGCTGCTGACCCGGAGCCCGGCGAGCCCTTCTCCCCCCACACACACCAACACCGGCCCCAGCTTGCGCGGTTTGAAAATGGCATATTAATTTACAAGAGTTCTAGCTGTGCAAATAATTGCTTGGGACAGGAGGTACAGGCCAGTTAACACATTTGAAAGCTTGGTGGGTTTAAGCATAGCATTAAAAAAAACTCTAAATCAAACTCAATTGTTACACATAATATGAATAATAATAAGTAAGAAAAAAATGTAACTGCGATCATGATTACAAAACACCTCCTGAAACCAAGGAGACATTTTCCTGACTGAAATAGAATGTTCAGGTAGATTTATTTTTTTTTAAGATATGTCTTTTTTTCCTTTTTTTTTAAGAGGGCATCTAATTTCCTCTGAAGATGGAAGTCTACTGAAGTCATCATCCTTGGACTCGGAATAGGGCTACAGATCTGGTTGTTGATGCTCATCAAGTTCAAGCCCTTCCACAGCTTCTGCATATTTTAATTCTATGTAAACCTCACTAGCTGTTTTTAGCCTGAACCGATTTTTGTAGTCAAATCGGTCTGTGGCAGACACATAATATCGGACTCACCCCCAGTTATGACTTTCTGTGGCTTTTTCCAAGACTTGTTCTGACCTTTCTACCCTGGAAGAACAGTGCAACAAGAAATTCTGAATTCTTCTGCTACAAACCAAAGACACGGCCCAGCTGAAAATAAGAGCTGGGCAGCAGGACTGTCTCCTTGCTTAGCCCGTCTCCTCGATGAAGACATCTCACTCACCTACCCTTGCTGTGTGATGGCATCTGACCCATTGCAGAACCAGGTAATGGCACTAATCTGATCCTGACGAGGCTGGCAGCTCCCGGGAGACAGGGCACAGCCACGCAGGTGACTTCAGCGGCCAGGGAAAAAACCTATGTGATTGTTAGGGGCTCCTCTCAAACTCTGCTTAAAAGCTCTTTTATTTAAACAAGTTGCTGCTGCTAATAACATTATGTCCTTCTCGGGGAAAAACAAAACTGTTGTCCTATTTTTAAAAAAGTGCTTCCTTTAGGGCTAATTAAGCTGACAAATAACGCTTCCAAAGAGTGAGCAGTGGAACTGATCGCAACGCCGCGATGCCGGGGACCCTGGAGAGGAGCAATTGCTGCTGTGCACAGCTGGGAAAATTACTGTGCCCCCTCTGTATCGGGACGTTGAATGAGAGAAAAATAATACCTCATTAATCTTCCTAATGAACCTCTTCTAAACAAGATAATTCACAATTTTATGGTACACATGGGGTTGCCGTGGAGACTTGCTAAGCTGCCTACCAAACTGTGAATCAAAGCGTATGCAGCCAGCGCCGTTTGGCAGCAGCACGCGCACCACAGACCTGTCTGTGGTCGTCCCCACCTTCGAGTGTCAGCAATGCTGCCTCAAAACCAGGCATGGGATAGACGTGCCTTCAGAGAGGTGGGTTTAGTTTCCAGGATTATTGGGTAGAGGATGTGGTCAAAGTATCGCAAACTGCCAAAGGGGAGCAATGGTGTGGTTTGAGGCAGGAGCTGGGGTACCTGTGCCGGTGCCGAGCGTGGCCGGGAAGTCTTTCTGCTCCTCTGGTCACGCCGCCCTTCACACCTGAGCCCAGCGAGCCTCGGCCCCGCTGCGAGGTGAGAACAGGAGACTCAGCAGTCCTGCCTGCGTGTCACGTTTCCTGCACAAAAGGAAGATGGTGCCTTACATCCTCCCTAGGCAAAAGAGGCAGACCGTGTTGAAAGTTCAAAATTAATTACCCTAGATGTAGGACTGTTAATCTCACACCATCACAATAATCTTCTTACATTCACAATTAAAGATTGAGGTCCCGACCTTTAACAATATTAGTCTAATACATGCTCAATTATCTTTGAAGATTTGGATTTAAATGCGCTGCAGTCCCTAACAGGAAGATGTCTCACTGCAGTACGGACACACGCGGACTTTTTAAACCTTCTAGGAGCTTCCAGTGAAGTCCCAAATCTAGAGTGTTTCAGAGTCCATCTGGTACTTCTCCTATTTTCTGTCATGGAGCTTTAGAAGAATTCTGATAATAAAACTCAATAGTGAACAGCACAGCAAACCCTCAAGCACTCATGGATTTTTGTATTTCTATGTAAACAATATTATTCACACAAACATCCTTAAGAAGCCACTGGGCAACGTCTGTATAGGAATTTCCTTCCTAGAAGAGATGTGGTCTTCACCGTTGAAGCCTCCAAAGTGTGTGAATAGAACTCTTTTGGCAGGCCCACCAGAAGCTGGACGAGTGCCCACGAGTGCCCCAGCTGGGTAGGTAGATATTAAGATATTAAAGCCACAGTTGCCCTTGACGCAGGCTGGGTAATTCTCTGTCGTCTGGAGCTTCGGGACAGCCTTATTCCTATTCCACAGGCAGCAGCACTGAGCACACACAGATGGTGTTACAGCAGTTCCTGAGACTCTCATGGATTTCTCATGGTCCATTGTGCCCCTAAATCACAAACACTGACATTTGCGTGTTAAGCTTTTTGACAGTCTAGGTGGTTCCATGGGAATACATACGGATAAAGCAGCATCAAGTTATCTTTCTTTTTTCTTTTTCCGTAATGAAAACATAGCTATTATCAGATCAACACGACATTAAGTAAACAATATTATTGCAAATATTCACCAATTTCCATAATGTTTCGATGCTGCATTTCCATAATTTCATACACTCCTCTCTTTCCTTTTTATTTAACTCTGTTTCTTTCAGGCAAGGGCTCAGAGCCCAAGATCATTCCCACATGCGGGAGACATCAGTGAGCACAGAGAGGAGGTTAAAAACCACACCTTTGAGTTTCCTGCAATCCAGCAGCTTTATCTTTAAATTCAAAACCCAGGCAGCTTTGCTGAACTCATCTACCAGCTGCTCGGCTGCGTGTGCCAAAGCACTGACCGTTTCTGTAATTTAATGTAGCCTGTGAATTATTTCATTCTGTGCATTTCCAATTTATTTCCAATTTATATATGCACCCAGCAGAACTATCAGAACCCAGGGAAAACTCCATATGGCAACCAAGATCCCTGTATTTAAGGGCGCTCACCTGGGCCGTGGGCACCCAGGGCTGCTCCGGCGCCGCTCGCTGCTCGCCTTGTGCCAGGCTTGTGCCTCTCCAGCCTCTGTCCGACCATGTCTGCGAGACCAAGGGGATACGACACTCTTCCCGCAAGGCCTTGGGCAGTATCTGGAGACTTCTGCCTTTAGCAGGGATCACAGAAATAAATGACAAGCATTTGGCAGGAGTCTGCATCAGCACTGACACGTTATCAGAGCTACTCAGGCTTCAGATAGCACCTCTCATGGAAACGCCGAAAGAGCAGCTGAGGTCTTTGCTCCGCACAGGCATCTCATAACCACAAACTCCCTTCCACAGTCTTATTTACAGGGTTGAGACAACGAATTAACTTACCACTTCTCTTGCCCATGAACACAGCACGGAAAGCACTAGCTCAGAGAAGCATTTAGTGATGTGCTGAAATTGAAGCACGCTTCTTGTTCAAACTCTTTCGCTTCTTTCAAATCGATTTCCAGCATGAGAAGTGTCCATACAGGTAAAGCTTTTGCTCCTTTCTGTGACACTGTGTTCCCCGGACACAGAGCGCTACGGAGACAGAAGCTGGTGGGAAATTCAGCTGCGGGTCAGCATCCGTCTGCAGCCCCTGAGTGTCACCGCCAGTCACTGGTGTCCAGCCTGCCCCTCGCCGTGATGAATGAAGCCTGTCTGTCTTTGTTTCAATATTGCCACCCCCCTCCTAGCTCTTCCCTGACATAATCTTGTTATCTTTGGGCCTTGCATGGTTTTTTAATTATCATTATTATTTATATAGCAAGATGCACCCAGACAAATTTAATCATGTTGTTTACATGAGTTAACCTGATAGACTAATGGAGAAATTATGTATTTTTTTCCCCACTGTTGGCACAAACACAATTTCTTTTCTCACTCTCATTAACACAGTCAGTGTTTATAAGTCTGATGGTGCTGGAGATGAAAGTGTTTTCCCCAAAGAACAGGTATAAACAACAGCAAAAGTTCCGCCCACTGTAATCCCTCAGTGAATCTGTTTCATTCAACACCATCATGGAATGATTAGGTAAAGCAGGCAAAGAATCAAGCCCAGATTAATGATACTTCATGAAGAGCTGTTGGAAAGGTCAGACAAAAATCATGCAGAAAGACAAGGAGGACATTACTGAAAGCAGATTAGAAAAGCTTCAGAAAAAGTATGAAACCCAACCCCCTTGAAAAAAAAAAAGAAAAGAATAGTAAAAGAGGTGATGGCCAGGATAGGTATTCATCAGCGTACGAGATGGAAGAGCACAAAAGAGCAATCCAGAGGATAGATAAAAATCCTAGATAGATAAAAAACCTAAAAGCTTGCACAAAGTATAAACTTAAACCCCACAATGGGCAAGGAGAGGAAGGGAAAAAGAACAAAACCTGAAGTCATTCTTGCTGACTTACAAAGTTATAAGAAAGGTCTCTTGCTGCTTGAACAGATGGCTCTCAAATTGCTCTCTGTCAGCAGAAACATCACGACTGCGTTTGCCTGGAAGGGACAAACCCCGGTTGAGAGATGTGCAAGGAAGAAGTGCCACCCAGGTACTTAATCTGAGCCCACCTCCCAGCAGATGGACCACAGCTGATGTGCTCCTGCAGAGACACTTTCTCCCTCCTTCCCCTTTTCTGGCCAACCCTTGCACAATTTACCCGTTACTCCTGCTAACGCACAGGCTGTGGGAACACCGGAGCCACACGTTAAGTAGAACTGTAAAGACCCTTCCTCTCTTATTTCAGCTCATTTGTTGAAGACATCTTACCATTTTCTATTTAGAAAGGTCTATTCAGCCATCAGAAACAGAGGGGCAGGTTTTCACCGCGCGGGGGTCAGCACTGACCTGCAGACCAGCCCTGGCCGCTCCAGCGGCTGCAGCCCTGCTGGTGGTGGTGGCTGCCATCCAAACGTCCCCCGCAGACCAAAATGGCTCCATCCCTCCAGATCCGTACCTGCATGCTGTGTACCCTGGGCTTGATGACACCCTTTATAAACACCTACCTTTCTGAATATTTGCATTTTTCTTGGGAATCTTTCCAACAGAGGCATTTTAATCAATTCTCTGGTGGAACACCAAGAGAGGGTTTATGCCTAGCTTGTAAAACGGAGTACAGAAAACACAACTTTTCCAAAATTGCCCATGCAGAAAATCTCATTAGTTCACAGATTTCCAAAAGTACAAGATATCTACCTAGCTTCATCCTTTTATTATCTGTACCGCAATGGAATAATTAAGCAGTTCTGCTGGTTCCCTAGAAAGAGGTATTCTGACACAGATAAAAATGAGCAAAAAACTGCTGCAACTGGAGAACAATTAACCATCAGCAGCACAAATTCTTGTTTCGGTACTTCTTTAATCTGGTGTCGTTACTCCCCTGTTGTGCCAGGGGAGGTTTAGGTTGGATATTAGGAAAAACTTCTTTACCGAAAGGGTTATCAGGCATTGGAACAGGCTGCCCAGTGAAGTGGCGGAATCGCCATCCCTGGAGGTATTTAAAAGACGGGTGAATGTGGTGTTAAGGGACATGGTTTAGTGGTGATTTTGGTACTGTAGGTTATTGTTGGACTTGATCTTGAAGGTCTCTTCCAACCCAAGTGATTCTATGATTCTACTGCACATATTATGACACAAAGGTGCTGAAGAGCTTAAAAGGAGACACAGCAGTTCAATGAATACTTTCACATCACCACACTTGGGCAGAGCTGGAACCAAGAAAAGCTTAGGCACTTCCTGGCTGCTATTGCTGTGAGCAGCTGACTGCACTCCCACATCTCCTGAGGGACAACAGAATCCCATTGAGTTTGTAGAATAAATTGCAATGGATCATGAACAATGGAGTGAAAAAAGGCTGAAACACCTTTCTCAATAGGAATTTTAAAAGTTGTGTATCGGAGATGAATTCATTTGAACCGGAGGGGAACTGTGCATCTGTGACAGTGATCACCAGGACGTGCTGCCTGTGGCTGAGCCAGGACGTTGCTGACCGACACACACTGAACGAGCCTCCCCTGAGCCTCGACGTGCGCTTGCCAACGCGTCTCCGCAGCCACCACAGCGAGCCCCCTCCCGACAAATCCCTGCGTCCGACCCGGAGGCAGCCGCACCACGTAGCATCGATCACCCCCTGCACCAGAAGTCTCAGTCAAGACTTTGTCAGGGCCATCAGCCACCGTGTGTCCGAGCGAGCTGGCAGAGCCAGCCAGGGGCAGCGGCGTCTGCTCCCCGGTGGGCAAAGCTTTCCCAAACAACAGCCGCCCCACTGCCCGCCTCTCACCTGCCATTCTCGGGAGACTAAAAATACCTCTGAAGAACGCAAATTCATAACCACACTGGAAACTAAAAATTACAGAGCCCATCCCATACGGCTTCCTACAGAGCGCTCCGGCAGCAGACGCCCCATCTCCATAAGCAGTTGCTGCTTCGCTGGGTCTTCCATCCCACCAGGAAGCGACCCTGCCACCTCTCCTTCTGCCGACACGCTCCCCTGTTCCTCAGGTGTCAGCCTTGCTTTGATCTCCCATTACCTCGGAAAAGGAGTGATTCAGGGTAACCATTCCAAGCCTTTACTTACCCTGAAGTTTGTTCCAGTTTCATCCCTGAAGGCAGGCTTTTGTGCCCGAGCACTTCTCTGGTTTTGTCATCGCAATGAGTTGATCTACAGACCTGTCTTAAGCCATTTGTTCACCGTGGTTAAAACTAGCCTTGTTTTTGCAGTCTCTCTTCACCCAGTTCTGTGTTTTCCACAATATCCCGGCCAACACATCCAAAGGGTGTTTACGTATACAACCTATGAGGCATTTTCTTCATAATTCTCTCCCTGGCCTGCCTCAGTGACAGGCTGGCACACGGGCAGAGTTTAGTTTGAAGTATTAAGGAAAAAGTGTTGCAAATACGGTTAATGGAAATCCCTCTGGCCAGGTCATATTACCAGAACGTATATGGAATTAGGATGCTGATTACATGTTTAAGACAAGTTTAATTTTACAGAATTTGTGTGTGGTGTCATAAAATGTAGTTTGTGAAAACAAAACTAAATTCACGGGCCACCCTTTCAGACAAAGGCTAGCTGGCAGGCAGTGGCAGATTAAAATTTTCTTTCCCTGCAGTCTCCAGCTCTTTCCGATAAGCATGCAATGGAAGAGAGAAGTCGGATTTTAAGCCAATAGGAATATTTCTTTGCTGACTGACAGACCTAGGTCAAAGTATTTATGTTTTTAAAAGCAGTAAAAAAACAGTGCTTTTTTGTTTCCTTTCTAAAACAGCCACCTCCAGACAAGGCTAATCAAAATGGTGTGAGGGGGCAGAACCCAGTTTGCGAGAGCATCAGGCCGACGGCGAGCCCCGACCCGACGGAGACAGCCGTCCAAAAAAGACACAGAGCTCGCGAGGGACGGGTCAGCTTCTCCTCCCAAGGTCAGTTAGGTCGGGTAATGCTCGAAGCAGCAGCAGCTGATGGAGAACAGCTTTTTGCTCCCCCTTGGTTTATCACGCTCGGGTACCTGGGTCACACAATGCAAGTTTCCCCGAGTGGCTCTAATTAGGCCCCCGCTGTTTCGCAGAGGTTTCAGCTTTGCAAGGACAGACGTGCACCCAGTTTGCTCATGGGGTGCGGGTCGTCTCTCTGGGGGAGTCACCCTCCGGAGACCGTGCCCAGAGGACTTGGCAAACTTCTGGCACAACGTCTGTCCATACAGGAGGAGGGTAACAACATTGTGAGGTGACAACTGTGAAGAAATTTCACTCCCTGAATATCTGTTGTGGATTTTCATTAGGTGTACATTCGTCGTGTCAATGTCTGTGCCGGTATTCAGTTACTGATGCAGGCTTTAAGAACAGGAGAGCATCGCTTCAAGGATAATGACATGTCAGGAGGAGAAAGAATATTGGCTTTAAAGGTCTGACACCACTGAAACACTGTTTTCAGACCAGCTGCGACTCATCTGCTCTGTGGAAATCCAGGTTATGATTTCCAATCCCGGTCTTTGACAACCCTGATTACGTTGATTGGAACTTGTTACATTTCCACAATTTTTTGGTATTAGTTTCTATTTTAAAAAAAAACAGAGGGACATAAGGAGAGGGAGCTTGCCTACCTGAAACCACATGGAGTGGAAGACTTCTGCCTAATGGCTTTTAATCCAAGCCTATGTAAATTTTAGACTGGATGATCTATGACATAATGAGATCTGTCAAGCACAAGTCATCGCGCTGTAACCGAAATGCGAAGAGACATTCACATTATCTAGCATGCAGCAACTAGATATTGCTATTAGAAGAGAGAGGGGAGAGGTGACAAAAGCATCCATTCCACGGTGAGCAGCGGTCACATTTCATTGCGACGTGAGTGAGAATCATTTGGCACTTTAATCAAAGCAGCACCGCCCCTCCCCAGAGCAGAGAACTGCGGCGGAGGAGGCTGCACGGTGACCCCACATCTCCTTGCTGAGAGCGTTGTGGGGCTGGGAGCAGGGGTGCAGGGGGAGGGCAAGGAGAGGAGGAGAAGGCGGATGCTGTTGGGGGGTATTTGCCTCTGGTCAGTACTTTAACGTCTCCTCCCTGGCGTAAAGAGCAAACGGCATTCATTTCACTTCCCTCTGCAGAGCCAGCCTTTCTCTGCTGCCTGCATTGACGATCTCAGCCCAAAATTTAGACTGCGTTTTCCAGTCTTCTGCACCCTGTCTGTCCCTCTCCAAACTATTCCACAGCACTGGCTCTGTGGTTTTGCCTTCTCCAGAGACCTTACCCGGAAGAAATATGTAAAAGCAGGAATTTCCATTCAAAAAACCACAGCAACTCTGGCATAATATTTGGAACAAACTAAGCCGCAATCCTGATTACTTCTTTTCTTTTTGTTCTTTATGGGTCTGAGTTAGTTTTCCTCCTCCTCCATTTTTTTCCTGCTGTTGGCATTCTCACCTTTTCATTCCGGTGAAAATAGAAATGAAAAAGGGAAAAGGCTATTTATCTACGCTTCAGTTTTAGACTTTGAAGACTTGCACATGTATATGGACCTGACCATTCCGGTTGAAGGAGAATTTATTGGTCTGGAACAAGTGCCAGCTCTAACACTCGACACTGGAAGCTGACGGATCTCAGGCAGCTCGGAGAAGAGCCTGGCTCTGCAATAGGAAACAAAGCAGTGGAGTGAACACACAAACCTGGGCTTCCAGGAGGCACATCCGAGTTCCGTGTCCGAGCGCTAACGCCGTCCTTTTACCCCTACAATTGGTTCTGATAGAGCTGAACCTGTGTAAGAGACAGATACATAAAATATGACTTTATAATAAAATATGCAGGAACCATAAGGTCCACAAATATTTAGCTCTCTCCAGAAGTGATTTGACAAAGAAGATTAAACTTCTTGTTATGCTATTCCCCAGTTAACAGTCCACTTAATATTTGACTAAGCATTATTAAGGATCAAAGACAGACAGAAAATAACCCCTAATTCACTTCAGAAAGAGCGAGAGAGTGTTCAGATTGACTTGTTTATTTCAAAGCTCCTGCCCCCTAACTTCATCAAAGAGATATTTAATCTCTTACACCATCATTTATTCATGCTGACAGCACATGCAGGAAGCTGGAGCTGTGGGAAGGAGCCGGTGGCACGTACGGTGCTCATTACCAGACAGGGGACTTTCAAATCCTGTTACTGGGTGTGGGGCTCCAGCTACTCAAAACAGGCATTTTTCTCTCAGGGTCTCCAAAATGCATCTTTAAACTAGTAAATAAGCGACAGCCACCCTCCGCTCACTGGCTGAACCTGTATAATTAGCACAACCCCTCACACAGAGGGAGCTGACTCAGCAGTTCCGGGGGCAGCTCACCTTCCTCCTGCAGCCCAGGTCCTGCGTGGGAGGCGAGAAGACCGGGAGAGGGGGGTGATGCTGGAAACGGGAGGTGGTCCCTGGGAGAGGGTCCCTGTGCCGCAGGGAGCCGCCGTGGGGCTGGCAGCGCTGGGGTACGGAGTTTGGCCGTGACCACTCTCCCCCGCGGGGGACAAGGCTGGGCAGAACCTGGGCACTGGCGGGCGATGCTCCGTGCTTGGATCTTGCTGTCCAAACAGAGCGAGTGCAGCTCTGAGCACCCTCCAGTGTAACAAACGCCAGTTCCCAATACTTAGAACTCTCCAAAATTATGCTTTTTGCCCAGCTCCAAGTGCTGGTGCCACAGCGGTTCACTGCCAGCCCCCCTGCGAGCTGCCTCCAGCCTCTCTACCCTCAGACCACAGACAAACCCATCAACCGCCCCTCAGCCTCTGCCTTAAGCAGCCTTTTAGGACTTGGAGATTCACTTTGGTACCAATTCAGCTCGGAATCATTTTTATTTCCCACTAAACAGAAATAAAAAGGTCACGCTGGAAGCTAGAAGCCGTATTTTGATACTCCCTAAAGGAGATATGGGGCCAGCGCATGAAGTCACACACACCCTGTCACCTTTCTCCGCTGCCACCGTGCACGTTGTGACCCCCTGAGGTTCCCCTGCGCGACGCACACCCGGGGGGCCGGACACTCACAAGGGGCTCGTCACCGCGAAATGCCAAAAAACCCAAGCTTTGCAGGAGGGGCATGTTTTCATGACACCTTTCCGTTCCTGCCAACTGGCACGTTCCAACGAAATCAATTTTGCCATAAAGTCCTTACCTGCTCTATCCACAAGCAGACAAAATCTGTTGGAGGAATAAAGTCTATCACAAAATCAATGCTCTATTTTCCGCACTTAATTTATCGCTTTCATTGATTATACCACTAAAAACTGTTGAGCACAGCTACAAGAAAAGATCTAAATGTTGAAGAAGTTATAAATCCATGCAGTAAAGATAATGTTCCAGACCCACAGCTGCCGGATGTCAAACTGTGTTGTTTTGTAAAAGCCTTAATATTAACTAAAATACTATATTTTTTTATGCAGTGCAAAACCTGTTTTCAGTTGTAGCATATTATATGCAGCTACTCCAGAAACATTAAACTAAGCAAAAATCTTTTGATCATTTTATAATTAAGCAACATCCGCAATTCTACAGATTAAAACAATTTTGATTGTTGAATCTTACGGGATTAGACGATTATATTATCTACGCAATAAACCCACCGAACTTTGTAAGACTTTATTGAGAAGAGTGGAGAAAATCCAATTTAAAACTGCTTTGCCAGAGCAACTGAAAGCAGTGTGTTTCTTGCATTACAAGAAGCAAGAAGTATTAGTGTTTTAACAGCCAAATGAGCTGGTATCTGTAAAACTAGCACAGAATGGCATTTTTGCAATTACTATATTGGAAGCTAAAAGTTCCAGAGACAGTTTTGTACAGAAAAAAAAAAAAACCACTGCATATTTACCACAAATCTCCACCTGTGCAGAGTCAGCTCACAAAAACCCTTTCCTGGTTTCCCAACGCACGTAACCAGCTCTGCAGGTTCCCATGGAAGGAAGGACGGACGGACAGACATTGGCCCCGCTGTCCACGGCCTTGAGAGGCGGCAGCAGAGAGACCCCAGCACAGGGCAGGGCTCCGCGGGACCCTCAGTGCCTACGCCGGCTCCTTTCCCAGGGGGTGAATCAGGGCACGGAGCTGCCTCACAACACCTCATTTTCTTAAAGTCAAACTCAAAGAGTTCCCTGGTCTTCCAAAAACATGCTGCTTATATAGATAGCAAATTACTGGAATCTATGTTGCAAAAATTTGAAAAAAACATTACCTTCTCTAAAAGTTTACAACCTGAACTGCATCTGACAGATATGATCGTAAGTCGAGGGCATGTACTTTTTTTTACATTTTTAAATTAACATGGGGTTCAATTTAATATATAGCTGATCAAAAGATCACAAGTTTTCCCGGAATGACCACTGTCTCTGCGGCGGAAGCTTTCTTGAAGACTTACTAAATTACCCTAATACGCAAAATAAAAGCTGGTTAAAGTAACCACAAGATTTTGCAGACCAATCTGCATAAATTCCTCAACGCAAGTTCCGGCCTCGGTGCCTGCAGTTCAGCGCTGTGGATTAGATTCATTTTATGTTCTGTCACCGTAATCACAGCGACGCGGCTGCAATCCACCACAACAACGATAGTCCGGGGTGAGGAATCTGTGTATCTGCAAGTTTCATAATTGCCTTTTTATCATAGAATCATAGAATGGTTAGAGTTGGAAGGGACCTTAAAGATCATCAAGTTCCAACCCCCCTGCCATGGGCAGGGACACCTCTGACTACAGCAGGTTGCTCAAAGCCCCATCCAGCCTGGCCTTAAACACTTCCAGGGATGGGGCCTCCACACCTTCTCTGGGCAACCTGTTCCAGTGCCTCACCACCCTCACAGTAAAGAACTTCTTCCTAATATCTCATCTAAATCTCCCCTCTTCCAATTTAAAACCATTACCCCTTGTCCTATCACTAGACTTCCTGACAAAGAGTCCCTCTCCAGCTCTCCTGTAGGCTCCCTTCAGATACTGAAAGGCTGCTATCAGGTCTCCCCGGAGCCTTCTCTTCTCCAGGCTGAACAGCCCCAGCTCTCTCAGCCTGTCCTCATAGGAGAGGTGCTCCATCCCTCTAATCATCTTAGTGGCCCTTCGCTGGACCTGTTCCAACAGTTCCATGTCCTTTCTATGTTGAGGACTCCAGAGCTGGACACAGTACTCCAGGTGGGGTCTCACAAGCGCAGAGTAGAGGGGGAGAATCACCTCCCGTGCCCTGCTGGCCACGCTTCTTTTGATGCAACCCAGGATACGGTTGGCTTTCTGGGCTGCCAGCGCGCACTGCCGGCTCATGTTGAGCTTCTCATCCATGAGCACTCCCAAGTCCTTCTCCTCAGGGCTGCTCTCCAGCCATTCTCTGCCCAGCCTGTATTTATGCCTGGGATTGCCACGTCCCAGGTGTAGGACTCTGCACTTGGCTTGGTTGAACTTCATGCCATTTGCATTAGCCCACCTCTCAAGCCTGTCCAGGTCCCTCTGGATGGCATCCCTTCCCTCCAGTGTGTCAACCGCCCCACCGAGCTTGGTGTCATCGGCAAACTTGCTGAGGGTGCACTCGATCCCACTGTCCATGTCTCCAGCAAAGATGTTAAATAGCCCTGGTCCCAGTACTGACCCTTGCGGGACACCACTCATCACTGGCTGCCACGTGGACATTGACCCATTAACCACAACCCTTTGAGTGCGGCCATCCAGCCAGTTCCTTATCCACCAAGTGGTCCATTCATCGAACCCGTGACTCTCCAATTTTTATTGCACTCCTGCAGTTTCTGGAATTCCTGAAAAATGGCTATTAACGTAATGTTCATAAAGAATATTAATAGGTTCCAGCAGAGCAATCAGGGTACCGAGCAGCCTTGAAACGTTCCGCAGAGCATTCAAATTAAGGGTGGCGTTGGCGGGGGTGACACCGCAGCGAAGCCAGGCACCAGGTCACCCCATCGGTCACACACACGCAGCTCTGGGGCGCTTCCACGGCACGCGGCTCCACGGGGCCAGCTGCAAACCTGTGTGTAAATAAAGGTACGAACGCACCGTTTGATCACAATCTCAGCCTCGTGAACCCATTTCGCTTCGCTGATTCTTCATAACCAGGTCCCAGTGGCCAAAGCACGCCGTGGCCCGGCGGGCAGCACGCCCTGCGCGAGATGCCACTCGCAGACCCAGTGCCCGACTGCTCCATGTCACCACCCTGGACACGACCCCGAGCAGCGAGCGCTGCCCGGGATTTCCCTGCCTGAAAGCGGGACCAAGCTGCTCCCAATCCACATAGAAATTTCTGACCCCACGTAAAAATACTGACAGTTTTTAGGTTCATTGGGCTCTCCCTGCTATAAATCAAGGCTGTAGATTTACACTAGCAAAAGCTTCAAAAGAACAGACCAAGGAACATTTTCCAGGACTAGTTTGCAGAGAATGAAAATACTGGGAAATTCCGCTTTCCTTAAAGTGGAGGCATGCAAACAGCAGAGAGACTGAGAGCAAGATTAAGAAGTTCGGCAGCTTACTTATAACCGAGGAATGCGGAGAGGATGAACCTGGAGAAATCTCAGCTGCATAATTATGAATTTCCCCATGCCTTTTGCTGTTTCCTAGCGCAGGGAAGCGCAGGCACATGCATCACTCCACGTCAGCACCGTGCATCTGAGAAGGCAAACATCCCCTGGAAACCTACTGCCACGGTCCCAGCCTTTGCCTGTGCAACTTCAAACATTTTAGCCACTGTGTATTTGCAATTCTCCATTCATCTATTTCTCAGCAAAAAAACCCAGCCCCGCCCTCAATGTATTTTCTCAAGAGACTATTAATATTCATACCAATTAATGCAGGAATTCTGGCAGATGAGTTGCTTCTCTTTCCTTGTGGGAATGATATATTCAATTACTGCCAGCAGATGTATGTAGGTAGGGGAGCAACACACAAATTCTTTTTATTTCTGCTCCACACACCGCTAAGTATTTTCAACTCATTTTTATGCAGAGGTTTTTTTATCAAAAAAAAATGCTATTCGCTCCCATCCTATGCGTTACATTGCACATTTTAAAAAATAATTTAAATTATGCTGGAATGTTTCTGTCTCTAACAGCCCAGTGAGAGATGCCAGCCTATCCTTTGGACATCTGCTGTTGCGGGGAGGCCTGCACGGAGGGATGAAGCATTCAGATCATGCCTCATGCCAGGCCATGCACAAGTATGTTTCAAAGCATTAGGGCATAATTTGCACAAATGAGGATCCTTAGGAGTTTAGTGCCTGATCTAAGAGCTGCTAAATGATTATCAAAACATAATAGCCTGTCTTTAAAGTTCCTGGCGTTCAGAATACCACTGAAATCAGCCACTGAGCTCGTTTCAGTGCAGAAGCCAGTGAAGCCCCTATCTCAATGAAGAAATTGTGCCTCAGGGAGATGATGTGCTGTTCTCCTGAATCCACACAGAACTACATCATGCTTGCACTGACTGAATATCGACTTTTGTATGTGAAAACTCTTGGGCAGCCTTGGACCTTGAAGAATTTCACACCTGTGTTCAATGTCATATTTTAACCTTTCATGCCAAGCTGCTGGTCCTACTTCACCTCAAAGTGGATATAAAGAGCTTCCATGGACGCAAAACCAGAAGAATACGCTGTGAGCTTGTTCCTGGGTTGATGGAAGTCAGAAGAAACCTCTCCATTTCCTCTGGTGGGCACGAGAGTCACAGAGTCATTTGGGTTGCCAGGGACCTCAGGAAGTCTCTCATCCAACCTTCTGCTCAAGGAAGGGTCAATGCTGAGTTCTGCCAGGTTGCCTAGAGCGGTTGGGTCTCGAAAGCCACCAAGAGTAGAAGCCCTGTGGGCCAGGATGCAGTTATCTTCATAGTCAGAAGCTGCTCCTCTGGAATCTCCCTCCTTCACTTTATCGCGGAGAGACAACTCCTTCTCCCTCTGTGCACCTGAGCAGAGCCCGGCTTCGTCGCCTTTGACCTCTTCACAGTTACTGAAAGGCTTCTGTTGGATCCCCCTGAAGCCCTCTCCTCTCCAGGCTCAACAAGTCCGATTGCCTCAGCCTCTCCTCGCAGGACAAGTGCTCCAATTCCGTGGGAACATTGGCATGCGAACAGCTTATTACGTTTCTGATTTGCTTTCCTAATAATCTGTTGCTCAGCCAACTTCATTCTGCAGCCTTACAACTTCGAGGCGGTGGAGCATGCTAGCACTTTTTTTTCTTGCCTTTTTTTAAAAATCAACAAGGTCCCACTGTGGTGATTGCATAAATTACCATGTCTTCATGGAAAAGCTTTCAGAGAGTTATTTTAAAATGACAGGTTCTGGGCTTTCCAGAAATCTGCACCAATGTATTTCTTTATGCCCTGAACGGGATGGGGTCATATGCTTAGCTGATGTAAGCTGTCACAGCACCATTACTTTTATGGAATATCATTATTTTTTACTCCAGCGAAGGATTAGACCAACAGTTTCTCGTAGGAGGCTAGCCAGCATTTCAAATCACAGTCTTGTTATTTTGGCAGCTTATCTCTGTGTACAGAAACCAATTATTGCTGGAATGCATTCATTTTTTGTTCAGCTTCATTTTGAAGATTTAGCAACCCCTTCTTTCCACTGCTGTTCCTAGATTGCTTAAAAAACACCACAGCAGAATAATCCGAAGGGATCGCGTTGGTAAAGAAAAAACGGTGGGCATTTTCTTTTGAGCATTAGCACACACAAATCCTTACTTAAATACCTAAGGACACACAAGTCATCTCTTTACATGCACTAAACAAGAAAATCCCACATTCCTCAACATCCTTTCTTCCAGTGTCTCTTCTCCTAAAAGTCCCCTGGTCCAGACCTCTGGACATGCAGAGCTTCAGAGAGGTTGCACAAATGGAAAGGAAGGAGCAGATCAGGTCGACGCAAGGATTAACCAGACCACCCTGAGCCAGCTACTGCTGAAGAATGTTAAATAACCTGCTTTTCACTCATGCTTAAGGTACTTCTAAGTTTGTTCCCTGAGCTCTTAGTCAGGCAAAAGCCATGGCCATCATGGCAGAGAAACAAAATCAAACCCAAAAGAAAGAGTTTGAGACGTTATAAGCTTTTTCCTCCTCTCATCGTTCATTTTCATATTTGGGGAAAGGAAAGCAAGGTCTAAATTGCATTTGCAAAAGCTTCATCTCTCTAACAATTTTATCAGTCTGCCATGTTCTAAATATAATAGAATTTCCTTTTTCTCTGCACTTCTGTGAAGTCTGAGGTGTCGTACCCAGTGCAACTGAACAACAGAATTAAATTATCGGCTGAGCTCAGTTGCTTCAGTTGCACGCTCCCTTTACTTTCCCAGAAATTCATTTTTTTCTGGGACTTTTCATTTTCGACTCAATCAGAGTCAAAACAAAGGCACAGAATGTTTTTAACCCGTCTTGGATAGAAAGGAGGTAAAAAGCATGCTACACACAGACAATGTTAACACAGAATTACAGGGATGCTGTTGTTTGAGAAAAGGTCCAAAAAAATGGTTCCTCTTTTGACCTTTGTCCCAAGCTCCCGGGACGAACCTGCATTCTTCTTTCTTACCTCTTGTCTCCCAGTCCCCCGAGAGCTGGGAGCGAGTCCTTTGGGAAGAGCAAGCTCTCTGTGTGCCGCGGGAGGAGCAGCGGGCAGGTCACCGGCACAGGGATGCTCAGGGGCGCCAGCCACGAGCCTGCGGAGAGGTGGGAGATGCTCCTCCAGAAGGAGACTTCGGGTCACAGAAAGCTGCCTGAATAAAGAAGAGAGCCTGACGTGATCTTTCCTGCTCAATAAACAAGTGACATGTTTGATTCTCAAGCCTTCCCTTCCTTTTGCCTTTTATATATGTGTGTGTATGTACATATAGATGACACAGAAGAAAAACTTCCTTGAAAAATATTGTGCAGTTTGAAGTGGAAATGTTCTCACAAAGTCCAGACCAGGCTGGTTTGATGCCAAAAAGCTTTGATGTGTGTTCAGATCAGGGTAGCTCTGCAGTTTAAAATCAGTTCTACCCATTTCTCTTTTCCTTTCCTTTCTTCGTCTACAACTGCCCGTCTGCCCACCTTTGAAAAAGGAGAGGAGGGCTGGCTGATCATGGAAGAAGCCAGCATGAGAAATTAACATTTAGATGCCAATTACTATCACAGAACTTACCATGAAGAACTACCCAAGCAACAGAATAATTCAGCTCTGTCAGTCGGTGAGACAGAAGCAACTGCGCAGAACTTGGGCTGTGAAAAGAACACGAGGCTGCTCATCTTAAACTCTTGTACCAGAACCAGTGCGTGGTGCTAGCGAGGGAAATACCCCGTGGTCTGATGGATAATGCTCCCTGCTCCCGCATCCTGCAGTGCTCCTGCCCTTGTGCTAATGAACTGGTCCACGGAGATGAGGGAGAGGGCAGAGCTGCGAGCGGAAACAGGTTAACTTGACATCCAGCCTTATGATGTGACATAATTCAACATAAAGTTCACCCTTAACAAAAAAGATCATCTTGTCAGTTCTATTGCTGCTCATACCATTAGTTCAGCCACTTACGCAGCAGGGAAGCCCTTCTCTCCCCACTCTCAAATAGAGTAGAAAAAAAAATATATCTGTGAAACACTTGAAAAAAAATGCCCGTATTTACCAAAAGTCAAACAAGTCCCTACCTGCAAAAGCACAAAAATCTCGGAGGACAAACTTTTCCTGTGCTGTGCAAAGGCCCTGCGACTGTTCCATATGATCCACAGTTGAATGAATTTACAAATGACTGACGTGCTGCTGCTGTGATTTGAAATGAAAACCTGTACATTATGTGTCAAGTATTAATTTTAGAGATAAAATATCAGCTTAACCACCAACGACTTAAAAGGCGAGAATACAACACAAAAAATGGCTAAACACACATTTCACATCAAAAGTCTGTTCAAAGCATATTATGCACGTTGGGACTGATCCAATGTCCACGGAAATTAGTAGATGTAACTGCCCACAGCTCTCTGCGCTCTTTGTCATACACCACCAGAGCTGATTAACACGTATCGAGCAAGATTTCTTAGTTTTACAGAGGTGCCTGATGGACACAACACCCAATTCACTTCTTATTTCAAGTATTGCTTTAAAAGAAAGTTTACAGAGAACAAAAGAATCAGATTTTAACACTCACTAGATAAAATGTCTGGTTTTTCCCATGGACAAGCTGGTGGGAATTGTTTCTTCCTGTCTCTGGACCTTCCTGGTGAGCACCGAGGGAGCTGCCGAGAGAGGGGGGAGTGGAGAGACATCGGGACACAGAAGACTTTTCTTCCCACGTGGAAATTTAAGGTTTCAGCTGTTTTCAGATCCCACCAGCTTCAACAGGCATTTCAGCACCCCGAGAAAGGCAGAAACAAAGCTGCGGTTTTGGGCCGAGGCGGTTGGAAGAGTCTGGCCAGTGGGAGCCGCGCTGACCTGGCCGGGCACCGCGTTGGAGGATGCTGAACCCCAGACTCGTGCTCCCTGCTGCTCCGTGAAACGTTTCATTTCATTCTCATCAGGCACTGCAGGCTTCCCGAGCTACAGCTAATTATACAAGATTTATCTCCACGAAAACATGAGGATTAGGCAGGCAGGAAAGCAGCTAAAATTTATTTGGAGGCTTTGTTTAATAAAAAGGTGTAAAAACCATAATTTGTACAGAAACAAATCATTTCTGAAACACGTACCTAAAGGCACGTGGGGGGAGGAAATTAGCATTCAGTTTTTTTCTTTTCTCCCATCCTTCCATGCTGCTGCAAGGGGAAGAAAAAAAAAGGGATATGAACTTGTTGTACAGCAAAGAGTTGATACTCCCGGGAGACGGGTGACTGCTGCTCCTCCCCATTGCTCCCGAGAGCTACATATTCCTCACAGAGCTAAAATTAATTCTTTTCCCCATCTGTATTGTACACCAGATGTTTAGTTCACAAGGAGGTCAGTCCCCACAGAGCAAGATCAAAGCCCCATAATTTAAACCTCAAGATGATAAAACCCCCTAAGGAAGGGAACGCTAAATTGCAGGCAATCCCAAAGCTCTCCCCGGTGGCACCAGGAGTGGGATCAGTGGAGTTCCGCAGATGACAACGCCGGGACATGTAAAGGCCACCACCGTCCCCACTGTGTGGGCGAACGAGCTGAACCCTAATGCCGTAGGCGGGAACGGCCCCGAAACCTGCGGCGTTACGAGGTGCCTCCCGGCAAAGGTCCCTTTGGTTCCACAGCTGCTGGCAGCTCTGCGAGCAGCTCTCACTCGCGCTGGCCCAGCTCACGACTCCCCATCCGTCCCAGTGGGAGACGAGAACGCCACTAGACTTTTGGGAGGTTATCTTTTGGGTTTTTTGGGTTGGTTGGGGTTTGGGGTTTTTGGTGGTGGGGTTTTTTTGGGTTTTTTGTTTGTTTATTTTGGGGGTTTTTTTGTTTGTTTTTTTTACACCTTGTCTAAGAAATTCCTGCTATAAACATTTCCAAAGTGTAGCTTTTAACGCCAGACTTTTGTGTTACTCCCCTTAAGTTTGGAAAAGATAGCTTTTAGTCTTATTTCTTTAAAAAAACTTCTTCCCAAACTCTCTCCCCATATTACGGTCTCCTGCAGTCTCTTAGTAACATTAATTAGTCATTGTCCATCGATGCTAATCTGTGATACACATGAAGAGAACCCGGCAGCACTTTATCACCTGTGCTTATAACTCATTTGCACAGGAGAGCTTGGTAATGAATCAGTCTGTTTGCAGGTTAAACACATATGCCAGAATTTAATTCATCACCAACTTTTTTATCATCATATTTACATTCGATCACCTGAGGGAATCAGACCGTGTGTCTCCGTTCCATTTGCTCCTCCAAAAGCTTCGCAGCAGCCCCAACGTGCACCGAAGCCCCGGAAAAACGACAGCAGCTTCTCTTCAGCGCTGGCCCAACGCGCGGGCAGCGCGCTCTGAGAAGCAGCTCTGCCACAGGGTGACGCGTGAGGAATAAAACAGATGAATAACGGAAGGAATACTACCAAAAACGTCCATGGTTCCCCTCCCTTCCTCACTGCCATTTAACATTCTGATGAACTGGAAGTGGACAAGTTACAAATAGCTGTACTGGCAACAGAACAGTTTGATACTGACTTTATAGGCAGCTGTTTTCTAAAAACTATATTTATGGTATTATAATTACCTTACAAATCCATTTGTGGAAGGAAGTCCTGATAGTTCGTCTCCATTTAGACTGCAGGCTCCGAGATGCAAGGGCTCTCTGAGGTTTTATTCTGCACGGTGCTTGTAGTGGGAACAAAATACAAATAAATGAATAAGAAAAAGATGGTAAACATAACTTTCATACAGATAACCTTAAAAATGATGGTAAAAATAACTTTTTGTACACATAACCTTAAAAAAAAGAAAGCAGGTCAGCAGGGCCCCTTTCCACCTGGGACAAGGCCACACTGCGCTCCAGGCGCAGAAGGTTTCCCAGGAAAACATTCTTGGTTGCAATGTGCAGTGGGATAAGCAGGTGTAATTTGCTGTCAGTAACCAATGCAGTCACTACGGGATTGCATTGTCGTAATGAGACATAATTCATTATTCATTATGACATTGTCATAATGCGAAAAGAAGATTCAGTCCAGCACCAGCCAGATTTTGCCGTTCACCTCCTTGTACACCAAGACTCGGAGACAGCAATCGCCTCTGCCTGTGGGACCGGCCGAACCCTCTGAGCCGCGTTGGCTCCTTCCCAGGAGCAGGGATGGGAGCTGCCTGCTCCCTCGCCGGCACAGCCCCCCCGGAGCCATGCTGCCCTGTCCCACGGCGGGCTCTGGGGTGATCCACGGGAAAACAAGCCCCACCACCCCACTCCCACGGCTCCATGCCCCGCTCCCATGGCTCCGCTCCCACAGCTCTCCAGCCACCACGGAGAAAGACTCCCCGCAGCCGTTGGGCCTCTGTGCCAAGTTCTCTCTCCTCTCCCTCCAGAGCTGCCAAACGGGTGCGCGGCGCGGCCGCCTCTGTCCCTCAAGGGTCCGGCACAGCCCGCCAGTTTCTGTTTATCGCTGGCAGGAGCGCGGCAGCTGCTCTCGGCACGCTCACCCGGCCTGTCACCACAAGCTGCTTGCTGGTTTTATTTCCTCTGTCCTGCGTTCAGGTCTCACTACGTGCAAGATGCCCTTTTTCTGTTGCAGCTCTTCTTTGCTGTCATGCCGCCTCACCACAAATCCCGAATTAAGCACCATGTCATCTGTACCTCTGGAATAATGAAGACTCACTACTGGTAATTCACTGTGGTGAAAGCAATTCTGTCCATAGAAAATCTTCCTCGTCTTCCCAAGGCACATCCTGGCAGCTTAGGGTGCGATGGATAACCTCGTCTTGGTCAACTGCTGGAACTGGTCATGGTCTCTGCAGAACCTGCAGCTCTCCACTTGCACAGAGATGGAGGCTATTTTTGGGAGACCATTGTTAAAAACAGTAAGTTTGCCACTTGGAGCCTTCAGGCGCTACGGTGGCTCGCTGACTGCGTAGGAGAGCGCCTGCCTGCAGCATAGAAGCGCCTCTCAGAGTTCGTGCAAAACCAGATCAACTTCTCCAATAGCTCGTGCCATTTTGCTTCTTTTCAGCATTTAATAGCTTGTCCGCTCCCTGGAGTGTTGCAGCAAACCCAGCAGTAGGTGCAGAATAATTGCACCAGGTTCTCTTTCTAAAATCTCCAGTAAAGGAAAGATCAGTAATACCAAATCAGGAAACAAAGAGAAACATTAATTTCATCATCTTCAAGTTTTATGTTTCTCATTTCATTAAGTTCAATCAGGAATCAAAGAAAAATGTAGTTGGGATTTCTCAAGGGTCCTAAAGCCATCGGAAGGCAGCAAGACCTGGGGTTCCTGCATCCTACTCAACACCAATCAATAGCGATGAGCTTCAGGGCCCTCAGGCCCTAAGGGTCAGGCACTGGAGTCAGGTTCTTAGGGCAATATGTCTGTGGTATTAGGTAATGGAGCTGGTCCATGGTATCCCTCTCTACATGAACACCCTCACTTCATGGAAAAAACACAGATAAGTCAGCCTAATTTGATGGGAACGTGCACTAACTGAAGTTCCTCATGCTTTCCACATGTATTCATACAGACCAGGAACTTGGTAGCCTTTGTTGGCCCCACGGGGAGGAGTAACCTCGTCACACGGAGCAAAGCCCATGTCTCTGTACTTGAAATAAGCAGGACTGACGTGCATAAAGCAAAATGTAACATCAAAGTTGCATGAAAGTTTAAAGGCAATCCAAAAGATTTCCAGTATCTTCTCTCTGGAGAGCATTGTATGGGAACACGAGGTTATTCAGTAACATTCATTCTGCAGGACAGAAAACCTCAGGTGGCGTTTTGAGCTTTCAGGTCTCTAACTTAACTTTTAAGAATTTTTGTCTAAAAGGTACTCCTGAAGGTGAATTGAAGAAAGCATTATCAAATTCCCAAATTTATTCAAATTTTTCCAAAAGCCAGATTTTGACTCCCAAGTACCTCCAGTACAGCCCTCTCTGCTTATCGTTTGACGGTACGGCCCTTACCCAATTACGTGACCAAATAGTGTTCTTGCTGTTAGATTTTCATCTCGTGCCACAGGTTGTTGAAGAGATTGCAGAGAAAAAGAACGTTTTCCATATTTAGTCTTTCCAGTTTTGCTGCAAAGGTGGAAATACTGGTAGTAAAGAAAGTGAGGGGAAGGCAGAAGCAGCAGTGAGCACTCCCTAGAGAGTGCTGATCCTAGTTCTGGGCACCGGCAGCAGGAGCAGGAGGAAAAGCAGCAGAGAACAGCTAATTCTCTAGCAGATGGTGGGAGACAGAGACGGCAACCAGCACGGCTCTGTGCGGAGCTGCCTGCTGCACGGTACGGCAACCGCCACAACCGAGGGGGCGACAGCAAGAGTCACTTCGTGCTCTAACGATGGTTCGAAGAACCTCAAGAGCTCTAGGAGAACGCACAAATACCATGCCGGGGGTGACGCTGGGGAGGTTTTACATGTGCTGCTCAGCACAGAAACATGAGCACGCAAAAGACAGCCCGTTCACTGCAGATCTCACCAGCACAGGGAGGAGAGGTGGGGGAGACTTCTCCTGGTCCGGGCACCATCCGACGTGATGCAGAGGCTCAGAGCACAGCTTTGCAACTTGAGGGAACGGAAGGAGATGATGATTTTGGGTCAGAAAATGTGTGTTGTAAATAATGAAATATAAAGGCAGAAAAGAACAGAGCTGAAGCTCAGTGACGCAATGAAGATTTGAGCAGACACAGCTGCACAGTTGGAATGTTAAAATTTTCAGTGCTGTGCTGGCATTTCTCAGCTCCTGGTAAAAATAGCACCGCTGGTGTGGTTACCAGGGATGGCAACAACCTGTGAGAAAGTTCCAGTGTCAAACAGGTATTAAAAATAAGACATCCCGCTGGGAATATGGATTGAAAAGCCACAGGGAGAGGAATGAGGTTAGCGTGTGTGAGAACAGCGACAAAAGGCTGTGAAAAGTGCTGGGCGAGCAGGTCTGGAGCTGCACCTTCTGCACGCGCTTTACCCGAGAGCCCCAACAGCCGCTGCCCCGTATCCAGCCACGCAGCGTGGTACCGTGGTCTCCGCAGTGTGATTTTATGGTCCACAGCTTGTTTCAGTACATCTAATGACTCCATTTATTCAACACAAGTTCCTGGCTTTGGGTTAAAAGATCGGAGACCCAATGCCCACTTCTGACAGCACAACGTCAACTTTTCCATCCTCATTCTGCCAGGACGTCTCAGTCCTGAAACAAACGCTGTTCACACTGCGGCAGATGGGCAAGGGACAAGGAACTAGAGAAGACCCCAAACTATACAGCTCTCTATACACGCACATTTTTGATTGCGAAGGTACAAGGTACTAAAGCAACTCAATCCCTTCCTCGGTGTCTGTGTAACAGCAGATGATGTCATGTGGGTCAAGTCCTTTAATCAAAGACCGTAGAAGCTACTGCAAACCTATTAACTGGCATGTACAGTTGAAAGATAGCTCAAAAGAGAGAAAAATCATCCCACTGAAATGAAAAATAAGACCTGAATGCCCTAAGTATGTTTCTCTTGACTTCGGCCTCAACAGAAGGAAAATAAATAAAGGCAGAAACATGGTATTTTATGGGAACCTTTATGGAGAAGTACATAAAGGTCCTGAAGTATGCACAGGGTCCTGTTGAATTAGAGTCATCACAGGAATTACAGAGTTCAGGCCACTTTCAGAGATCCTATCAAGAGCAGCGTTAACCTACTGCTCACAGCCTGATCCCAAAAATCTCACGAAAGCTTGTAACGCACCATCAACCGTAGCCTCTTCTAGCACTCTAAAAATGCACCTTTTTACACTGATGCTGTTTTTTAACTCAAGTGTGTTCTGAAAGCAACCAGGCAGCTACTTCGGGATCGAATTCACCACCTTCCCTAAGCAGATAAACCAAGGAAAGCAGAGCTGCAGACACACACAGGCAGCGGCTCCAGTGGAGTTTGGTGCCTTTGGGAACACAGGGAAGACCAGGAGAGAGCTCACGTGCTATTTCCAGTGCAGTGCAAGTAGCCAATAGACCATCTGAAGTTTGAACACTGTTGAGAGTGGAACTCAAAGTACAAAAATATAACCATGAAATATACCTGTGAATGTATCATAGAATAAATATGCTGAACCAGAAGTTTTCTAGAAATCCAGAGTAACATCTGAACCTGCTGAGACTGTGACCACCTCTTTTGAAGCTTGTGAGGCTGATGACATCGTGTTACTAGATCACGCACAGTACATATGTGAGCAAATCGTTTCCAACATAAAGCACAGCAAGCGTCGCATGAAGAATCCAAGTGATCAACAGCAGCGCATTTGCCGTTGCCTCCCTGCACAAACGTCCAGCATGATGGATCATTTGGGAAAGCAGCTCTGAGTTCAAGACCAGCAGAGGGGAGCGAGCTCACGCCCGCAGCAACATGAGGAAGTCGCTGTCCCTGCTCCGAGTTAAGGTACGGAAACCACTCTCTTCAACCTCTGTCTCAGGCGTTCGGCAATACAAAACGTTCTACAAGGGGCTTCTTCGCAACTCAGCGTGAGTCATTCCCCCTGTGCCTCACACTCCTTACACTTCCTTTGACCTACCAGGAGCGAGCGTATTCCAGAGCTGCTGTCACTGCAGCGTGATTCAATTAGCCCTCTCCCTCCCCACACCCTAATTCTCTCCTTTGCTAATTCTCTAGCCTGGAACAGCAGATGCCTTCCTATCAAAACTTCCAGCGCAGAGTGCTGACATTTGGAGATAAACAGAAAAGCACTAGACAGGCAGCTAATTCTCATCTCATCCTGCTCAGAATTTCGATTACAATTTGCTTTTAAGATGTCTATCCACAGCACTAGTACAGAGATATGTCAGACATGCAGTCCTGCTAATAAAAAGACAACATCGCACTTTGCATGTCAAACAACAGCGTAGATAGGTTCCGAAATTTCACAGCACATGTAAAATCCTATTAACTGCACCACCATTTGAAGACCCAATTTGAAGCTGCAGCAAAAGCTCGTTCTCCAAACTGATTATGGCATTACAGAATACACTCATCCCTCTGGGTCTGAAGGCTTTATTTATTTAAGGTCCCTGACCCCAGAGGCCAAAATTTAGTAAACTTTGTGGCAGGTGTAATAATTAGACATGCAAGAGCAGGCGCCCCCGTACTGGGGCTGCACAGCCACTGTCCCTTCGCCCCACGCACACTTTCCGAGCGCTGAGCCACATCATCAGGCTTATGCATGCGAGCACAAGCAGTTAAACCCATCAGCATTTTAGGCACAGAGACAGCTCCCGGGGTCAGGGGGGGCTGACTGTAGATATTTTATGAATAGCTACATAAAATAACAATACGGCGCGGTGCTGACTCCTAAGGTTTGCATGCTACCAGGAATGAAGAAAAAGCACCAGGCACAACAACTGGTCTAGTGGGAGATGGCCCTGCCCAGGGCAGGGGGTTGGAAGTAGATGGGCTTTAAGGTCCCTTCCAACCCAAACCGTTCTGTCATCCTATGAACTGTCTCTCTGGTAGCAGAGGAGTGTGACCACAGCCTGGGCTCAATCCAAAGCATCTCCCACATTTAGAGAGCTCGTTAGGCAAATGTGTCTGAGAGCTTAACACCTCTCCTACCTACATCAACTCAGAGCTCCGAGATGCAGAACAGACTTTGAATCAGAGCCTGTGGCCACAGGAACCTGTGGGAGATGAACGGCCAGCATCTCCTACCAGCCGCTTCTGGTTCAGCAGTCTGATGGCTACCAGCACCCAGCTAGGGCACGTGGAGATGGCTTTGACAAGCGTCTGAATGAACTGGGCCTCAAACTCACACATGAGGATCCCTTGCCCAACATCTTACCTGGTTTGCACCATCGCCTCTCCTGCCTGTCAGTGTGAGCAGGAGAACACCAAAGCCACGGAGAGGTGTCAAAAGCATTGAACAGGAATTCAGGGAGGCAACCATTCCCCTGGAGGGTTTATAATCTACATTCAACAGAAGCATCTTCACCTGGGCACGTTGTTATGGCCACTTGGTCTGGACACTTAATACAGAAGCACTTAATGGCAGCTTGGGGACTTACAGGAATCTTCTTCTAAATAAAGGAGGGGAAAAGGATGGGCAGGGTTGGTGCAAGGATGTGTGTGCTGATAAATGGAACAGGGTGCTTCAACAACGATCTGCAACAATCCTTATCAAAGCTGTGGACCGATTTAATTTGATCTCAGAAACTGGTTCAGCCTTTGGTCTCTTGCAGTTGCCAACCACTAGTGTCACCTGTGGAGCCTGTCCCATGCAGACCCCTCCAAAATGGGAAAAAAGTAGCGGGATAAACAATTCGGGTTTTTTTGATCAACACGATGCAACATAAAGCCATGGGTAAATACACATCTTAGCTCTGAATGAACACTACAAACGTGATCTTTTTCAGTAAGTTGGTTACTGCTTTTGCGGAGTGAGAATTCAATTACTTACTGGTAAAAGAAAGCAAAAAACAGTGAGTAGCATTGGGCAGATTTTCTAATAATTTCTGTGCAAGATGTCACATGAATCTCATCTTCACAGGAGCTCACTGCAAACAAAGGAACAAACGACAGAAGAGGCAACTGGTGTACACAGCATTGCTGTTAGAGTGATTAGGACCCAACTGAGAGCTTAAATTAATTGAAAATCTACTTCCTCACAATTGCACTTTTGTTTTAAAGGATGTACTGATGCCATTGTAAGATTATTCTTACCCTCAGTAAAAGCTGGTTGCAAGCCAAACTGTACGCCAGCTGCAATATCCCCATCCACATGAAACTCCTTACGATGGAAACAACAAACTGGCAAATGTGCCCTGCTTGTAGCAGGGAAAAGGACTGGAGTTGGGAGCTCACAGGTTTGTGAAAGGATCTCTTGCAAGACTCTGTTGCCACGAGCTCTCCCGAACGTGGCGCTCAGGGCTTCCAGCAAGGACATCCATTCCCGCAAAGCCACCCGGCAGCCCGGGGCCAGGGCAGGCACACGAGGCTGGTCCCTCAGGTCCCCACCGCCGAGCGCGGCTGGCAGGACGGCGAGACAGGGCCTGGTGTGCTCCTGGGAAGAGGGCGATGAGGTTCAGACTCCGGTCGAATCCCGCTGCTTGTCAGGCTCGGTGCGATGCTCCAGAAACGCTGAGTGCCGGTGTCCCTGGGCACACAGGCACCGGGAATGCCGTCGCCTCCCTGGGACAGACGCGAGAATAACGCTTCGCACGGAGCAACGTGCAGTGGATCAATATCGCAGCAACAAGCGAAGTGTTTTCATTGTCCCCCACCGCTACATCCCCTAAATTCAGCTGGCTGTTTCCAAATACATCTTCTTCCAAAGTTCTGGTTAATGGCAGAGGGTTCCCAAAAGGCCGTTGATATATTGCTGCGAGCAAAGCCTTAGGGGATTTTCCTGCCACTGGTAGAGTTTATCACCTACCTGGAGGCTTTTTGAAGCCCCCGGAACATCCCTGACAGACTTCTTGTGGCTGAAAAATGTTTCTGGAAGACAGCCTGTGTGCTCACGGGGTAAATCAGCTTGTGCTGCACAACAGGTATTTGCAAAAGATTTCCCCGAGAGCTATAAATCCAGGCAAGTTCTCCCCTCCACACCTTGCCTCAAAGCAGCACTTTGAAGACTCTCTGCTCTCCTAGCAACCCACCCAAGACATTTTCCAAGAGTGCTTTGAACAAACGCCAAGCAATAAAAGCTTATTTGCCAAATGGTGTTACCTCTTTGGTTGCTGGAATTACGAAGTGCTTTGTTGTCACACAAACAGCTTTTACCCTACTCTCTGCAGAGGTACCAGGTTCATCCCAGCCTAAGAATGATTCCTTTTATTAAAAGCACTTGTTAAAATACCAGCAGCACCTCACCATGCCAGAGAAGGTGCCAAGGAAGAGAAAACCAGCCAGCTAATACCCTGGATTTGATGATAATCCCCACTTCCTCTCCAGTTCAGTAAAATATTTGCACCCAATCGACAGGAAGGATTTTCTGAGCATGTTCTATGTATAGAATATATCTTGCCTTGACTCCGTTGGGTAAACCATGAGGTCAGGCCTATCACTATTTATAGGTGTTGTGGGTACTTTCCCCCCCACAGTTTAATAGATTTCCACCAGAGCATTCATGTCATTTCTCAGGTGCCATAAAATATACCTCTACCCTACAAACTGGTGTTTTATAGTGAATGCTGTATATCAGATCAGTAGAAATTGATATTTTAGTCCAACTTGGCAATTTTCAATGAATCACCACCCTCCTATGAATATCACGATACTATTTTGGCGTGGGGGGTTTATGCTTTAATGTTAGAGTACACAACAGCTGTCCTCGTGTACTTGAAACTCTATTCAGTTCAACAGCCCTCCATACAGAGCTGCAGCCTCCAAGTTCATACTGGGGAAAAATTCAAGAAAGATCATTCCTTAGTAGCAAGTACCATGATATTTGCTGTATCAGAAGGAGGGAGAATAAAATACCGATGCGCTCAGCTCGTGCACCAACCTTTCTGCAGGGCTCCAGACTGGCCGGGTCTGTCAGGGAGAGGAGGTAGATTCAAGCGGGACGTCACCATTCCGGAAGTACGAGCGAGAAGGCTTTTGTACATCTCTCAGGCTCCTAAAGCACAAGTGGTTTGGTTGAAGCCACAGATTTCATCTCCAAAACACCCTATGGGATTTCCCTGGATGAGCCCTTTTCCAGTCCTCAAATACTGTGGGACTTCCCCGTAACTTTCTCTTCCAGTTCTTTTGTTAGTAAAACTTGAGCACAACCCCTTCACAGGCCCTCCGAGCTCTCTGCCTCTCTCAATTAAAGCTTTGTGAGTTGCTTAAATACCAGACTAATTATGTTAAAGCCAAATCCACCCCTATCTAACCACGATTTTGAAATACACTAAGAGGAAACAATGCTGTTAATTCAAGTGGGACCCTGACAAATGGAAGAACAGGCTTACCTGCAAGAAGGCAATTAGGACATTCTCCTTCCACTTTCCCAATACAATTTGCAAAACAAACACGAGTTTTGCTGCTGACTACAGAATTCTTCATAAACAAACGTGGTTCAGAGGTTTCCAGGTGCAGCTTTATGCATCACCACTTCAGAGTGCTGAGCTGAGCATCACTGATGGGCCACCTGAGGTCCTGCCCGCTCCCCCCTTCGGCAAACCCTCCCCCAGGAGCACCCCAATTCCGAGTGTGGAAACCGCCTGCCTGGCACATTCATCCTTGTTTGTCTACACACAGGGGCTGAAGGGGAAAAGCTCTGCGCTGTGCGGCTGTACCCAACAGTTTCTCTACCTGTTTGCAGAGATTTTGCCTTTTGTAGCGAGTTCTGACTAACCCAAGCTGGATTTCCAGAACCACCCAGAGACACTCGGTCCGGATTCCCAAGGCGGACCCGAGCCTCTGCCACAGAGCGCGCCTGGCCTTTCTGCCCGTATCTGCAGCGACGGGGTGGATGAGCGTGTGGTGCTAAGCGAGAGTATCAGCGGGACTTACTGGTGATCCAGGACTTCGAGCAACTGATGAACATCAGGTTTTAGGTGGTTCTGACCTACTCGCCAGCACAAACTCCCCAGCTAAGGATTTATGCTAAGACAACCTCAGAATTAGGTGAAAACTGAACAGGAACTTAATGAATGACAGTGGTGCCTAGATGTTGGCCTTAGGTACATAAATGCCTTTCCAGGTATTGCCACCCACCAGGGTATTCAGCTTTATTTTGCACGTTTTCTTTTCTCAAAGGTAGCTTAGACCTTCAGGACCCTCATTTCCATCAACTGAACCTGGACTTCTGGGAGACCCTCACCCATTTTACAAGTGGCTCCTCAAGCACTGCTTACATCTGAGGGGCTCTACTGCCCAGCGGCACAGCGCCAGCTGCCCTCCAACAGACACGTCCAAACCAGGATGCAAAGCAGGAGAGGGCATGAAAAACAAGGAAAAGAAATAGGACTTCGGTGCCTAGAGAGGTGACCTGGCCAGAGACAGACACCTGGACATGTTTCTCCAGTCCAAGAGCTCTAAACATTAAGAGAAAAAAAAAAGTCTTATCCACATCTAATAGTTCATCCCACTACTTTTAGCTAAATCCATTTTAAAACAATGTTCTCTTCTTGGCACTTGTAGCTTCACACGCTGGTAGCTGATTATCACAGCCACTCTTAGTTGCTGTTTATCCAATTGAAACATTTTGTTCTTTTAATCTTTCCTTCTAAGTTCCTCGAGCTCCTTAATCATTTTTGTTGTACAGCCCTGGCTTCGTTGTAATACACAGCTTGCTGGCGTCCTGGTACTCTTGATAATAACACTTGTAAGTTAATAGAGTCATGCCAAGAATGAATCTGCCCAAATTTACAGAAGCCTTTTGAAGAGGCCAAAAACCTGTTATCCCTCTTCAAACAGCGCTGGTAAGACTGAACCAAGGTTTTCACATGCAGTTCTCCATATCTAAATGCTAAGACTTGTAGGGAAATCAATGATTTAATTTTCAACACAAAATTTAAAGATGGATTGTTCCTACCCCTCTTCTTGCCAACATGACACACCAGAGACTCCAGCCAGACCGGCTTTGCTCCGTCACCCTCAGATCTCTTCGCCCGGGGGTCTGCAGAGCTGCTGCTCCCCAGGGATCAGCCTCTGCCTGAGGCTGCGGCTCCGGACAGAGAAACCAACTGTCCCTCGGAAACCTCGCTCCTGCCCAGGCAGAGACCGCGCATTGGCTTATTTGCTACCTACAAGCTGTAACACTTGACCAAAGAGAGCATCATTTTATATACCTTCAACTTTTTAACCTTCCTGGTGATCCCTTTGTGAAATTATTTTGCCTTCACATGATTTCCAAAGCCCTTCAGCAGCTTTGTGCTCCGAGCAGCAAGAACTGCCCTTAAGAGGAGGCAGCTGGACGCCGTCGGCAGCGAGCCCTGGTTCTGCTTACTCAGAAAAAACCCAACCCCAACCAGGCAAACTAGCAGGAAAAAAATTTCTTAGCTGCAAACACAATTGTGCCTTACGGTACCCATTTAGGTTCCAGAAAGAATGTGTTTGTAGAGGCGGCACACTGAATCACACAAGCAGAAAGCAAGCTGCTTGAGGCTGCCCATTTCTTCTGGCTGTCAGGGTTTCTCAGTTTTGTTTTATGGTTTCCTTTACCTCTATAAACTACTTTGACACACCGCCGCAGACCTCTGGCTTGCTTCCTATTCCATTTTTTTCTGACTAAGTGAGATGCCACTTTGAAAGGCACTGAGGCATCACTGCTAAATTGCACCCACCGTTTGGGCAGACAAGCGTGTAGTGAATTCACTCCTCCTTACCCGTTCGACATTTAACCCTGTTCCGACGCGGGTGGCCGCTGCCGGCAGCCCCCGTGCCGGGCTGGACCCACACAGCCAGGAGACGCACGTAGCGCCCCTTCCCCGGCTCCACGCGCACATCCACCCTGGCTCATCCAGCGGGTACCTCTCACCTTGGATGATCCCGTCTCTTCCATTTTCACGGCGAAGAAAACACTATTTCTCACCGCGTCCGTTCGTTTGGCTGCTCAGAGCTTCCCTCCCACTGAAGTTGACTCCGTTCAGGCAATGGTCCCGGAGCCCGTCGCAGCACGGGAGCCCACCCGCCTCAGCCCAAACACAGAAGACATCACCCTACAAAAAGGCATTTTTCTCCTCATTTGGGAGTTTTTCTTTTTGTACTTGAAATGTATTTTAAGCTACTAATAGCTAGTAGCTAGTTTAGCTAATAGCTAAAACTATTTCAGTTATAGAAATGAATCCGCACTTCCAAAATTCAATGATTACTGGTTATAGGGAGTTGACTATTGCTCATTAACTATTTCTGTTATGGACCAATTGCTGGTTTTATGTCAGACAAAGCAAGACTTTAGGCAGCACATCAGCAGTTTGACTGGCCACCTTACAGACAGACAAAAAATAAATTAACACAATATAATTGAATTCTAGTCAACCTAGTATTTTATTTCTTTTAGAATAAACTCTAAAATTTACCTGTTGCAAATAAAAATGCTTGGATGTGCTTATAGATCTCTGGAATTAAAGCATGAAATCCTAACTGGAATTAAGTAAAAAACTGATCTGAAACTTTCTATCCCTTTCTACCCTGAAAAGCCAGGAACCGATAAATCAAATCAAACAGATTTAAGTTGATCAAAACATTTATTAAACTAACATTAAAAATCTTTCAAAAACTCAAGCCAGTCTGTTTTGGCATTTTCAGATGACAATTTTGATTCACCAAGTTCACAGTTTAATTATTTTCAGATTTTGTTCTGCTGAAAAAGTGAAGAAAATTCTTTCAACTAATCTAAAATTATTCTTTTCAGGGTTGCATAAAAACTTTAAAAAGCAAGAAGCACTTAGAATTATACATTTTAGCTAAAGGAAAACTTTTATAGTGGAAGAAACAACAAATAATCAAGAGAACATTTAAAAAAACTCTGCTTATAACGTACTTGCAGAGCATTTGCACCATTTTATACAGCTGTACCAAAGTAACCGGGAACAGCAGCAGAACCGCGTGGCTCCTGCCACTTCACCCCTAAAACAGAGAAAAGGAAACAAAAATTGCTTCCCCGGTCAGCCCCGGTCCCACCCCACTGCAGCGCTATATTGTCTCTGTATAAGCTTTGCATGACACGGGCTGTTTAAATAAAGTAATTATGCTGGTTAATTAACTTCTGGGGCTTCAGTGCTCTTTTAGACTGCATGTGCCAGCAATCCCGGTAACGCACCGTCCAGTCTGCGCCACTGGCATCGCCCGCCCCGGGGGACCAGCATCTCCTGCCCGGAGGGAGGAGCGCCACGCAGAGCCCCGCTGCCCCGAAGTGAGGGCTCAGCTGGCACCGGTCGCCTCTACGGGTGACAGAAGTGGGAAGTTTTGCCCCCCACACCCCATTTTCCCCTGGGGGGCCGAGCAGCGCCCGCTGCGCTGCAGTTTGAGGTCAGCCCAGCCCGAGGAGGAGCCACACAGGTTTGTCCTGGGGCCATGAAGGACTGTGTCACCCTTGGCTCAGCTGAAACCCCACAGGGACTCTTTTTTTTTTTACCTTAATGAAAAAAATATTGTAGAAATAGCTGGTGCTAGGAAAAGAGAGACAGCTGTGAGATGGCCGGCTTCGGATGACATCAGTAACGGGGGCGAGAGAAGGGTGGAAAATGTATTTTCATGTACTACAGATATTGTTCTTCAGAGACAAATGATACCAGCAAACACAAGCTTCCTGCCAAGATATAAATATCAAGCTGCTGATACAAGCCTGCTTTTGCTGGGAGCTGGTTCAGCAATACAAAAACGACACCAGAGGAGGGTGCAGAATTACAGATGTTGCGTCCGATGTCACCCACGGCAAAGGTGCTGAGGGGTCCATTTATTCTCCGGGAATAGCAACGTCATTACTAAAAAATTCCATGATGACATTGAGCTGTTCAAGTTGTACCAGCTTGTTTCTTTTAGAGGTAATATCAGACTTCACTTGGAAACGTATCAAATTATGGACATTTTTCAAACCAGAAGAGGCCAAAGTGACCAGCGTACTCTGCTAATGCTCCTTTCTCTTTATCTTTTCATTTGCGCAAAGCATTTGCTACCTATCTTCACACTGACCGGCAAGAGGGACCATTTCCAAAATACTGTGCTGAAAGACCTTTTCACATTACAGATACCTAACAAATCCCAGAGGGAATGAATTTGCACACAAGCCGGTATATTATTAACCAATAGGCCAGACAGGGCAGACACAAAGTGCAAAGGGAACACTTGGAGGAGCGATCCTCCGCCAGCCTGAAGTAAAAGCGCAGTTGGCAGCTTGAGGTACAGACTTTACGGGAAGAACAGCTTCCGCAGCGCTAATCCCATCCCAGGTACTTTAATGCTTTGATTTTCACAGCCATCAAAAACCTCAGCGGACAAGAGATGTGTGAGAGGATCCATTAGGCAGAGAAATTCAGGCAGCGTTAGAGAGACCGGAAAGATGCAAAACAACTAGAGGAGCGGAAAAACCATTTCGCTTATCCTTAGCGACACAGAACGGCGTGTGGCTGCTCAGCCTCCACCCGACGCGCTGGATTTAACGCTGCGTGCGCATCCCCGAGACCCCCCGGCACACTGGACACTGTGTTATGTCCATAAGATACACCCCCGCATCCGGGAATCAAACAGTCTGTGTGAGTCTGAGGGGGAACAATCCAAACTATATGAAAAAGTTTGCAATGAGACTGTTCAGTGCCTGTGGCAAACAGCGCACCCGGCTCAGCCGGCTGCCAGGGGGGGAGAGCCGGGGCTGCAGCCGTCGGGGGCTGCTCACTCGGAGCGGCCAGAGTCCGCAAGGGGAGGGAGAGGGCTTGGGGGGTGGTGGTAGTGGTTTGTCTTTAAAAAATCAGTTATAAACTTCAATACTTTCAGGACAATTAGGCACAGCAGTTCCCGGCGTGTTCCTCGACACCGAGTGGCCGCACGCCGTGGACGCACACGCTGCCGTGGGAAGGCGAAAGCGGCCGGCGGGGCACCGAGTCACCGAGCGCGGTTCTGTCCCCTCCTCACCTCCACATGGAGACCCGAGCGGATCGGGGTGAGGAGACGCACTCACATGCAGAGGGATGAAAGGCTGTGCTGAATACTCACAGCAGAGACAAAAACCTGTCTTATTAGAAACCCAGTCAGAAAACCAGAGTAGCCGGGTTCCTCGAGTTGCCAAGTCCTGAAACCCACCGCAGCAGCCGCAAGGCACGCCAGCAAGAGCTGCCTGTGCCAGGATCTGGCCAGGCACGCTCCGCACGGAAACAACATTACCAGAGCTAACAAATTTCGTGATCCAACAGCCTTCTTGTCCGTTATTTTATAATAAACCCCAGCTCATTGCGGAGTCGCTGCAGAAGAGGACTACAGCCGAGCGCGGGGCGTCGAGGACATCCTGGCACCACGCCTCAGCTGGGGCACCAGCGGGACGGAGGCTCCTTCAGCCGGAGGGAACGGGGCTGCCCGAGCTCTGAAAGGACAGAAGAGCTCAAGCGCAGCAAGACCCGTCCCGTGTCCCGTGCAGACCTGGCTCCCACCCCTCCTGCTGCAGGACCCCGGGACCCGCAGCTCTGAGCATTCCCGGAGGAGCTGGACCCGGGCACTGCGCTCCCGGGGACCCTGCTCGCCCCTGGCACCGCGGGGACCCCTCCGCAACCCCCCACTCCCTGGACACCCCCTCCACCTTTTCCGGTCTGTCCCGCCAGGGCAAGTTCAGATGGACCCAGAGACGTATTATAAATTTTAATTTGCCCTGTTTATTTAATGAAACTCATTGAGACTAATCCTCATTTTCTAGCAAGTGTAAAAAAGTTCCATTTAATTAAAATTAATGACCTTCACGCCTACAAAAGATTTTCAGGCTCAGAGGGTGAGATTTAACACTTTATGCAAGATGCAAGTACAAAAGCAATCCTCAATTAGATAAGGAAAAAAAAACCTCTGAAAAAGACCATAGTTTCTGTTGATGATTTAAACCTTTTCTTGAAGGGAAAAATACAGTCAGTGGAGAAAAAAAAACCACCAATGTTCCCTAATACTGGCTACTCTGTGCTATCATAAAAAAATGTGTTTGTAGTTTAATTGCTTCCACTAAGTTTACTGAAATAACATTAATTGCTTCTTTTTAATTTTCATTTTGGAGAATTAATATCACAAAGAAAGAGAAAAAATTGGATATAAAGTTATTAAAAAAGCCTTCTTATTATTTGGGATTTCAGACACAGGAGATTTTAAAAGCTAACGGCAAAATTAAATTATATTAAAGGCTCTGACATAAACATGAAGACTAAGAAAATGGAGAACTACATTTGGCTGGGTATCACTATGATTGCCCTCACACAAAGCCTATATTGCATATTGTTATCCATATGTATAATTAGAGAACTGCTAGTGAAGTCCCCTTTACATTGAGCTGCGGAAATTACTTTCAAAGTTAATAGAGATTTTTAAAGAAGAAAGCAGTTTACATTCGGGGAACGGGCCCTTGGCCTCTGGGACCCGCTCAGGGCTCCTCTCCTAATCCCGCCCACAGATAAGGGTTACGCTGCAGAAATTAACTCTCCTTCTTCCCAAGAAACCACCTTGTTTCATTACAACTGCAGGAAGGTGTATTTCTATTTGTAAACGAGTTACTGTACACTACTGTGCTGTGTTTTCCTGATTTACACTTGTGTGGTTTTATTTAAATAATGCATTTCTGCTTTAGGTAGATGTCTGTATTTTAAACTGACTGTGCACCACAGTGAAATTATGAAATCCTTTATTTAAATTACTGTGGCAAAGCAGAGCATGACAAATTGATGTGTGGGAGTTGAATGTTCTTAATTTTCTAATTACTGCTTCAAAAAAAAAAAACAACTGAAAAACCAAAAAACAAAAGAAGCTTGCAACAAAAAGCCCAGCAAATGCAAGAACCATCTTCATACCATTCTCCAGCCAGCCGAAAGCTGAGCTCCCTCCCAACACTCTTTCATAATCACTCTTTTTTCCAGGGGCATATCCAGCCCCCGCAGTCTGCTCCCGTATCAGGGACTCGGCATTACATATAAGCTTTCAGTCTGACAGCTAGCGGCTCTCCATCCTGATGTGCTTTTCAAACAGAAGGGAAAACGTAACCAAAACCACATTTGTTTCCACATTCATCATGTTCTCAAGTCCCCATTGCTTTTAGTGCTCCCATTTTACTTTTTAATTACTGTTGAAGAGTCAATTTTTCTCATGGTCCAGCCGACAATCTTCACAGCTTACTGAGTTTTGCCAAGTCGCAAATGGTTTACATATTTTCACACTTATTTTTTAAGAAGTAACTTTGAAAAATTTCTCCTGAAGCAACATCTGTGTTTGCATATATTTTAATTTCTTCCCTGAAGTTTACTTGTTAGTGGTTTTTCCTTCTCCACACTTGAGTGATAAACTCTGAGGCGTAAATGAATAAATGCATTTCAGGCAGCGCTGTCTTTCTGATTTCAGAAAAGAATTAAACCTGTGTGAACCCTGTGCCGTTCCTCCCTTCGGTCTGTCTGGAATCCACCCTGGTAGCAGCACTGGCATCCTACAGGCAGCTGGGTTTTTCCCAGCAATTCCCTGCGCTAACACCACCGGCAGTACAGGGTGCACTCCAAATACTCCCACGTAACCACGTTTTCCTGCAGGGGAATCGCTAGGAGGGTTTTCCGAGCTTTATAATGAGGGACTTGAAGAAAATCCTCTCTACCCCCATTGCCAGTGGCCAAACCCCGGGAAGCCACCCCGGCGCTGCCTGTGCCGGGTGCTGGGCAGGAGCAGCCACAGCCCCCGCACAGAGCCCTGGCCCCAGCACCCCACTGCCGGGTCACAGCCTGGGGACAAGGGACACCGCTTCACCGGGACAGGCACCGTCCAACGCTCAAACCCAAACAGCAGCAGCCGCTGAGCTCTCCTGGTGGGACACATGGCTTGACCCCACCATATGGGGAACCCTGGAGGGCAGCCAGAGCAAGGTCTGCAAATACGTCACCTGCACATCCGCCCCAAAAACATTCTGTGCCATTTTCAACGTCCATCAGCGTTTATTACCATCAGGTCTATTTCAACATGACTAGTACGTCTCCCACTGATCAATAGCTGCTACAGAGCAGTACCCCTGGGCGCCACGGGCACCCATAAGGGCTACAGGACCAGCAGGAGAGATTTCCAGGGACACGCGTGAACGCACGACCTCCCGGACCCTGCCCCAAGCCCTGCTGTTGGGGAGCAGTGAGCCACAGCCACTGCAGCCGGGCAGCACCAGCGCTTCCCCGAGTGCCGGGGACAGCCCCGCGACCAGTCTGCGGCGCTGGGGGGCAGCGTGGGAGGTGGGTGCTGGTGCCCGGCGCTGCACCGGTGCCCACAGCAGCCACCGGCGCCCACAGCAGCCCTCGCCGCCGGCAGAGCAGCCCCACGCGGGGCTGGGTGATGGACAGGACTCGGCGCCAGGGCACGCGGGACAGGGACAGGACGGGCAGCACCCCACGGCAGCACCCGCAGCGGGGACATCTCTGGTGGCGGCAGACGAACAGCACAGAGCACCCAGGGCTGGGCAGCAGCTCCAGCTCCCCACCACCGCTGCCGCCCCACAACCCTAATGATGGATAATGAAATGAAGTAGCAATTAGAACCGGGGTAACCTCTAAAGGCTGCAGAGCCTTGAAGCCGTCCAGGTACACAGGAGCTACGTGGCGCCTTTTGATTTACAAACCTAAGCTCTAAGCAGTGGGCTTAGGTCCCCTTTCAGCAATTATTCAAATAAATTCTCCCAATGACCATTCACATTCTTAACAAGGCCTCCACGTCACTGCAGCTCGTGTTTAAAGAAGGAGAACAGATACATTTTGGGCACCATTTCCAGAGAACAGCAGCAGGGCAGTGTGCCAGGACAGGGGCAAGCATGAAGCCAGGAAGAAGTTCACCCCCATGTCCATGGACATCTCCAACTTGGGATTGCAGTGGCTCCCACTAATAAAAACCTAAATATATGTTATTTATATAGATTAGGCACCTGATCAGGGTTTTTGAAGACTACTGTCCTGCCTAACCACCCAAGCTCCCCCAGACCTCACAGTACAGCCGGGCACTGGGGCGGCTCCCACAGCACATCTGCCGTCCACCGGGAGCTGAGCCGTGGGATGCCGAGCCACCCCTGGAAAGCCACCCCAGAGCCCTGCATTTCCACTCCTCTATCCGCAACAGAGATAAACCCTACTGGCTTTCACCTGCCCTTGGAGGTCAGGCTGGATGGCCGCGGTGCTCTCTGCTGGCCTCTAAATCCCCAGGTTCATGCGAGCCCTCCAGTCGGCGCTGGTTCAGACACAGCCGGGCCCTTACAGATCCGCTGCTGGAGCAGGAGATGCCGCCGGAGCCAGCTGCTGCGCTGCCCGGTGCCGGCACGGCGGAGACAACGGAGCAGGGACACCCAGCAACAACAACAGCCACGTGGTGGATGTATCGGGAGCTAAAAATACAATGCCGCAGGAAGAGAGCTGCTGCCAAACAACAGTAAACACAAAAATCCAGACAACTTTTTCATCCGGCAAGGAAAATTCTCTCTAGTGTTTGGCTAATTAAGGCTCCAGCTGCATCACACCAGGAGCGGTGCAGCAGTTTTCCCCCTGCGCCAAGGCACAGCCGGGGACGTCGCTGCCCCAACCCACCCCGCTCCTGTCCCAGCCGCGGCGCCGCCGGGAGAGCGAGGCACGAGGTGACCCGGCCGAGGCTGCCCAGGCGCCGCGACAGCGACGTTCCACACAGAGCAGCGCGTCCAAGGGCACTAGGAGCCAGCCTGATTAAAAGGCTGCAACTAAAGTGTTTGGAATCCCTTGAATCAAAATGTGTTTCCTCAAGGAAAAATAACCAAGTTCTAACCTTATTTGGTTTGAAAAGGTTGAAATATTATGCTTAATAGGACTTTACTTGTCAAGTTTCAAAAGTCATATTTTTTTCTTCTTAAACTAAGAATTTTATCAGAACATATTTGATGCTCTAAATATTATCTCCATATTTCTCAAAGCATTTTTTTCCTCAGCCAGTTACTTGTAACCAGCAACTAAAGTATTAATCATCAGTTTGAATTAGTTAGTAGTACCTGGGATTGGACAGATCACTCAGCCCCAAGTTCAAGAAAAATTCTTGAGGCTCTTCACTGAAATATATCCCAATTACCCATCACCACTAATTACTTTTCAATGCATTTAGGAGAGCAGTCATGAATCACAGTCTCATCTGCTCGTTTCCAGAGCTTTATGCACTACCAGGGGCTCTCAGGAACATCTTCAGGGAGCGCTGAGACACACCGGCTTCCCCAGAAAGCTCTCTAATGGATATGGGAAACAAGAGCCGTACAAAAACATGCTCCTAAATGGATCTAAAAATAAATTTGTTATGGTATCTAAACAACTCTTTGAAATAGAAATATAAATGTTTAAAAGAAACAAACTTCAGACAGCAAAGCTTTCCTCACTCCAACAGCTTTTAAAAATCACTCACCTCCCCAAAGCTCCCCCGGAGCTGCAGAAACTCTGCCCTGGCCCCTGTGGCCCCTTTATAGCCCTCCTGGGAGCCACGGGCTCTCGCCTGCCCTCCCGGGGTCACTCCTGGCACCAGGTGCCTCCAATGGACTGATTTGTTAGTCAATTAACTAATTAAGGGTGGAGTTAGGTTGAACAACTCAGAAGCATTTACAAAAGCATTTCAAAATTGTGGGCCAAATCCTGTTTACTGTTGCAACCCTACGAAAACATCTGATTTCCCATTGAAGTGATTCATAAGCAGGATTCTAAATTATCCTTCAAAATCCCCCCAAATTCAGACAATTAATACTACAATTGCCTTTTCTACAGAAGTCAACACCAAGCTACCAACAATTTGTTTCGTCTGTGGAAGCCTTTGCCCTCAGGCAGTGTTCAGGGCAAGGAGCTGTATTGTGAAGCACGTTTGGGTTTATTTTTGGGAGCTCCAGTTAGGGCGGGGGGGGTGCAGTGTAACTGGGTACACAGGCTGAAATAACGGGCGCTGCCGTGTAAACGAGCTGGCGCAGCCTCTCGGGCCACACAGAGCCGTCAGCGGAGGACGTTCACTGATGCATCTTTCTTGCCATCAGCACAGACGCGGCGAGGAGCCACCCGGCCCTGGGGGTGGCACAGGGGGGCTGGCACGGCAAGAAGCACCAAACCAGCACCGTCACCGCCAGCCCGGGGCTGCAGCAATCGCCGGCCCTGCAAACCAGTGTGGGAAGAAATGTGAAAAACTGTCGATAACGGTTCCAAACCCCCCCAGCAAACGGTGTTCGTGCTGCCGGCGGGGGCTCGCTGGCCGTGCTCTGCCATGCCAGGCTTTTTGGCGCTTCCTTTGTGGCACAGATGGCGTTTTAGGGGAGGCGCGGGAGAGGAGAGAGCGGCACCAGGGACGCAGGGGCTGTGCGTCTGGACCAGGCTACCGCAGCTGGAGGCCAGTGGCCAGAGAAGCCCACAGGGTGGTCACCAGGGGTCTCCACGTGGGGGGGGCTCATTTGCTGCCTGTGATGTCCCAGGTCCAGAAGTGCCCTGTTGGGATGTGGGGAGCTGATGGAGAAGGTACCGTGAGGGACTCCCCCAAACCCACCTTGGTCAGCCCGGGCAGGGACCTGCACCGACTTGGCCTTTACGCTTTGGTGAGCACAGAGCAATTCTTGCTGCTGCAGGAATGACTTGGTACCCTAAACCATCCCGAGGACACAGGCACAAAAATATAAAAGTTGTATTGATTTATGCAGGTAAGTGCCATTGCAGATGGGATTCCATCCAAATTATTTTATTTTTATTAGAAACAAGCTTGCTGATGATATCCAAGAACTGTTGTTGCAAAAATTATTCAGGAGAAATGCAAAGTGATTTTCATTAACGTTGTGGTTTTGGCTGGGATGGAGTTGACTCTTACTGGCAGCTGGTGGGTGCTGCGCCCTGGGCTTGGGACGGGAATACTGGCGACAGCGCACGGGTGGGCTGGGTTGTGGCCAAGTTCTCAGGGTGTTTCTGCTCCTCAGCCCACCCCAGCAGCGAGCAGGCCGGGGGGCACGGGGAGCCGGGAGGGGACACGGCCGGGACAGCTGCCCCCCACTGCCGCAGGGCTATTCCACACCCTGTGACGTCGTGCTCGGGATGGAAACTGGGGGAAGAAGAAGGAAGGGGACGTTCAGAGTGCCGGCGAACTGGCCCAAGTCACCCTGAGCCGTGGTGGAGCCCGGCTGTACTGGGGAGGGCTGAGCACCCGCCTGCCACGGGGAGCGGGGAATGAATTCCTTGTTCTGCTTCGCTTGCGTGGGCGGCTTTTGCTTTACCCATTAAAGGGTCTTTGCCTCAACCCATGAGTTTGTCTCACTTTTACTCTTCTGATTCCCTCCCCATCCCCGCTGGGGCCGTGAGCGAGCGGCTGCGCCGTCCCAGCTGCCGGGGGGGGACCCCGACAGTCAGAGCCGTGTCCAAAGCCCGAAACTGCGGTGCAGAACAGCAGCAACGAGACTCCCCTCCTGAAACTTCCCTTTCTTTCCTTTGCAGCACGTCTCCTGAAGGAAAGCCTGCCCATCATCTTTGTCCCAAAATGGAATTCTTACCAGTGATGAGCTATATGCACATAAAAAAGGAAAAAAGAGGGAAAAAAAGGAAACGTCCATAGCAAGAGGTTCAGGTGCCTCCTCTGGGGTCAGACTCCTGTTAAGGTTATTCCCCACCGCCAGAGGATTCGGATCTCAGATCCGTGTGATTTGCACTGTTAATTTCCACTACAGGTAGCTCTAATCTCCCGAGTGATCTCCGTGAGCAGGCAGCGCTCCTGGGCTCCCGGAACCACCGTGCCGCTGCCGAGTAAAGCAGAACAGCTTGTAATTTTCCATGCGTGTACTTTGATTTCAAAATCCGACATAGCAGTTAAGCATTAGTTGAAATAATTGTAGAAACTGCTTCTACTGAAGCATCTTTAATACAAATGAGGTATCATTAGCAGCAAGACACTTATTTTATTACAATTGTTTAAGACTTAGCAGTGATTATTGTTGGCACACATACCCAAGTGAAAATCCTTTGACATTATTTTTGTTAAGACATTTAAAATATTGTACTAATAGAATAATTAAAGGAAAAGAGAGACAAAAATAAACAGAAAGCAAAGCTCGGAGAACCAAAGACAACAAATCATGTCACTGCTCCCATACGCCGCACATCCCTGCTCGGGGAGGGTGGGTGGCCGTGCCGGAGCCCCGCCGGGCAGCGGGAGCCGGTGCCAATGGCACTGGAGCCGCACTCAGTCCCGCTGGGGGACGGGGAGCCCTGGCTGCACGCCAAGGCCCGGCGGAGGCTTCTGGAGGAGGGTGGCAACAGGCGCGGAGCCAGGACGGCAGCGTGGCAGAGGCGGCGAGGGCAGGAGGAGGCGAGCGGGGCAGCGCGGGGCAGCGGCAGGAGCCGGCAGCGGCGGGGGCGCGGCCAGCCCAGCCTCGGCCGGGGGAGCGGGCGGGTGGCAGCAACACGATGGGAGAAGATGGTGTCACGGCGGTGACACGACGGGAGAAGATGGTGTCACAGCGGTGACATGATGGCAGAAGATGGTGTCACGGCGGTGACACGACGGGAGAAGATGATGTCACAGCAGTGACACAACAGGAGAAGACGGTGTCACAGCGGTGACACGATGGCAGAAGATGGTGCCGCAGCTTGGAGGGTCAGAAACAGATGAGAGGTGAGCAGCCACGGCTCGGCTGGCCTGGGCGACACGCTAGCTGAGATAATTCGTTGTTCACATGTAACTTCCACAAATTTCATTTCTCTGTGAGAGAACAAAAGCAGCAGAAGGTGGGCAGATGTTGTGTGAACTTCTGTTGCCTTTGCCATGGCCGTACCGTGCTTCACAAGAAAAAGCATCTCTAGATATCCAAAGACAGACGGCTAAGAATTTAAAGATGAATTACGAAACAAGAAAAAAAGTAAAGGGCAAAAAAAAGAAGAAAGTACATAGCCTCAATTCCCTTTGTAGTGTATTGGGAAAACAATCGGGCAGGTTTCAGTACCAGATTTTCTTCTGAACATGGAAATCAGGACACCTGGCAGGCCAGGCACCTGCGAGTGAGTCCCACCTTGCCTCCCCCAGCGCGGCTGATGACAGCAAGAGAGGGCAAAGCCTCTCCTGGTGCTCCGGGAAAGCTGGAGGAGATCCTGCTGCTCCGCTTTCAGAAGCACGTGTTCTCCTGTCGCCTCTGACTTGCCACGGTCACCACACGGGCTGCATCAACCTGTGCCGCCACGTGAACTCGTGGGTTTACTCTCTGCTCCTGATTTCCCTGCCAGGGCTAGCGGAGAGCCCCGTGGAAACAGAGCCCATGGAAATGGATTCTGCAATGCCAATGTTTTCTGTGCCATTTAGAGCCTGCTTCTAAGCAAGCTGTCAGCACGAGAGAGTTCAAAACGCAACACACCATCTAAATAACAACAACAAAAAAAAAATATTCTGGTTAATAGTGCCAGGAAATAAAATTTACAATTACTTCTTCATTGATACCAGGAGGAATCTGGGGGGACATCATCTTCTCCCACCATGTCACCACTGTGACATCATCTTCTCCCGTCGTGTCATCGCTGTGACAGCAGTGATATCTGCCATCTCTGAGCTCTGGAGAAGTGGGAAAGCGAAGTTTGTCACGGGCCTTCAGAAGAGAAAACCCGTACCCGTGTGTCACCAGCCACCCGAGATGGCTTCGCCTTCACCTGGCAAGCAAAAGCCACGAGCTGGGCCGGGGGCGCAGCCCCAGTGACCCTCCCGGGGACTCCTCGCCTGGATCCCCGCCAGTCCCCCCCAACGCCAGGGCGCTGCCGTGCCGGGATGGATGACAGCGCTGGGTGCGTGGGGGGGTGGCACCCACCCGACCTACGGCAGCACCCACCCCAGGGAACCCAGACCCCAACAACGCAAGAGTCCCGCCGAGGAAAGTAAAAAGTAACCAGAACCCTCATAGTTCAGCCTCGGGAATAAGTGCCCCCAGACTTTGATTCCTCATTTGCTCTCCTCCGCTTCCATTCCCAAATTCAGTATTTATCTTCCTGAATCAAACATCCCATGCCAAATGAGCAACGTTTTGACTTTATTTGGATTTAAAATATATGGTGGCCCAAAGCGAAGCTGGAAAAACAGGCACCAGCATTCAATTCTCTCTGTGCACAACATCCAAAAGAAAGATATTTATGAATGGGTTCCTTAAAGGCAGAAGTAAAAAATTCACACAAAATTCAATTAAAATAATTTAGCCTAATTTGCTATTAAACAATTAAGACTTCACTAAATCAGGGGTAGAATTTACATAAAAATTAAACCAACCCGTGTGCAATATTGCACCATTTCAGAATTACCAGTAATTTAATTGAATATGTTTAAATGGTTTGTTATCAGTACGATTGTTGTGGGTTTCTTCAACGTCAGGAAGGTAATCAGAGTAAGCACCAGACACGCACACCCCACACAAATCAATTATGCCATAAAACTGAACTTAATGAATAGACATTTTCATATTTTTGCTTTATTTGAAGTTGCTTTATTTGCATGTTAATATAAACATGTGCAGCTAATTGCAGAAAGCAAGCGGCATGCATAATTCCATGCGATTTAGGGTGCCCGTGCTGGGCCGGGACGGCAGCTCTGGCAGGGTCTGCGGGGGCTGCTCGCGGGGTCCGAAGCCACCACCCGTCCCACGAGGGAGGACAGAGCTCCCCGCGGCGCACGGAGGCGCCGGGCCAGGCTGCCCCGCTGCTCCTCCAGCTCCAAGCTGTTCCTGAGAAGGTCTCAGCAGCTGTGGGCGAGGGAGGAGAGCGCTCCCCTCCATCCTGAAGAAATCTGAGAAAATGATTCTGTCAAAAACTAATTTTCATTTTCAGTGGTGCAACCAGTTCAAGGAAAAAATTACCTGCACGGTGCTGAACGCAGATTTACAATAACCCCTTCAACAGGTATTGGCTAGTTGCCTCCTCGGCGCAGCTCAGGAGAATCCATGCCTTCCACTGTGGAAGTCACCAGAGTTCAGCAGGATGGAGTCCCCGTTAAACACGGGCATTTTCTCTGCCAGATGAATCCACACATTGCCCATCTCTGCCTGTAGGTGAGCACCTATTTCTCATTTTGACTCAATTTAAAATACAGAATGTTTATTCTTTTCCATTGTTTTTGCTTTTGGAGGACGTGGGCGCTCCCTACCGTGAGGCCAATGAAGTCAGGCGCTACCCCTGTGTCCGTGCCGTCCGAGCCCCGCACGCAGCCAGCGGAGCCAACGGGTTGTCTGCGGGCAGCTTGGCCGCTCAGCTGGGAGCTGGGAGAAGCGGGAGGCGAGCAGTGGCTCAGGCTGGATGGGCTGACTGCTGCCTTCACCGCCCTGTCAATGCCACCCCACGTACTCCGGCATGTGGAAAAATAATGGAGCACACAGTTAAAATAGTCCAAAAGTCAAGGAAAAACTGACGCTGCGCTTCCTATTGGGTGTGATTCATTGAGCAGCATCCTTGAGGCTTTCTATCTTGACAGCAGAGTTTGTAATACTCTCCTTTAGGACACAGAATTGTTATGGTTTGAGAAACCCACAAGAATTTATTGTCTTTTAGACAATTATTCTCTCACCTGATGATCCCTCCCCACCAGGGAAGGGGAATTGGGAAGAAAACAAGGAAACCCGGGAGCTGAAATATAAACAGATTTAATAGAATAAGACTAGATAACTAACAGTAATAACACTAAAGAACCAATATTGATCCCAATACCAATATAAAACACACAAGGATTATACTCAGCCCGTTCTATCCGTGGGAAGCCGGGCACTCCCAGCAGGGGACAGCCAATGTGGGACACTGGGAGCGCTGCAGCTTCGGGAGGAAGGGACGGGCTCAGGGCTCCAGCACCAGGACAAGGAGTTCTAGGGACCCCCACCATCAAGGGAGAGAGAGCTTCACAGCAAATTGTCTGATTTCTATGGAATGTGCCGTTCATGGCACGAAATAACCCTGTTGGCAGTTTGGGGCAAGTGCCCAGGTCTCGCTGCTCCTCATCCCTGCACCTGGCCAGCTTGAAAACCCACACAGCATGGCTGGCTGTAAAGTAAATATTTTCACAAATGCAGACACTAGAGTCTTGTAAAAGTACAGTTTTCCCAAGCATTAGAAGAGAAATTAGTCCTGTGTCGCTCAATTCAGAACAGGAATATAGAAGAGTTCATCTATTGCCTGTTACAGAAACATCCTTTTTTTTTTAAAGCTTGATTCGAATGTGTAGGGTGGCTTTACATGCCAAATCGCTTCTTTGCTTTAATTAAAAAACCTTTTTATGTGTGTGAACATACAACACAAATATATAAACAGAAGAGTGACAAAGGTATTTTAATGAGTTAGAATATGAAACCAAAGTAGGATTTTGTGGTATCGCTTCAAAGACTCAGCTGTGTCGTCTACCGATGCACTGAGCCACACTCGGTCACCTCGCTGGGATTTTGCGAGCTTTGTGGATGAGAAAAGCTCGTGCTCCGTGTGGGCTCCTCTTGGAGACATGCCCGTGTCTTTGGGCTGGTTTTGCACGACCTGCTGGAGCCTTCACCGGTGCAGGTACGGTGCTGTCCCCGCGGGACCTGGCGGGCTTCACGCCAGCTCAGGTTTGTCTGCTTCAATTTCAGTATAAGCACGTCCTTCAGCACCTAAACGTTTAGCACTTACATCAAATTATTAGTTAGAGTTCGCACCCACGTGGCCAGTGGAGCCACTGAGTTCCGTGCGGCCATCGCAAAGGTTCGAGGCTGTTACCAACGGCAGCCCAGAATCTTTCTGCACGTCAGAAACTGCAGGGATAAAGACAGCCCACCGCACAGTTTGCTTCTGACTGGATTCATTTAGTGACAGTTAAGTATTTTTGTGTCCTGGCACTCAAACAGTCGTGTTTTATCAACCGGTACACACAGGCAAGAGCAAAATAACTTGCCCTGCAGTGACTGTGGAGACCTAATCTGGACTTGTGGCTTTATTACAGGCTGCAGTAGTAAATAAAGCTCCTTTGTCCCAGTGGTCACAGTACAAAACACCAAAGCTCACAAAACTAGAGCCGTAAGTGCTGAAATAGCCCCTTCCCTTGCCGTAAGCCAGGAGCACCCCAGCAGGAGGCCGGCGGGGTGATGCCGGGTCCAGCCCTGCCCATCACCGCGCGGTGGCCAGGGGCTGGTCCGACCACGGCGGGGCCACCAGCGTGACCAGTCGTTAACTGGGTGGCCCCTGCAGCAGCCCGAGGCACCCTGTCCTGCAACCCAACAGCTGGAGGGGCGAGGAAATGAGGGAGTGCGCCCCGGCACCGTGCCCCAGAGACCAGCCAGCCCTTCTCTGCAGAAAACACGTGCTGCCGTAATGGTCAATCATATATTAGTAAGTATTAATTTATCACAGGTCGTGCAGGTTGTTTCCTGTCTGGAAGCAGCACAGGGACGTGGCCACCTCCAGCACTGTGTTTTCTTACCTCGGGGCTCTGCTTGGTGCCAAGGAGCAGGAGGTGGCAGCTCCACCAGCAAGCTGGAGCAGAAAAGAAGCTTCACCAGATGGTTTCAGTTGCGGCCCCGCACCCAGTCTGGGCCGTGACTGTGCAGCTGACACCACATTAAGAGCATTGATAGCGCTGTCAACTGCTGAAGAGCGCGCAAAGCACGGCCGAGCCCCACAGCCCCAGTGCCTCTGCGGGAGCGTTGCTCACTGCCAGGGAAATGGGCCAACGACAAAGCCACGGCGCGAGGGTGGCGTTTGGAGACGGCAGTTGTGTAGCAGGACAAGGGACACAGGGCAGAAGACGTCTAAGGGGTGGCTGTGGCCGTAATACGCAAATAACTGAATGCTGTGATTCAATCTCTACCCAGAATTTACTAGTGTTTGCCGCAGTGTTTACACCAGACAACTTTAATACTTGTTATTGACTATTTAATTTATGTTAAATAACTATGTTTGACAGTCACTAGGCTGAGCGCTCAGTATTTAGTTTCAATACAAAAGTTACAAAACTACCCAAAGGGAGTGTATTCTTTCCATCCCGAATTCAGCCCCCCAAACTGGGATCTTCTTGTCTCTCTGATTTCAGGTGCCTTTTGTCTCTTACCCTCAGGCTACTGAGACTTGTCACCTCATTTTCATGTCGCTACGATACAGTTGTTGTAGCCAATAACAGAAAAAAAGAGGGATTATATTATATCTGAATTTTAATCAAGGTTTTTCTAACAGCTTATTAGTTGTAACTGGGACCAGTTGGAGTCGTCCATGGCGTCCGTGACTGTTAATTCTTCCATGGTTGCTTGACGGTCACGCCATAAGTGCCTGTGTTTCCCGAAGAGCTCAAAACCACTTCAGACACTCACCTGCCCAGAAGAGCTGTTTGGAAAACACGGCTCCCGTTTTGGCTGCAGAAAACTTCGGCATTTAACCCAGAAACACCCTCTGCCTTTACACAACCTCTCCGCGAAGCGCACGCAGCAAGGTTTCCCCGCTCCGTGGCCCGTGGAGCGCTCACCACCGCAGGATGGCGCAGCGAGGGGTGACGTCTGGGAGATGCTGGTTGCCTCAGACGGAACCTGCGAAACCGGGGGCGGCCGTGGGTCCTGCCTGGCGGGCGATGAGGGCGCCCCGAGGAGCGGCACGCTGGGGCTGACACAGCCAAACCTCCCAGCCGGCTCCCGGCTCCCCGGCACAGCCTGCCCCAGCGCCAGCGGCAGCGAAATGGGGGGGGGGCTCACCTGTTTCTTAAAAGGCAGAGGAAACAGGTTCCTGCAGTTCATCTGACTTCTTCAGCCAAAAACAGCTGAGAGAAAAATGCGGAAGGATGAATTTTGCGTTTCCGTTCCTGATTCCCCCCATCCTGAACTTCCCAGCTGCTCATAGCTCGGCTAAAAGAGGCCGGGTGGACAGAAATGCCACATTCGGTGCTCTTACTTGTTTGTCTGAAAAATTTTAGTCACCACGTTTTGGACGTTTCTGAAAATAGGCTGGCTAAAAATAAGGGTGACCTTTTTTTTCTATAAAACAAGCCAGCTTTCCCCAGGCTTTCCAACAGGGATTTCTGGGGCAAAGTCTGTCAGGTACAGCCTGCTCCCGCTGGGACACTCCACCCAGATTTGGCCCTGGGAGGACGGCGAGGAGCAGGTCGCGCACAATCCGAGAGCGCTGAAGGTCCAGGAGATCAACGTCCTGTGGGATCTCCCCACCCCACGCTGGGGGTGCCGTCTGCTCAGCGCCACAGTGCCTGGGCCAGGGGGTGGCTGGGGTTCAGATAAGTGACAACAGCAGGAGGACCCGGAGCTGCTGGAGCGGGGCCAGAGGAGGCCCCGGAGATGCTGGGAGGGCTGGAGCCCCTCTGCTGGGAGGACAGGCTGGGAGAGCTGGGGGGGTTCAGCCGGGAGAAGAGAAGGCTCCGGGGAGACCTTCCAGCCCCTGCCAGTGTCTGAAAGGGGCTCCAGGAAAGCTGGGCAGGGACTCGGGATCAGGGAGTGGAGCTGTAGGATGAGAGGAAATGGTTTTACACTGGAAGAGGGGAGATTTAGATGAAATATTGGGCAGAAATTGTTTCTTGTGAGGGTGATGAGCCCCTGGCCGGGGTTGCCCAAAGCAGCTGTGGCTGCCCCATCCCTGGAGGTTCAAGGCCAGGTTGGACGGGGCTTGGAGCAGCCTGGTGTGGTGGGAGGTGTCCCTGCCCAGGGCAGGGGTGGCACTGGGTGATCTGTAAGGTCCCTTCCAACCCAAACCATTCCATGATTCTACGAAATCTCTTGGTGGTCAGGAACTTGGTAGCCAAGGGATACAAAATGTAAAAACATGGAAACAGAGGATGCTCAGACATGGAAGCCACAGGAGAAGCATCAGTAATAGGGAGGGAAGATCTTTACCTGGACCATACCAATCCTCTGCCCCATCTTGTTCTCCCGTCCTCAGCTTTGCTGGGGCTGACGGGCACCAGACTTACACAAAGGTAAAGAAACACGGAGCTGCAAAACTAGTGACAGCCATTAGCAAAATAAAAAGGATAAACAAATCAGTTGGGTATTATTCAATAGACCATTAATGCTACAAAGACAAAATGGGCACTAGGGAGTCACGCCTATAATCAAATTTTTTAAAAAGATTTGGGTCAGGATGAAATGAAAGGCCAGACATACTTGATTCTCTCTGCTAGTTAAGAGAATTACATGTTACACAATGGAAGTACTCAGCGACAAAAAAAAAAAAAAAAGAGTAATTGCAGTTATTTGGGAACAACGAGAAATCTGGGAAGAGAAATCTAATTTTTTTTCCCTCCACTTTCAGCAAAAAGTCCAGTTGTTTTCAGTCTAGGTTAACATCAAACATTTATTTTCGATGTCTAAGAAGCTTTCTGACTGGCAACAAAGTGAAAGAAAAAAAAAGCCCTAAACAATTTGTATTTGTAAGCCATTTCTATTTGAGAAATAACTATTACAAGCAGTCAGACTAGCGCATGGAGTTATCTTAAACAAGGCTGAAACTTCCTTGTTTTCCCAGAAACAGCAGCCACGTCTATTCCCTGCAGATTGCAAGTGGTTTGCTGTGGTTTAAGGTTCCCCCTTGGCAGAGGGTGCTGAGCCCTTCTCAGCACTGGTTTCCCTGGCCAGATGCTCACTGGGAGGACAATGTGTGCTGGGAATGAGGGCTGGAAAGTCAAACCCCTGGGACCTTTCCAGGCTCTGCAAATAACCTCAAGAGGCAAATAGCACCAAAGACTGACCCACGCGTACACACGGCGTGGATTCCCACGGCTTGCACAGCAGCGGTGCTCCCGGAAGGTGCTTTGGCATCGCCCGGAGGGATGGACTGGCCCCAGCAATGCTCGGGTACATCCCGCCTGCTCGCTTGTCCTCCTGGTGAGCCACTCACACGGAGTCGGTCTTTGGGATATTCCTTAGGCTCAGGAGAAGGTTAGTACAAACTCCAGAGCACTGGTCTGCTGGGTGAGGAGGGACAAAGGCTTCAGCGGAGGCTTCAGGTCCTTTTCCAAAGCACGCGGTACTCTGAGGTACCGCCCCAACCTCTCCCCTCTCTGCTTGGCTCCAACCGCCAGGAAAAACCACATCCCTCCCTCCCGCGGTTTGGGTGAATGGTTATTGCACTAAAACCTGGAGCAGCTGGCACAAGGACTGGCAAAATTCCCAGCCGCAGCATTTCCACTGGGAAGGGGGCTGAAGCATCCGTGGGGCCGGGATGCTCTGGCTGCTCTGGAGGGCGCAGGCTCAGCTCGGGCTCTCCCGCTCCTGCCCTCTGCTCTGCCCGCCGGAGGATGCCGAGTGCGGGGTTTGGGGAGGGGGCTCTGCTCCCCCCGCAGCCCCACCACCGCTCCCCCTCTCCCAGCACCAGCGCGGAGGAGCTGGCAGCACTGGGCATCGCCCACCCCGGCACCGGCACGGCTCCCTTCTTCCCAGCCGGGCTCCGGGGCAGCGGCCACAGGCAGGGGGGCTGCGCGCGGGGCGACGCCGCGGCTGGAAACACGGGTCACGAGGAGCCACCGCCGCCTGCTCCCGCCGTGTCCCCCACGCAGCGGCTCCGCCGTCCCTCCCTCGCCCTCCTTGACAGAGCCGCGTGCCAGCGCTGCCCGTGCTCGGCACACTCGGCACCCCGCGCTCACAGCCAAAGCTCCTGGAAAATGAATCTCCCTCCTCTGCTAAAATAAATGCGACCAATATCAGATGCCATCTTGGGTAATCAGAATTAATAACTTGTTTCTTCAGAGTCAAGTGTGTCCCGTAGACGGAGGGGAAATGACTGTAACCTGCCTCTGATTACAGCAGAGATAATGGGGCCGTTCCCGGCCCATCCTCGTATGTCACTGTCTCTTCTCGCCATTAGCTGTTTACTCCATGCTCATTGAATCATACCTTGGATTTCATTAGCAAACCCAATAACCGTGTTTTGTTACAGACCAGAGTGTGTTGCGCTCTGCCTGAAAAAACCCCACCCTCGCATTGTATTTCTCATAATAAGTTTTAATTGGATTTTAGCTCTCTGCCTTTTATACTTCATCTTAAGCTTTATTGGGTTTAATTACAAATCCATAACTATTTGTTATGTGGCTCTGGTTTGATATTTTGCACTGACAATTACATTTTTATTCAAAGAAAAAATGTATTAGGAAAAAATAGCCAGAGACAGGCTCATTGTACGAGCTGATTAATTGAATTCCAGTTTTATGTGCGTTTATGATGAATGATTGCATGCCAAAAAATGACTTGAATGTTAGATCAGAGTGCACTTATTCATTTTAATTGGCTTGCACAGAGTGCAAGCCACGGTAATAACAGATCAGCTGTGAAAACACAATAGCAATGGAGGGACTTGGTGCCCTGACCCCGGTGTCTCCTAAAACTCTGACGGTGATTCTCTGCGATCTTTCCATGCGGTGAGATGGCTGGTGAAGCTTCAGCACTCTTCAGGAAAGCAAGGGCAAGACATCACTGTGGTCCCTGCTTTTGGGGGCTGCAGTTTAGTTTTAATTATTCATAACACTTATTAGCAAATAAGATGCTGTATGTTTTTTGCAGAAAAATAGACAAGTCTTAGAAATTAGAGGCTGTAGCTCACAGCCACCAAACCTTTTTGGAAACGTTGCATGTGCATGATAAAATATGTATAATAATAAATAATAATAACAATACTTAAACCCCATCCCATCTCCATTGGCCATGAGGTAGTTCAGGACGGGGTGCGGACCTGGTGGCCACACTGGAGCGATGCCCCAGGGCCCCCTTAGGGCAGGGGGGGACGCGGCAGCTCGGCTCCCTCCCTGCTCCCGGCCCAGCCCGGCCAGCGACAAGTCACCCCAGGGAGGGAAACAAGACTCCGCGGGGAAACATCCTGGTTTTGCTTCACATCAACACAGCTTGGTTTTAACATTTTGGTCACAGGAGCAAGAACCAACAGACTTTTCCACTCCCTGTTTGCCACGGGGTAGCACAGCGCGGGGGTGCACCCGCGCCAGCACCCACCGCTGCCAGCGAACACCGTCCGCTAAGGAGTCTCCTCCAGCGGGACTGCGCATCCCGCCAGTCGCTGCAGGGAGCGGGGACCTGTTGCAGAGGAAACCCGAACGTGTACCTAAAGTCATAGCAAACATCCGTCTCACAGCAAATGCACCTGCATGACCACAGAGGCTTCTCATCGTACTCTGAAGTTTGTTAAAACGAGCTTGCGGCGCTCCTGTTCGAAGCTCTGCCGTGGCGTTGCACAACTGCAGCTCCGCACCACCCCGCAGCACAACTTAACGCAACACGGCACTGAGAAATGCAACCTGACAAACTACTGGCCACAGCAAGTCTTGCTGAAGAAAGCAAAATTTACTATTTGCTTTCCTCACCCACCACCATTAAATATAGTTTGCCAAGTACTGAAACTGTTTAGTCACCCCAGTTTTATCATGTCACATCAAATTAGTTTGAAAGTCAGCGCGGACACGCGCCAGCGCATGAGCGCACCAGCCTGATGCTCTGAACCAAGACTTGGGCAGAAAGAGAAATGCAAAGTCTAGAGGCTGGAGCACTGCGATGTGAGAACACATGGACACCTTTTACACAAACTGATTCAATACCATAGAAAGAAAGCATTTATTTCCTCTGAAATCCTGCTGGAGTAACGGAAAAGGACACAACCCACTGTATTTAGCCTTCCTTCCAGACAGCAAGTTTATTATACGAAACCTTCATTTCAAATCAATACTCCTCGTTACTCCTCTGGCCTGTGCTTATTGACCCCAGCTATCCTCGGAGTTTTCTTATTTGCAAAATGCAGTTCACAAATAATGACACCTGAGGAAGGCGGGGGGAAAGGACGATGAGCTTCAGCCAGAATAATAAATCCAAACCTTTCTCCCCTGTGTCGTGGGTTTGCGCTGGACTGGCCTAGCTAGAAAGGAGAGTTACTGAATAAAATTGGTCCTGTTTTACATCAAACCACGACACCCTGGAAAGCTGAGCACCAAAACCTGGACAGGGACATTCAACCACCTGGGAGTTCGGAGGCCCTTGCAAGTTTGGGTTTTGCGGGGTTTTTCTAAAGCTTACTAAACAGCTCGGGAAGGAGAATTTGGTGTCACAAGCACTGACCTAGATCATAACGAATTTACGGTGTAAAAAATAAACTGTACAGTCTTATTAAGTGAAGCCGCGGTGACTGTTTGATTGCACTGACACTCCGCTTGTACCGCATCAGCGCCACGGCTGTGCAGAAATTCCCCCTGACGCCCAGTGACAGGAGCGGGGGGAGCTGGGCTCCTGCTGACAAACACTCGGCGACGGTACGGGTTGACGACAAACCTCCAGATCCTTTGGCGAGGCCGCTGCTTTTTTAACACCAACCCCTCAGCTGCATTCCGGCAAGCTTAGGAAACGCCGTCCTCGTCAAATCTCATTAGATGGTTGTGCGTTTTTTCTTTATTTTTATAGTACCTTCCCAAGCAACTTGTTTACATAAAATAAAACCTCCCCGTTTGTGTGCAGCAGCAGCAGCAGCAGCAGCAGCAGCAGCAGCAGCAGCAGCGGCAGCGGTGGCAGCAGCAGTCAGTGGGTGCGAGCGCAAGCGCTTCCCAGCCCTTTCCCGCAAGTCCCGCCGAGGCTTCTCAGCCGAGGCTCCGCTTTGCCGCAGCCGCCGGGACGCGTGCGGGCTCCGCGTGCGCCGCGAGGAACACGGGGCAGGCAAACCCCCGCACAAGAAAGGCGGCCGCGGGCTGGTGGGAATGAAACGACTCCCCTTTCACCCGCTCAGGTTGGGAGCCTGATGCGCTGCCGAGCGCCGGGAAAAGGCCTGGCACAAACAAGACGTGTCAGACTATACAACACATTAGAGAAAACCCACAACTCAGCTGAAGTGGTCTTCATATGGCCATATGTAGAGAAATTTGGATCAGTCAGGAAGAATGTGAAATTAATGGAGACTGTCAGCATCAGACAAAAAGCTCTGCAATAAGAACATGAAAGAGCTTAGGAGAAAAAAAAAAGAGAGAGAAAAGTAAAGCCAAACACTCAAAAGCATTTTGGTCCAATGAGAAGGGAGAGAGATCTGTGCAACACGCAGACCGGGTTACTAACTTTATTAGATTCATTATCTGGAGAGAGACTCACATCCCAGTACAGGAGAGTGTGCAAAGCACAGCTCACGCGTGGATTTGCAGGGAGGTGCTCTCCCGTTGGGAATACTCGTTAGAACCATCCTGGTTTTATAAGATAAAGTGCTCTCACCGTAGCTGTGCTGTAATGCTACAACACAGCGTAAAAGCCCAGTAATAGAAATGGAATAATCAAAACCCTCATTGCAAACCTCCGACTTGAAATATAAGTGCTAAACTTACAACTGCTAAAGAAACACAAAACTTTCCTTAAATGTGTTTGTAACTCCTAGTGAAATATTTACCGTCTGCTCTGCCCACTCTTAACATCCTCCAGTGTTACCTGCTGGAGCAGTGACCTAAAGCCAGCTCTGTTCCTCAGCTTCCCGGGCTTCATAATTGGAACATCCCAAAGACAAGGAGCGCTCTGCAGCTGTCACCGCTATGCGAAAATGAGCTTTTTGCAACTGGTACCGGGGAAGTTGCCCAATTAATTTCCCAGACCCAAACAGCAGCATCAGAAGAGAAGTAATATCTTCAAGATCTGCCAGTTTACCGTGCTTGAAGCGTCGGTACAGGTCAAGGAAAAGCAGAATAACACGTGGCTAAATATTTACGTGCAGGCTGGTTCCAAGGGATTTTCCTGAACACTTTTAAGCTCTCAGACTGAGAAATCTGAATAGTTTTTGTGCCACTGCTCGTATATTCCACAAAAATTATAGCTTATGATTGTTAGATGTTGCCGTCAACATAAGATTAAGGAAACAAAACCACCTAAAAAACACCAGGGAGAGAAAATGAAGAAAAATCCCACGTTTCTCCTCCCTTCCCTCTGCCAGTCGTTCCCCCGCAGGATGCAGGAGTTCAGGCACAGCCCGGGATGCCGCTGGGAGCTGGGACCCAGCGACAGGGACCTCAACCAACGAGCGCTGCCGGCACAGCACAGGGTCCCCAGGCCAGCCCAGCCCCCACGGTGTGCCTTGGAAACCGGGGCTGAATCCAGCCTCTCCCGCCTGGCATCGCCCCGGATCACCATCCGGCTCCCGGCAGCTGCTCCTGGGCGCCAGGGGAAGAGGGGAACCTTTGGAATGAGACCAACACGTGCATTTTGCTGGTTGGGTTCCTACCACTCACAGAGCCATCCCCGGCAGGCTGCAGGAACAGCGTGTACACATATTGAGATATATGTATTTATATATTAAAAGCCGCAAGGCATAGCTTAGCTACAGAATAAGCAGCCTTTTTCACCAGGCTTTTTCCCTTTCTTATCCAGAGAGACGTTTAAACTGCTGGCCACAAATACCAGATCCTGGTATCCTTCAGCTGATCCTGGCTTTTCCCAGCTGCCCATTACCTAGCAGAAGAGGACAAGCCCTCAGTCCTTCCATCTGCTGAGCTACCTGCGCGCGTGTCCGCCTGCCTGGGGAGCAGAGCCACAGCAGCCAGCTTCCAGCTCACTGGAGCGGGGAGGAGAAGCCCCAGTGCTCTCCAGTGCCCACCTGCAGGTGAAGGGACGCTCAGGAAGGGGCACGTCACCAGGGGTGACTGCTGCTGGTGGGCTGGGTCGCCCCCAGGGGAACCTTCTCCCACTCCCAGCTCAGAGCCCAAGAGCTGGGAGCTGCATGGTGGTGAGGAACAGGTCTTGGTGACAGACCTGGGCCCTGTTGGTCACAGGAGTGGTCACACCAGTGGTGACATTTGTCCAGAGGCTGCTGAGCCAAGGGCAGAACAGCCCAGCAGCCCGCGTGATCCCGGCTGGCCCCAAGCCACGGCTGGGACAAATTACGGGTCAGTAAAACATTGATATTCACAGGGCAGTAAACCACATCTAGCTTTAAAACGGCACCAGAAAATAGAGACGGCTGTTCTAGCCAAGAGGAAAATTAAAATTAATTTTACAGAGAATATTTTACTGAAATTTTTCTTCTGTTTCTTGACCTGCATAGCATGTAATAGCACACAACAGATTATTGTTTTATTTCCCCTTTAGTGGAGCAGAAAGAACAAAAATTACTGTGTTATTTGCTTGCATAAGTAAGAAAAAAATGCACAGGAACAAAGAAAGCACCTATTAAATTTGTGTCGTAACAAATGATCTGACACTGAACAGCCGAAGCGCTGCTGGTCTGTGGCTGAGGACAACATGCCAGTCCCGTGCAGGGAGGGCGATTTCCCAGTTTGAGGTGGAAGTCGGTGCGTCTCCTCCAGAGCTGGTCAGCAGCCCCTGCAAGGGCACGGGGGAGAGGGCAGCAACGGGGGCAGCTTGGAGACGCCCAGAGAAAGCAGCGACTGGGACCAAGCGCAACGCGGCTGGTTTGTGGCCGGTGGCCGCAGCCTCTAACAAATAACCGGTTTCTGCGGAGCTAATTCCAACACTTGTGGCACCGTATTTTAGCTTGTTTTAAGTGTCAATTGTCAACCCCAATTTAACTCCTTCTGACCTGATACGACAAGATCCCTGTGGACTTGCCAGCAATTTTCTTTGCATCAAATGGGGAAGAGGGTTCTAGCACGAGGGTCGGGAGCAACCCCCTGGGTTCCCGGCTGCACGACTGGCTCTACCGCAGCCGGAGGAGGCGAGAGGCTCCGCAGCGGGATGGCACCTTCCTCCCGCTGTTCCCAGTGCAGCTCCAGCTGCGAGCGGAGCCCAGAACGCCTGCTGGACTGCAGGCAGTTCCAAACGGTCCATCTTCAGAGAGAAAAGTGTCTCTGATCCGAACCACACGGACAATTACATGAACCTCAGCATAAGAGTCTCTGAAAAACACATGGTGTTGCAGGAGAGCGCAGGGCTGGTCCGTTCCAAAGGTGTTTTCTCCTTTCCCCTGACTTAATCTCTCCACCCTGTTTGAGACCCCTCATCACATCACACCTGTAAGAGTCATTTTTGATACCAGGTGGGGGAAATGGTCATAGTCATCTTCCACAGCGTGTGGGGAACGCTGCCATGGCCCCGTTGAGCACGGACGATCTGCCGGTCTGCACTTCGGCGCCATCCAACAGTCCGGGAGGCGGCACCGTCACCGAGGGGCCGGCGCTTCCTCCCACCGCGGAGCACAGACCTGTTCGACCAGTGCTGCTTCCCCCCAGATCCCTGCTGTTACCCATTGCAGCTGGACCAGTGAGTGTGGCTACCACTTTCTTAAAAATCAGAAGTCAAAGGAATTTAAAGGTAGTAACAAAATTGATTAAACCAATTTTCTTCTTTTAAACTGTCAGACTTCTCAGGTGGTGACGTCGCAGCTGGTGTTTTGGTTTTTTAAGGGACACGTGATGTGACCTATGAAAGTTTCGACAGGCAGCAATGAGGAGCTGTAAGGAAGGGGAGATGAACAGGGATCCCCCGATGCAGGGAGCACATTTCACACCTCCGCGGGTGGGTTAAGGGCTTGTGCCTCTCTGAGGGCTGGGGCTGCTGCCCTTGGAGCGTCCCAGTGGGAGAGATTTGTGAAATTAAAACGAGCAGCAAGTTTGAGAGCCTGCCTCTGCTGCAATGTGCGAACCGTCGCCCTGGTTCAGAGCACAGGATTAATTCAAAGAAAACGGGCTGTCCCTACTCGGTGAAAACCGAGGGAAGCCTGGAACCAGCCCCTGCAGAATTAAAGTGGGATTTTTGTGTGGCCACAGAGCGGGATGAAGAGCACCCGCTTTCAGACAAACTGCATTGTCTTGCACTTGTCAGCACAGGTTTGTGCCAGCACCAGGACAAACAAAAGGGTGCCGATATGAACGGGGGACAAAAGGAAAACAAAGACTAGACTTGGGCAAGGAGAGATGCTGACAAGCAGACAGAAAACAGGACAGTTTGAGGTCACACACTAATTTATATTCAGAAACAGCTTCCAGTTGCAGCCTCAGGATCAACTGTTATTTTTCCCTCCTATTATCTTCTTGAATGTCCTTGTGCCAAGAGGAAGTGACTGCGACTCGTGTCTGTCCTTGGAAAAGCTGCTCTGAGGACCGAGGGGCTACAGCCCTGCAGAGGCGCAGCCAGGGGCTGTCTGACCCCAGCACCCCCCGCACGCTCCCGGGGGTGACTCCTGCGCTTCCCACCGCACCCCCAGAGCAGCACAACGACCGAGCGAAGGCGTTTCATTCATTAGAGGACTCCAAGCAAAATACATCCCTAGAAAAAGCAACCCTCGCATTTGGAGTAAATGTCATAATAAAATGGATGTATTCAACAGTATTTTCAAGAGTTTCAAGCAGGCAAAACTCTGAAATGCATGAAACAGTTTTCTCTTCATCCTCCCGGCGTCAGTCAGTAACAGCTCAATCAGAAAAGCTGCTCAGGGGAAGAGCGGAGGCGGCGGGAAGAGAAAGGTCAGGTTTTAAGGAAGAGACGGACCCGAGAGCGGCTGTAAGCGACTCAAAACTGGGGCACAAAACGCCATCGGTGGGGTCTCCGTTATAGCCCAGCTCACCGCTGACCGTGCGCCCCCGTACCGCGGGGGGGTCGACCAGCAGCACATCCCAGCATCCCGAGGCCCCGGCACTCGCCTGGGATGGGGCGAGAAGCGCAGGGAGCAGATGCTGAAACTGCCACGCTGGGGAAAAACTGTGCCTTTTAACCTTTTCTGCATTGGTTTTACCCACTTGTTCTAGTCCTGTAACCTTCTTAGCTTCTGTATGGAGGTCTGAAACATGCTAAGATATAAACATACATTTTGAAACAAGCTGAACTGGGTAGAAAATATTTGCTATTTATGAACATGCTAGGCATTAACTAGGGAGCCTCATACAAGATGTGGGAAGAAATGTAAGCGTTTTAGGAAAGTAACTATACTGATATAAGAAAAAAAAAAAACCCTAAAAATACCCTAAAAATTCAGGACTATAGAGAGGCATATAAGCTGAAACGTGGTCCAAGAACAAAGACGGGGTCTACAACACAATCAGCACTTCCTGACCAGGAAGACAAGCTGTGCAAAGGAACTGGAATTTGTAAGACTAGCGTATAGCAGAAAGGTAGTGGGAGTGAAAAATGGAAAAGAAAAAGCAAAAGAAAATGAGCTTCTAGTGGAAAAGAACATCTCAGCTGGAGAGCGCCTTTCCAGCCCTGCCCAGGGAAGATGTGTTGGAGGCAAAGATTTGGTTTCCAGAAGCTTACGGCGACCAGATAAAACTCTGCAAGTTGAAGCAAGGCCTTTCTCTAGCACCCGGAGGTTCTTTACGTATGCAGATAGCGGCCATTTGATTTGGGCCAGAAAACAGGCTGAAGGAGACAAAATTTTTTAAGTAGGACCGAAAATGCTACCCTAGATAATGATTCCCATAAATGGCACCACCAAAGCCAGCTCACTTTCTATCTGCATCAGAGGCAAACCGCCAGCAAAGAGGGGGCGCAGCAGTGCTGGGGCACGGGGCAGACGGGGGTCCCCGAGGGCTGAGGGGGCAGTGGCAGGGACGTCACCCCGAGCGCTCCGTACCCCTGCAGTCACTTCTCAGTCCCTCCTACGGCAGCACGCTGCTGAAACACAAACCAAGTGATGTTTTTAAAAATAGCTTTGTAAGAGAACTGCATGTATTACTACCAGCGCAGGGGGGAAAAAAAAAGACTCAAACGAGAAATGAACAGGATATAGTAATACTGTGATCCTATTGAAAAATGTATCTGTGTTTTTGCTAACAATTAATGCTCCATCCTGAAACACTCAAACTCATCAGTATTTCAAAGACCTCCCGGCTGCGGATCCCATGCCTCAGTTTTTGCCATCTCTTAAATGGGTGCAAGAAAGCAAAAACTAGGTGGTTTAATAGAGTAATGTCCTACAGTGTTTCACCTTGACCTTAGCATCTCGGTGACAGTCCCGAGGAGATTGCTGGGATCGTGAGTGGTGCAGTTATCCAAATGGTGAGAAACACCCAGCTGAGGGAGCCAGGGGGAGCTGGCCAGATGGAACTGAGACCTCTCTTCAGTGGGATGCTCAGACGGCACTTTCACCTTCCCTGCTGTACAGGACGGCTGAAAACCCAGAAATTCATCATAACAGTAAAAAAGGACATGTGTAGGGTAGGGCAAGAGCATCACTTCAACCTGCAGTGTATGAAGCGTTTGCTGACATATGGGTGCTGCTCCTTGCCTCATGCAAATTGCCATAGCTACATGAAAATCTGAGGAGTTATGACATGCCGTAGCGGCTAAATATCACTCTCTGTTGGCAAACATTGCGCAAGTCCTTATATCTATAGAAGGCTGAAATAAAACTCTTCTTCCACCCCCAGTAAACAGCTTGGTGGAAGCAAAGTTCTTGGAGCCCATGAGATCAGCTTCTCTCAAGCAGTTCTGCCTCCCCCGGACACATTGCACGAGATGCAGTGTGTCAGAAGGCAGACACAAAATAAACTGGTGGAGCTGTGCTGATGGCAGAAACAAAGCTCATTCTGCACTTTAACATATTTTCCTTCCACAGTTCTCCATCCATATTTTGTATGAACTCTGTAAATTCCTAATTATGCCTTCTAAAATAAGTCCCCCTGCCTCTGGCAGTGTTACAGCCGAGAACAGGCAGAAGCCCACCTGCAGCCTGTCCACTCAACAGTGTCCTTTCCCCAGTGCTCAAACCCAGACCCCCTGACTGCAGGGGCACATTGTCACCGCTGCTGTTCCCGTTGGACCTTCGGAGAGGACACGCTGAGCACTGGATGCTCCAACTGCAACACGATTATTTGTTCAGTCCCAAAAGGCTGCACCTGCACCAGCCCCAAAGAGAGAAGGGCCACACAAGTGCCATTGCAGGGAGTAAGTTAAAAAGGGAGGAATTTGACAATTGACCTTTACGTCTGTCACACAGCCTAACTGGGGACAGAACCTGCTGGTCTGAAAGGGGAGAACTCTGCACCACGGCACAGCCCAGCCAGCAGGGCAAGCAGGCACAAAGGACAAATAACTAGATTTCCTCCAGCATGGAAACTGGTGGCGAGAATGTGGGATGCCACATCGCCATTTATTCTGTGCCCATTTATAGCAGAATGGCGCACACAACATTTTCCTACCGCAGCCACTGACACAGATACTTCGAGTGGCCTCATGGCCGTTCTCTCGCTGCGAGGGTTTGGGCGCGAGGCGGGACGGCACGAGCAGACCCTGCTCCTTAGCAGCCACCCGGAGCCGGGAACTCGGAGTGGGAGGAGCGGAGCCCTTCCCCGGGCACCCGGCTCAGAGCCGTGCCCGAGGGGAGCACTCCCACCCTTTGGGCACCCACTGCATTTCGCACCACGTTCTGCTTTGCAGGGCTATTTGCTCACCAGCGCTGCGTGGCACGGAAGCAAGGGGGGAAAAACCTCTGCAGAGGTTTACGGCCAGCAGGCGACCCCTTTTCCCCTCCCAGCTTCTCCATTTCTGGAGGAGGATGAGTTCTAGGTAACAACAGTACTCAAACGCACATCCAAAATCCCTGCACCCCGTTTGGGCCCCAAGATTTTTGTGGCCAGTTTTAGCTGTGAGGCCAGTGCCGGGGAGGAAAGCTCTGCGGGACTCCTGGGGACGGGACCTGGCCGGCAGAAGGCACCCACTGCTCCGCTCCAGAGAGGTTACTCCTGCCCCATGGTGACACTGGACATCAGAGCCCCCTCGGCTGGGCGCCAGCTTACCTGCCACAAGCTCTGTGATCACAGGCTGCCTCCTGATTTTTCCTTTGCAACAAGGAACAGAGGGTGGTCATGTCCAGGTACTGCACCACGTGCTCTGGTCGAACAACCAGCAGCGACCCGTCACCGGTAGCCACAGAGGAAGATCATCAAAACAAGCTGCTTCTTTCCAAAGGGCGCAGGTTTTTATATATGTGTATATATATACACACACTCTCACGGATTTATGTACCTTAAAATATATTTCTGTATATGTGTATATATTTATACAAAACCAGGCACTTATGCAAAGAGAGCGTTTGTCATGCTTTGTAAAGGTACCAGGAGGTAAGGAGTGCATGGCTTGTAACCGGAGATACCGGAACGAAGAGGAAACAGAACTACAGAGGATAAAATGGATTTGCCTTAGAGTTGGCTGGTACCACCAGGATCATTTTGCTTGTTCCATCATTATATTCCGACAGCAAAATACTTATACCCTTGTTCAAGAAAAAAAGGTTTAAAAAATACTGAAGTGAAAGTCAACAAAAAAGAGATGGGAGCAAGTGGAGTAGGTTTAAACAGCCCAGCAAGCGAAATGACACAACAGAGTTGCAAAGAGAACTATTTGTTTTATTTAACGGTAACCAGCTGCACAAAAGACAAACAGATTGCTAACTCTGAGTGGAAAACTTCACAGGAAAAGTGTGGGCACCAGCCCCGTCGGGGCGAGCCCGGGGGTTTCCCTGCAGCACCAGCTGCTCTCGGAGCAGAACATGCGCCACGGCCGCAGCCGCTGAAAGTTAATAGTTAGAGCCAGCTATTATTTCAGGGACTTCTCGACTCATCAGTATTCTTGGTGCTTACAGACAAAGGGATTGTTTTGAAGGTGTGTGAAAAACACTGCTTAAGCTTTCCAGAATACCGAAATGTTTGGTTTTGAGGAAACGAGTTGCATTTCCATAGCTCTGTGAATCTTGACCCTTACAAAACTGCAATAAAATTCATTTCAAAATGAAACAAATTCAGATTATTTGAATGCTTTATCTGAAGTCAAAACTACTTTTTTCTCAGGGATTTTCTTTAAGCTTCTAAACTCAAGAAGTTTTAAAGCTCCTGGCTAAATTGAGGCTACCTTATGAAAAACAGGAGCCTCCAAAATAATAGTCTGCTGCTAAGAATACGACTGTTCACGCATCGCTGTTTCTTTACGCACAGCTACGATCTCCCTGCTGCAGAAATACAGAAAACCATTAAGGTCCTGGTTGCTGCGAGCCACTTTGCTCCAGCGACAGGACAGGACGCTGCCTGCCCAGGGCACTGAGGGGGACGCAGAACGGCTGCGGGGACGGGAGTCACGCCAGGGCTTTTACCCGCTGTGGGTTTTCACGCGGCCGGCGTTGCCCCCTGCCCCCCGGAGCGCAGCACACCCCTTCGCCGTGCCAGTGCCCGAGCTGGTGGCCGGGGGCAGGTTTGTGCCCAGGGCGAAGCTGCTGTCGCCTTCCAGCGGGCGCGGGGCACCGGGGCAGCGCTGCCAGCCCAACGCACCACGGCCCCGCACAGCACCCCCAGACACCCCCTCCCCGGACGAGCCGCAGCCGGTCGGAAGCAGGAAGGAGGGCAGCCGGGAAGAGGGCAGGCAACGGGCGCCACGGAAAGAGGTTATGAGGAATCAGAGGCTGACGGGCAGCTTCTACCTCGTGGTGCTCACAGAAACGCACGAACCGCAGTAATGGATTGCAGCGGGAGGCAAATTGGAGGAGCTAGCCCACGGATCACAAATGTAAAACCATGGTACTTGCTCTTAGGTGCAGAGAGTGACCCTGTGAGAGATAAATGACACTGATGTGCAGAGGCTGGACGGAAGGAAAGGAATAAGGAGGCAAATCTCTGAGCTTTGATAATTAGCGAAGGACTGACCACCGAGGAGAAAAGCACCACCACACTAAACAATCCTACTTGCTGTCGAGGGTGACTAACACCAAAGAGTCCTTCCTATGGCAGTTCTTCAGGATTCAAGTGACATCCACTCCTTTTGCAGGATTTAACAAAATAATAACAATACCTGTGAGGAATCTCTCTACACGCTGCCCGTGACAGGGCCCTCCTGTTGTTCAACCCGTGATTTATCTGGGAGCTCAGAGTGCAATCATTAGACCACCACAGGAAGCAGAAGACTTTCTGAGGGCTAATGATCATTGCGAAACCTTCCCAGTGGGTGCACAAAAGGTAATTTATCATAATTTGCTTCTGTAATGTTGATGCATTGAGCAGTATTGCCATTGTGCAATGGTCGCTCCAGCCTCCCTGGGCAGCACAGAGGCACAGGCAGCCACAGCCGCGAGACGCAGGAGGCGGGTTGTGCCACTGCAAGATCACTCTCCAAGCACCCTGTTTGCACACTCACGGGTGTATCTGGGACAGTCTCGTCCAACGAGCCTGGGGAAAAATTGCCCGAGCCAGTGGAGCAGCGTCCTCGGTGTGCGACGGAGGAGCAGGCTATGTCCTGAGCGCAGAGCCCTCGGGTACCGCAGGACACCGTGCTGCCACAGAAGCTGTCAGCTTTCAACCAAAGCTGATCACAACGCTTCTTTACATCATCCAGCTGATGTTGGCAGGAAACCCAGGCAAACATCACCAAATTCACACAGCAGAAGTGAGCCAAGCTCTGCCCCCCCACCACCACCCCCCCACCCCAAACATCGCAGGCAGTCCCAAAAAAGCAGGAGAAGTTAGGAACGACACAGCGCAGGGTGGGTTTGCTGAAAAACAACATTATTTTAACTAAACTGTTTCTCAGATGTCCTTTGTTTTTTCCCCCAGCATGGCAGAATGATGTCTATTCTCTGGAATTTTTATTACTTGCTTGACTGAAAACCAAAAAATACCCATTCGTAAAGAGAAAAGCCCCAGGTTGTGCATAAGGGATCTGGGACTAACTCTTGCTACCTTTAAGCGTAAGGAAGTAAGGTACCTAATTTTCAGATGCTTTTGAAAACCCCACTGCAATTCCTTTGTATCTCCGATAAGAGACAGTTTGAAAGTCAGACACAGTGTTTGTTTTTTAAACAAAACCAATGCAGATTTAATGATAGAGTCTATCTACCTTCCCTTGCGCTCTTGATCTTAAGATAAAAATGCTAACAGGCATTGCAACTGTCAATTTGGTTCCCAAAATACATCCTTATCTTTTTCTTTATAAGAGTAAAGCATTTATCACTTTTTCCTCTTTGTGCGAGTGTCAGCATTTGTGTACTAACACCTTCCTGGTACTTGTACTCAGCCAGTGAGATTATCTGGGAGTATTTTGGAGGCAGCAAACAAAGACAAAAGGAAGCATATGGTGCTCTGTTTAGAGAAGCAATGCCAGTCTCATCACTGCCGAGATCCCAGAAAATGCATCTCAGATGCAAATTGATTTCATGAAACCAGGGGGAAAAATAGCAGTTGTATTTCCAAGGAAATAAGGTGAAAAAAATATTAACTGTGAGCAAACTAGACATCACTGGCAGGATTGGTTGTCAGGGGTTTTTTCCCCCCCCATCAGGTCTCCTATGGTGTTTTTTTTCTTCTACGCCAAATTCTGACAAGCAAGAAGGCACACTGGGGAATCCGTTCTGAAACTGGAAATCCCACAAGGTGAAATTTAAGTAGATTTACAAACAGTTATTTGGACATCTGCCACGAAGGAAATATTGTCTCTGGCTGACCCCACCCCAAAACCCAGGGATTATTTTTCCTTCAATATGGGTAGGAAAGTCAGTTTGTTTCCATTTGCCTCTTGTATTATCAGTGGTTCAAGTCTCCCCACAAAAGTCCAGAGCTGCCGTTCTCCCCTTGACATGAACCTCCAGCAGCTCATCCATGCACCCTCCTGGTCTTCTGACTGGTCCTTACGGGCCCCTTCCAACTCGAGATAGGCTTTGATTCCTACTGGGCATGACCAAATCTCCCCTTTAACTCCCAACTAAAGAAAGGTGTGAGGAACAAATAGCGCTATGATTGATGCAAACAAGGAATAATGTTGAACGTTAGAAAAATTATAGTTCTTAGCAAGACAGTTAATCAACAGAAAGCAAAGGGGTTCTCACAGACTGCGTTTCCTTAATCCATGGCCAACAGCAATATCGTAAGTGAATAAAGGACGAGCAGCTCTCTTGTACCAGTTATCCTAGAATGAAAGCACTGAGATTCCTGCAGCGACCCTTGTCCTTACCCTGTTTAGTGCACTAACATCACACCAAGGCATTAGAGAGCAGCAGGCTCCAAAGGGCATCATTGTCCCTGCTCTTTGGTAACAGTGAGAACGCTCTGCCACGATCAAGCAAAGGAGCCGCTGCTCAAGCCAACTGCTGCAGACGAGCCCGCTGGGCTGAGGCATTCGTTGTTTGGAGAAGCATTTGCTGCCCGTTATGGCACCGTTTGGTTTGGCAGCTTACACTCACGTACTGCAGAAGCCTGCGGGCATCGTTTCCGAGGCGTAGAGCTTTCGGTCCCGGTCTGGAAGCCAAGACGTGGGAACCAAGACACGGGCTATGCCTACGTGGCACAGCACAAGACTTGTGCTGGACCCCACAGTGCTGAAGGAGCCGCGTTGAGGGTGTTTGTGCATGCACAAGAGCATCCTAACACCCCACGGCCCTGCCAGGACACTGCTTAATCCCAGCTGTGCTGGGTCACCAGCCGAGATACTGCAGCAGAGCCATAAAACTCAGGAACTCTTAAACCGGAGATGCTTGGCATAAAAGCTCGTGGCAGACGTCTTGATTTCGGCAAGAGCGGGGTTAGACACTGACCTGCCCCAAGCGCAGTTGACGACCAAACTGGTGCTGCGAGACCAAATGTGCTCAGGCACCGAGTGCTTCAGCAGCACGAACAGCCCCACAGAGGATGCGCCCATCCCACCCCGCAGCACCTCCAGCCCCACGGTGCCCTGGTGGCCACCAGCACTCGGCACCCCAGGGCCCCTCCGACCAGGCTGAGACCAGCCTGCAGCCTCCCCCAGCCCCACAAAAACCACGGCGCCACGTAACTGCCATTCCAGTAGTACCCAAAAGCGTGCTTAGCGTTTTAAATTCAAATAAATGAACAAATTGCTGTTCGCTGAACTGCTAGCTGTTATTCACATGAATGGTGTTTGAGTGGCACTTCTCCAGCTATTTAGTTACTTGCTGCATGCGCCAAAAAAGTTATTGAGTAACTGACTTTTGTGCTGTGATGCATCTTGATGTTGACACTTTATCATTTCCTGGCAGTCGCAACTGTTTTCAGCTTTTCTTCGCGTTGCCACTTTTCTTGAGCGCTCCACCAGTCATTTTGCTTCATTGCTGTTTGTCTCCAGCACTATCTTCTGCAATGATGGAGTTTATGAGCTGGAATTAATGGCAAGCATGGCTTTTGGCTAAGCGTGCTTAGCACACGCATGAAACCCATCGTCGTTTTTCCATAGAGCAGAAATTGTGTGGCCTTAAGCCTCCTCCCAGCCAGGTGTCCCCCAGCACAGCGCAAGGACAAAGATTCTCCGCTTGCTTTGCTCTCCCTTCCCTAGATTTCCATGTGGCCACGTGGCTGAAAATCTTTTAGTGCCTAGCCATTTTTTCTTTTTTTTTTTTAAACCAAGCTAAAAAACAGCAACCAGCTCTTCTATTAGGTGTATGAGTAGATTCATCTAGACTGCAATTTTTCTTCTCCCCTCTCGGGTGTGCTAATTGGGTCCCAAATGGAGGAAAGAAAGAACAAGGCTCTGGGGCAATATCTCCATGCAGAAGCAGGAAAAGTTAGTTTTAAGGTCGTTCTTAACTGCTTGAATGAGCAAAGTAACCCAAATCCCCGTGAGAGCTGAGCTTAGTTATACTCGTGACCTAAGTTAGACTTTAATGATCAGCGCACTTCCTAAGTAAAGAAGATGCAACAAACAAGTGCTTATCTGCAAAATCCAGGTTCCTAATAGTGATAATGACCTTTCACAGAGTGTTTTTTAATAGTTACTGGGCAATTGGAAGGATAATCCTTGTTCAGTGTGTCCTAATTGCTGTAAAATGCATCCTTTGTTAACCATTATTGCTCCAACACACATGCAAAGCTACTCAGAGCTGTGTGTTTGCTCTGTACAAAGAGAGCCCAATCCTAATTAATCTGTGTACATCCCGTATTCCCACACAAAGGAATGGGAGGGAACTCAGCAGCGTAGTTCAGAAGCAGGGAGCGCTTGGCACTTGGTGCAACTTCACAGTAATTCTCAAGGTTGCTCAAATAAAACAGCAAAGCTTAGGAGAAGCTTTGCTTCCTGGGGTGATACCACTAATTCAGGAGTAAAACAGAGAGAAGACATCAAACATATGAAAACAAAGGCCGTGTCATTATTCTGCAGCATAAAGCATCCCCAGACAGTACAGCGAATATTCCCCATTTGGGCAAATGGATGATCTGAGCACATTCCAACGTTCCGCAGCCTGTGCTCCATGAGTCCCATACGGTAAATGACTAACTACGCCCTGGTACCCGGTAAGGCTTCGCTCAGCCTAACCGGGGCTTCTGATCGCTTCAGAAACGCCTTTCCCATTAATAGGTGTCATTGGGATGCCTCAACTGTCCTGCGCCACATGGAACTCCCTGCTCTGTCGCTCAGTTGTGCTGTTTGAGGATAATTAATATCCCCGGACAAAGGCAAAATAGAACACATGCATAATACTAGTTCTGGTTTTTTGAGAGATGTGACAAAAGAAAACAAGCTCCCAATCTCCCCTTCATTTTGCATCTTTATGCTGCCACAAAAAGCCACCTTTTCCTTGTATTGTTTACTGGTTTACTACCAAGCCCCCCTCAGATTTTATTTCAGCATGAATATTAATTAATTTATATTGTGAACAAAATGAGAAAAATATCTCAAGGCTGTTACAAATCCTACTCTTCCTGGCAGAACCCTCTGGCTCTTTTTAGGATAATCACACCCCCATTATTCATGCATTAACTGGTGCTTTACAAAAATGCAAAAGCACAGCCCTTGCACAGAAGGATTTCCACTGGACACTTGGATCTAGCCTTGCTTTCGGCTGGGTGACGCAACAAACTGGTTAACCAGGGATAAGGCAGTAGTATTTCCTTTCACTTTTTCCATATCCACGCTTAGTTAAGCTTTGTTGGGTTCAGTCCTTGCCACATGCAGAGTCCCAGCAGGAGCACTGCCACTGTCCGCAAGCTAAGGGCACCCCTGAGTCACCGAGCTCAACGAGCAGAACCCCAGCCACGTGCTCCTCTGCTTCGCTGGTCACCAGATTGTCAGCCCACGGGAGCCAGAGAACGGCCCAGGCTGGCCAGGAGCTCTGGAGACCATCTAGCCCAGCCCCTCCACCCAGACAAGGCGGGCTGCAGCAGGTTGCTCAGGACTGTGTCCAGAGAGTTGTGTTCCAAGGCTCTCTCCAAGGATGGGAACTCCACCACTTCCGTGTGCAACTTCAAGTGTTTGAACACCCCCACAGTAAAAACAGGTCTTCCTCGGGCTCAGCCAGAAGAACCACCACCCCAGGCCCGCTGGCAGCGCTACCCCTAACGCAGCCCAGGGTGCTGGTACCCTTTTGCAGCAAGAGCACGTTGCCGACTCGTGTTCGACTCGGTGTCCGCCTGGAAGCCCAGGTCTTTCTGCAAAGCTGCTTTCCAGCTGGTCGGCCCTCAGCGTGCACTGGGTTATTCTTCCCCAGGTGCAGAACTCGGCATTTCACTCTGATGAACGCCGGTCCCTGTTGTCCCCTTCCTCCAGCCTGCCTTGGAGCAGCACAGCCATGTCATCCACCAGCTCCGCCCCAGCGTTATCTGGGAGCTGGCTGAGGGGACATGCTCTGTCTTATCATCCAGGTCAGTAATCAAGATGCTAATCAGTGCTGGCTCCAAGCACACCTTACAATCTCCTTGATTGAAAAGAAAGCACAAAGCAGGGCGAGCACGTTGTGGGAGAGGAGACAGAACAGATTAAGATTTAATGAATTTTTAGTGCTCAACTTAAACGACCAAGACAAACTGTAGCTCTTTTGTGGTGCAAGTTTCACGCATGCCGCCTGAGGTTCACTCAAGACACATTTAACTCTAACTTAGCTAAGAAGGGCCCGAAGGCCGAGCCTTGAGCAGTGCCCACCTCGCCAGGTGCCCCCTGTTTGCNGCTGGTCGGCCCTCAGCGTGCACTGGGTTATTCTTCCCCAGGTGCAGAACTCGGCATTTCACTCTGATGAACGCCGGTCCCTGTTGTCCCCTTCCTCCAGCCTGCCTTGGAGCAGCACAGCCATGTCATCCACCAGCTCCGCCCCAGCGTTATCTGGGAGCTGGCTGAGGGGACATGCTCTGTCTTATCATCCAGGTCAGTAATCAAGATGCTAATCAGTGCTGGCTCCAAGCACACCTTACAATCTCCTTGATTGAAAAGAAAGCACAAAGCAGGGCGAGCACGTTGTGGGAGAGGAGACAGAACAGATTAAGATTTAATGAATTTTTAGTGCTCAACTTAAACGACCAAGACAAACTGTAGCTCTTTTGTGGTGCAAGTTTCACGCATGCCGCCTGAGGTTCACTCAAGACACATTTAACTCTAACTTAGCTAAGAAGGGCCCGAAGGCCGAGCCTTGAGCAGTGCCCACCTCGCCAGGTGCCCCCTGTTTGCTCTCCAGGTGCAGGTCCGTGCCCCCAGCTATGGCCCTGCAAGCCCTGGTGGCTCCCACCCCACGCGCTGTGTTACCCCCACCAGGCAGGTCTGGGGCTCCACCACGCCGGACCTGCCAGAGACTGAGCCCTGAACAGCAGTGCTTCTGCAAAGTTAGTGAAGGAGACTCTTGAGCAACTAATTCTTTGCTTCCCTGCTTAGGGCTACGGTTTCAATCAGCATCTCAAAGGCTCCTGAACAAACCGCTGGGTTTACAGAGCCTGGATCCAGGACTGTGTGTGACATTTCACAGCGCTGCTGCTCTTCCACCCTCTGGGAAGCTGCCCCTGTGAGCCCTTAAAATGCCCAAAGCCTCTTCCAATACAAGTGGCAAAATCAGACTTCCAAGAACTTCAGTGGTGTAGTATTTTACCTCTAAAAAAAACAAAGTACATTTTTGCCTTAATAAACCAGGCTCTGTCCCTTCCTTCTCCAAGTCTGTTCTGGTCTAGTTGTCCGAGTTCATGAACTCCAACACTTTGCCACTGCAAAGGGGGTTCTAAGAGCAGAAATGGGCTCCCTTTGTTTCCACCCCACAGCATTGTTTTGCAGGGTCAGCGTGTTGAGGTTCAGGAGCACAAGCAGAGCTTTGCAAACACCGAGGGGGTGCAGATCGCTCACGGGGTCCTGGTGCCCACCCCCCTCCCACCACCGGCTCCAAGTACCATATCTTTCCAGAATTCGTTCATGGAATGACGTTGCCCAGACAGGCTGAAGGAGGTGCAGCAGCATGTGCAGCAGGACAAGCCCAACGCTCAGGGCCCCGCGCTGCTGGGGACCTGCCTGTCCCCTGGTGGCATTGGTGGCCCCCGGGAGCACTTGCAGGCCCAGCCGGTGCCGGGAGGGCCACTGCCCCGAGAAAATGACATTTCTGCTGGAACTTCCCCAGCAGCTTCAGCGACCCAGAGCTTTTCCCGCTGCACGGGGCTGTAAAACACTATGCTCTACTTCACAGGTTTTTACTCGGCCATATGAAAATCAGCTGGAAGGACACTGGAATCAGCTGCTGTGAACATTCTCACTGCTGTAATCGTCTCTGGCCATCTATAATGAGCAAAGAACAGTATTTGAAAGCATATAGACCAAACCAGGTAATCCCGTACAAATATAAACACTGCAAAGTTCTCTTTCCCAAGCTATAATCAAGGATTAGGAGAGAAGCCTTGCTTTCACTGAAGGATGTGGATCAAGCTCCAATGCCAAGAAAATAACCTTGAGAGTGGAGAAACCTGGCTTATGGCTTTGCAACTAAAGGTGATCTCTGATGTTTATTAAGCTTATATCCCAAAAACATCAGAAAACCTCCGGCCTCTATTGCCTCGGTGTTTACTGTGCCCGTCTAGGAGCATTGGCTCAGTGTTTCCCCCCCCAGCAGTGAGCTCTTTATGTTCCCTTTGTTTCTCTGTCTCTGCTCTCCTAATTGTTGCCCTTGCACTCCGCTATCCACGGGCTCACTTTAGTACTCCAGGGCTTATAAAGAGAACAACCGAGAGCTTGTTGCCGTTTGCTGTGTTTATAGCTTGAGAAATTGGGAAAAGAGGAACGGCAATTTCTCCCTTTGTAACACTTACCCATGAGAAAAGGGTTGAGAAAAGGTCAAGAATGAAACTACTCAAGAATTGAACACCCCAAATACAACCTGATGTTCCCTAAAATGATGATGGGCTGAGCACTGAGGTCAAGGAAAGAGAACAGAAACAGCATCTGAAGGTACACTCTGGAGAAAGGCAGAAGCCTTTGGAGCACTTGGGCTGTTGGGAGAGCAGGGCTCCTGAGGGGGCAGCCCCATCTGTGTTCATACATCCACTAATTACACATTACCAGGGCAGCTTCTTTAAGGAAAAAAAAATAATCTGAATCTCAGGACAACCAACAGTATGAGCAGGAGGACAGTTTACTTGCTAAAATACCTGACTTCCAGGAGGACGCAAGGTAGGACAAGGAGGATGGCTCGCTCGCTGACCGGCAGGGTGGCGTGTGGGGGGGACACTCGGCCAGGGATCCCCCACCCCTGCAGCCGTGCAGGGCAGAAGCCAACTCTCGCCGCTCCGCTCAGTTCTGGAGCCTGTGCGAGCCCCAGCCTGCCGTACTCGAACCCTCTCAAGCACCGTGACTGGGGACCTTTTAACAGTGGGGCCCCTGTGACTGCACACCAGAAGCGTGGTGACTGTGAGCCCCGGCTGTGCCGCCTCCTGGCCACCCTTCCTGCGCAAAGCGGAGCAGACAGCAGCACCAGTGCCACTGGCAGCTGCTAAACCCTGTCTGAGCAACACACAGCCTTGGTCACAGCTTGATAGGACTGACCTGACCACCCACGCCACCAGCAGAGCATGCTTTCCTAACCCAGAGGAACAATAAAAGTGCCAATAAAGCCTGTGCGTATGAAGGAAAGTGAGGACACGTGCAGCAGTGCCTCTCCCTGGAGCCGCAGACACGCTCCTGGATTCCAAGGGCTCGGTTCTGCTGACGTGTGTCAAGAGCCGGAGCCAAGCAAGGCAAAACAGAGGAGCACCCACAGATCTGCTCGGGCAGTTTGCGGCTGGCGGTGCCGTCACCACTGATGGAGCATCACCACCAGCATCACCACCAGGCTCTGCTGCCCCTGGACTGCACCGGGACACACAGAGGACTCACCCCCCTGCACTCACACCCCAGAAGTGGCACAGAAACACTGGCCTGGATAACTTTATCCTGGCTAATTATCTAAGGCTCTTATTTAGACCTTGCTTGCTTATCTCCTACAACATACAAATAGCCCCCACAACAAGACTTATGGATTTATAACTGGACCAGTTACATCTTGCAACATCACACACGTGTTCACCAGTCACTTCTCATAAGAGGCTCTTACAGGTCCACCTTGGCTGCCTGCGTGTGCTTTCATTAGAGGCTCCCAAAGAGCTTGTTGTTGTACCTCCTGTCTCTCTCCTCAGCAGTCTTGGATCTGCAAGCACCACCTAGCATATAGATAAACTTCCTTTTACAGCTGCAATCGCATCAGCCACGGAGACAGGCACCCCCAGTGCAATCCCACTTGCTCACCTTCATGGCAGCGTCTTGCCCAGCTCACCCCGCAGTGCTGCTCCGGCTCCAGGCACAGACTGGGGAGCAAACAAAAGCAGCCCCGTTGCTTCTGGCCTCTTAAAGGGCAGCTCTTTGCTCAGTAGGTTCATTCTGGCTGAGGGAGGTTAATGGGGGATCGCAGGCGGCTCTGCCCACAGATTGAGATGATGATCAGCAGCTGGGAACGGGCAGAAAGCTCAGCCCCAGCACAGCTGTGGCCAGGGAGGATGGGTCCCTGGTATAAAGTGCACGGAATTCTCCGTTTGATGATTTTATGGCATGTTTCAAAGCAGATGGATTAGAGGCTGCCTTATTTGTGTACGTGATCTGGTATTCATATACAAATACAGCTCCTGGTACAAAGGAGCTGTACTCCCAAAACACTTGTGTGAAAAACAACTTTAAAAAAACCACCAAAAAAGCCCTGGGAAATGTTTGCAAACACAACTAGCGAAGGGCACAAACACGGCTGCACCGGCAACGTGCTGGGATGCAAAGTGCTTCTCAGGGCTTTTCCTGCCGTGCTGGGCTGGTTCTGCTTCTTCGGGGGAAGGAACCGGGGGAGCTGGTCAAACCAGGGAGTAAAACGGCCGGAGCGTTTAAACGGCCGCAGGAGGCTACACGCAGCCCCCGGCGCAGCGGTGTCCTCCTTGGGCAATAAGTCTACGTTGGCTAAATTGTCCGTGTGCAATTGCTTGTGTGATCAAAAAGAAAGAGGCGTAACTCAAGTAAACCTCAAACTTTGTGAGAACAAGCTTAGCACTTTACACATCGGTACACTGCAGATTGCAAAAGCCAACTCCTCAGGAAGCCGGTATTTCATTATAGATTCATTATTTATTATTTCTATCATTGTTGGTCATCTGAAAAAAACCACAAAGGCAAAAACAGGACTACAAATTCGCTTCCAGTATCCTTAAGTGAGCCCACAAGGTTTGGTTCTTGCCTTCGGTCCCTCNGTGTAGGTACTGGAGTATAGTGCTGAATTGCTTTAAAGCTTCACAGGAGAAAATCAAAGCAGTATCTTTTCCCAAAACTCAAGAAACACTGCAGGCGCAGAGCAGAAGTTGAGAAATAAAGCTGCATCTTCCATCCGTGTCTGCCATCAGCATCGCCGCGGAGCAGAATGGTTCCTCTGACACTGGGGAAAGGATGGGGAAAAGCTGATGGACACAGGCTGGGGGCTGATGCGATGCTCCCACGTGCGCGCCCCCAGGTCGGTCACAGAGGAGGGAAGCCCGTGTATCCAACAAACCAACAAAACCCAACCCCTTTGCCCTGTCCCCTTTCTGAGACTCTGCCCTGCTGGAGGCGCGTCGCCCGGAGCCCAGCGGGAGCCGCTCTCAGAGTCAGCCCGGGCTGCAGCGTCTCTCCGGGGCTCCGGCTGGGAAACCACAGGATCCCGCCGCTCCCCAGCTGGCTGCGGCACCTCATCCTCTGCCGCAAGCTGCTGCGAATTATTTTTACCAGAATTGTGCTGCCTAGTCCAAAGGATAGCTCTTTTATTTCACTTTCTATAATTGGCAATGGGAGTGAGCCTAAGAAAACCTTCATCGCTTGGAAGCAGAGTGGTTCTGAGTTTGCTGCCGTATCCTCCCGACTCTGCTCTCAGGGAGGCATTGCTGGCAGCTGCCTTCTCTTTCTCCTGGGGCACCCCAAGTGATTAGGGACACCATGACATTCCGGCACTCCTCAGGTGGCCATCGAGGGCTNGAAAAAAACCACAAAGGCAAAAACAGGACTACAAATTCGCTTCCAGTATCCTTAAGTGAGCCCACAAGGTTTGGTTCTTGCCTTCGGTCCCTCTCTCTCCAGGACACTGAGATTTTGGAAAGCCTAACTTAGCAAGCGCCCACAACAAATGAGCGAACCTCAGCAGGAAAGAAATCACTGCACATCTTGTACACTAAGATACAGCTATGAAAGGCCACTAGTTCATTTTGCTGGTTACAGAATTGTTTATATCGCTTCAGTAAAGCTTAAAAAACAAGCAGGCTGCAAGGCTTATCATTAAGATTTCTCATTAATCNGCCCCCAGGTCGGTCACAGAGGAGGGAAGCCCGTGTATCCAACAAACCAACAAAACCCAACCCCTTTGCCCTGTCCCCTTTCTGAGACTCTGCCCTGCTGGAGGCGCGTCGCCCGGAGCCCAGCGGGAGCCGCTCTCAGAGTCAGCCCGGGCTGCAGCGTCTCTCCGGGGCTCCGGCTGGGAAACCACAGGATCCCGCCGCTCCCCAGCTGGCTGCGGCACCTCATCCTCTGCCGCAAGCTGCTGCGAATTATTTTTACCAGAATTGTGCTGCCTAGTCCAAAGGATAGCTCTTTTATTTCACTTTCTATAATTGGCAATGGGAGTGAGCCTAAGAAAACCTTCATCGCTTGGAAGCAGAGTGGTTCTGAGTTTGCTGCCGTATCCTCCCGACTCTGCTCTCAGGGAGGCATTGCTGGCAGCTGCCTTCTCTTTCTCCTGGGGCACCCCAAGTGATTAGGGACACCATGACATTCCGGCACTCCTCAGGTGGCCATCGAGGGCTGGCAAGTCCATCCAAGAAAAAAAGAAACTCAACGGAAAAGCTTTGTGGTAGAGAAAAGAACCGATCTCTGGAGAATCACCGGTGGGAACGGACAGTGTGGACATGGGCCACGGCCGCGCTCTGTGAGACCACCCAGTCCCGCGCCTGGCACCGCCAGCGGGCGAGGGGCAAAGAGGGGACCCCTCCTCCGGTGCCGCTCCAGGGCAGGTCTGAGCAGCCCCTAGGAGCAGAGGACACGGGCGCTGCATATTCTGGGTAAAACAGTACGAAATAGTGCAACAGAAAATCCTGCTCACTGCTCTCTGTAGCTGCAGAAATTTGCCTGTATGGAATTTTTTCCATCTGTATCCACTAATAAAGCTTTACCCCTTTGTCACAGCAGAATTCACATCTTGAGCTCCGATTGTACCTGTCATCAGCAAAGGAAGAGGGGGTTGAAATATGCTTGCTGGCAGCTGGCCAGCACAGGCCCACTTTGCAGAGATATACATCTTCCCGAATAACAGTTCTGGTTTGGCACGGCGTCGCAGGATCCAAACGCCTCTTTTGAAGCCCACAGCAATCATCCTGAGTCACCCGTTGTCTGGGGTTTTACACCGACATTTGGTGCCTCCAACCCTGCCTGAAAAAAGCAGGGGTTTTCACACGCTCCAAGAAGTGTTGTACAGCAGTTTCAGCTGGCAGCGTAGGGAAGAAGAGGCGGATTTTATACACAACCTTGGAAAAAAAGAAAAAAGGAGGAGGCTGGAGTCAGCTAAAATGTTAACATGACAGTTCTCCTTCTGTTCCCTGTTTGGAGAACGCCTGAGCGCGGATTGCCAGAGGATAATGTCACACTGACGGTTGTTTTGTTACTCTGGCCATATTGCCTGGATGGGAGCGCGGGCGCAGAGCGGGCACGGAGCAGGCACGGAGTGGGCACGAAGCGGGCTGGTCAGGGCAGGGCTCTGCGGGGATGCTCAGTGCCAGGACCACGGCGTCACTGGCAGCCTCTTGCCTCAGGAGAAACTGGGATTTTGTAGCAGTTCAGGTCACCCCTCAGTACCACCCCGCGGGGCCGCGTGGAATCACTGGCAAAAGCCAAGTGCGTGGTCTGCGGTAGGAACAGCCAAACCCGGCCGAAGCCGAGGTCTGCCCTCGACACTGCGTGCCGAAACAACCGTGTGGCTGCTTCCCTGTCGGCTACTGAAGCTGGATGTTACTCAAAGTTTTTCTTGTCCCGAGGATGGTGATTTTCTCTCTCCGGCGTGTGTCGCGTGGGGCTCTAATGCCCTGATAAAGTGCTTCCTGCTTGGAAAGCCACGTGAGCATGGCCGAGGAAATAGCAAGGCCTTCCAGATAATTACACTTTAGTAGAGTTTAATCAAAGAAGCTGTGGACTGTGCTAGCACTGGGGGCATCCTGCAGTCATATTGATTTCCACTATGAAAGCCAGATCTGTGTGCGGTAGTGTGTAGAAAAACAAAGAGAGAGGATTGTGAATTCTGGCTGGAAGATGGTTGGGATAAGCTTGCTAAATCAATGTACAAATAGGCTATTTTATTTTTCAGAAATAAGTAAAGAATAGCTTTCATTCACCTACCACCTAGGCCTTTTTCCCTTCAGAAGAGTCGTACATTTTTGTTTGCAGTGTTTCTAGCTGGCAACTAGAGGTGCACTCTGTGCCATCGGGGGTTCAACCGTTTCATCCTCTGAAGCTGAAGTACTTGAGCAACCTGTTGATGATCTCCACACTTGTAGCTCAGAGGGTAACCAGGGATGCCGATGTGAATTAGTGCATTTCCGCATTTCACTTTTTATACCAAGATGTAATTCCGAGGTAAAACTGTCCAGACCCTGTGACAAATCTCGCTTTTTCTGTCAAACTGTATTTACTCCAGGACATAGACAACGGTCTGCATTTACACCGCATTTGCGGGTGTGTTTATGTGCATTTAACGCACCCATAGCACGACAGTCCTCAGACCAGCTGTGTGTGGGGGAAAAGGGGTTGATCAAGGTACCGCACCCCAAGCCTGTTGCATTCCCAAGTGCCACCTGGGGCCTCTCTAAGAGGCTGCTATGGCACGTGGTGTGCACACAGTTTGCTGAGGAAGTTCATGGCTGCAGCTCACATATGGAGCTCTACTTCCCATAAAGCTGTGCTGGAAACCAGCGCAGCTCCAACACACGCCACGTGTCTTTCTGCTGGCTCCAAACATGCCCTCAAAGCTGCGGTGGGGAACAGAAGGTCCCCTCAATGAAGAGCCCCAGTTTTCCAGGGCAAATTTTCACTTCAAAATACTGTGGTTGGCAAGCCGAAATACTGTTCCAAAGGTTGTGAGTAGGACATCGCTGGCTGCAGAAAGCAGAAAACTCCCCGGAGCAGGGAGCAGGCACCTTCGAGCCACACGATGCCTTTCAGCTGCTCCCAGCTCTTCTGGCTCAGACCTGTACTGACCACTGGGAAAGAGCAGTAAAAACAGGGAGCTTTTTTGCTTGGGTTTTCTTATTTTATACATTGACCATGTTTCCAGTTCTACTGGTGGTTCCAGATCCGCACAAGTAAGCTCAATGGTGTGACGGCAATTCACCTGCCCCTTTGTCCCAGCCACCACCGCGGGACCTCGAGAGCCAGGACCTGCTGAACGACACTTGTCTAAAATTACTTCTCCGTTCGAGCACTGGTCCTTGCAAATTTCCAGTGGGCTGGAAAATCTGTTTCTCTCCTCATCTGTAATAAAGGGGCAACCAGCTCCCCTTACTTGGGAGATTGGCTAAAATGCTCTGAACTTGGGCAATTTGAGTATATTTTTTATTTCCATTGCACTTAAAAACTCTTAACTTCCAATGGAAATGCTACTCCTCACCCGTCTTTCCTACTGTACGTGGCTGAATGTAGCTTACAATATCATGGACATTAAAAAAAGCGGGGAAAATGCAGAGAGATCACATTTAAGAAACTGCTGTTGGTTTATCGATCTGCCCTGCAGCGGGTCCCGGGCAGACGCCTCCGCCGTGGCCGGAGGACCGGAGCCCGCTGTGCCGGGGCCGCACGGACACACCAGCCTCTGCTCCAAGGAACTTAGAATAGAGCCAGCAAAGGCATTGCAGTATCATTTATTCCTCCCTCCAAAGGCTGATTTGTTATGGTGGAAACACTTCTAAGAACAAAGCTGTTTCAACTACATTTTCAACGGGACACCTTTTCTCAGCCGCCAGATGAAAGTACTGACCAAAACCAGGGAGGCGCCCAGAGAGGCCGAGCGGTGCAGTCTGGGCTGTGCCCGGCTCGCGCGAGGGACGCCGGCCAGGCTTCCCACCACGGACCTGAACGTCCCCCCTAAAGCAATAAACCCTTCTTGAGGCTGTCTCTCCAGCTCCCCCTTTCCAAATGCTTGAAAAGTCTTTGGTTTTGCACTGTAGAGTGTGTGCGTGGGGAAATTACAGCTAAGCATCTTCTGCAAGTGGCTCGGCAGCTTCCCACCTAACCAAGTTACACTCTGAACAGACAAACATACATTCAGGTTTCCATTACCGTAATTTGCAAAGAAAACATTTCCCCGTCAATCCCTTTTTGTAGCAAGGTGGCAGCTCGCAGCCCCGGGCCGGCTGTGCTGGTGACGGGCGCTCGCAGAGCAGCTCATGGCTCCGGCAGCTGCCAGGCCAGGAGCCTGGACACTCTTCTTTGCGTAAGGCAAGACAGACCCTAACCCATGTTTTAATAAAAGAAATGATTGATATTTAGGTATTTGGCATATTCACTAAGCGACTTGAAAGGTCACCCCTTTAAACATTGGAGAACAAAATGCAGGAAGCAAATCTCGCTCCACTCTACCTCGCATACCAATGAGAAGACATTTAAACAATAGTAGTCTTTCGTTTAAAAAGAACAAACAGAAGGATTTGTGCTTCTTTTATCTGTAATCCTTACTCCTCTCTCCAGAGAATTGGCCCAATTAGTTATTTCCTATTAATCATGGTTTGTGCTGCTCATTTCTTCCTATAGCAGCTTTCCACAGCCCTGTGCCTGTGTCAAAGGAAATAAAATACAAGCATTTCCAGCTCCTAGACCTTAGCAAGGGCCGCAGGGTGACTACTGAGGAAGATCAGGAGTTACTTTCTATTTTTCCCAGCAGCCTGCACATAGGGAGATCCATTTCTGTAATTGCAGGTGTAAATCTGCCCGGAGGCTGAGCTCTATTTGGCCAAAATAGCTGGAGTCAGTGCAAATCTCCAGCCATTTTTCAGCGGTGGGTTTTTTTGATGCTATAGCTTATGAGGATGTTTTTCTTATTTTAACATTTGGTGGCTTATCAAATGCTAAAGAAATGTGAGACGTATATAATAATTTTCTAGGCAGAGTGAGAGAGGTTGCGATGAAGTTGGTAAAACTACAAATGGCAGACTAAGGGTGAATAGGAAAAAAAAATCATTCACGTAATACAAGAATAGGGAACATAAAATTAAATTATCTAGCAGCAGTTCTAAAACAAACAAAAGGAAGTACATGTAATTATATTTTGGAACTCATTGCCATAGACTGCTTTGAAAAAACCACCAAGCATGAATGTGTTCAGAAATCCTGTAGGCAAACCCCTGGCAAAAAGCGTGCCAATGGATGCCGAAGGCAAAGGTGTAGCTGTGAGACGTGGAAGTTGAGTAAGAACCACTTTATTCTCATCCTCTCCCTTAGACGTTCCCTCCTGGCCGTTGCCCAAGTGGAGCCCCTGCGAGAGACAGACCTTCAGCCTCACCCCCGGCAGTTCCTCCGCTCTTCCGCAGGCAGGAGCCCGGGGGCTTTACAGCATCCCGGGACGGGCAATCTGAGGTCCTGGAAAAGAGTTCCCGGAGCTGTTTGTAATTTCTTCCGAGGTGCAGTTTGGTCTTTGCTGCCTAATTAGAAGCAACAGAACTCATATTAATGCAAAAACCCGGGCCCAAACACCCCAGGCTATCCGGCCGGGGCACGCGGCCGTGCCGGTCGGTCTGTGCGCGGCAGGACATGGCACCCACGGGGCCCCACCGCGCACCCACGGCCGTGGCGGTCCCGTCATGCCCGCTCTGCATCAGCTCGGCTCAAGGCGGGCAGGAATTCGTGTGCGACTCCCCGCGCGTGTGTGAACTGTGCCCTGTTGAAAGGGCCACCCTCCGCTGTCGCAGCAAACCACAGCTTTGTCTGAATATCTGCTCCGGCTTCTAAGTTTTTGCCTTAACACGTACTAGTGCTAAACAACCTCCTTTTGATTTTAACCCCTCAGAATAAATATGACTCAATTTTACCTCATTTCAGTTGGACCTCGAGTTCTTTGGCAAATAGAAAAGTCTCCAGCCTTAAAGATTTTGGTAGCCAAAGCACGGGTTTTGATCCGGAGAACTGATAGACCAACAGTGAGTGTCAAAGGCAATAAAAATTGTCCAAATTCATAGTCTTGGACTCCGGCACGTAACCCTCTTGCTGAGAGTGCATGCTGGCTCCCTGCAGCCTCTTGGCTCCTGCCGCAGAGGCATTCGCTTTCGGTCCACGTGGCCGGCAGCGGTGAGGCAGGTCCTGAAGCTTTTCATCAGTGAGCGTTTCAGTGTCTGCAGAACACCAAGCCTGGGAAATCCTGAGCTACTGCTTTCATTTTACGGTCATCTCTTGTGACTCAGTCTAAGAAAGGTGCCATTCATAAGCTGGAGGCAAGGGCAGCGCAAGAGAATGCAAAACCGGTGGCCAGTAATTAACTGCAAATCCTGGGGACCGACTGCACCGAGTGAGGTGCTGCACCGCTGCCCCGTGGCTCTGCCCTGGTATTCTTTTCCCAAGAGAACAAAGGTTTTTTCGGGACTCTTGTACTGAATCGTCTGCTGAGTTTTGCCATGCCAAGTGCAGCCCTTTGGATCTGCTAGGTCTAACGCGAGGCTGGACGGAAGTTAATTTCCTGCCATATTCCCATGCGATAAGGGACACCCTAGAGGAGGGAATCCTCTGTGTTAGATCTTTGGCCCTCATTTGCAAATCAGGCTCATTAACCTTTTCTGTTCTGATAAACAAATAAATAAACAAACAGATAAAGCAGGCTATCACATGACGGGAACCTTCCAAAAAGGAGGAAGGAGAGGAAGACTATGTCTTCTTGAAACTCTTTGGAATTTTCTTTTATCTTTGTGGGGTTTTAAGTGCCATTTTCTGGTCCCAAAGGACACGTAGAAAGATGAAGGCCCCTCTGGTTTCACCACTTTTATTATTACCAGTTCTCATGCACTGGGAGGGGAGGGGGAGGAGTAAAAACCAAACAAACAAAAAAAAGAAAACTAACTAGCCATTGAGTGTCTATCAATGTTAAAACAGCCTCTTCTACACTTCTGTAAGGCACGTGGAGATGTGCAGATGAGGAGTGCTGCTCCATGAAGCTGTCTTGATTACTATTCTTCTCCCATCCTGAAAACATCGTACAAACACCGCTTTCCAATGTAGTAGTTTCTTCCACCCAGGGACGGGATCACCTCTGTTCTTCAAGGTGAGCATAGTGACGTTGCGTCCCCTTGCTGCCGAGATTGCACGGCTGGCACTCGGTCAGAGTAAGAAGATATTTAACGAACCAGAGTTGAGTCTGTTGTCTCTCCTAGATCACATTTTGTGTTTAATACGTTTGACTGCTCTTGAGATGAAGTGATAGGCACATCTCTTGAAAGCGCTGTACTGTCTTACACCTCCATTTTTGTCTTTCCGAAATCCTGCTTGAGGAAGGCATCCTGTTCTCTCTGGGTACCAGCACCAGCCTGAACTCGTATCGATTGCGGTGTTCAGAGAATGCTGTATTCTGTCATCTTCCAGTGTATGGTTAATATATGAGAAGAGACAATGCTCCCTGTCAAAGCACGCTTGGTTATATCGACTTTGTCAGCAGTGCTCAGAACAGAACGACAGATCCCATTTCGTTAAGGAGACTCAAAAAGGCACCACTGTACTCCAAAAAGCCATGATGTGCCCAGCTGTCAGCTTTTCTGCTAAACGAGTTAAAGACATTGATCACCAAAAAGTACGTTTGAGGTGTACGCTGCATTGGTGTTATTGTGGCAAGCCTCTTCAAACCCCCCAAAAGTCTGACCTGCAAAGAGCAGTGACTCTTCAGAAGACCTCCGCCTGTCCTTAGGACATCACTGCTTGAGGACCTCCTGCTGCTCCAAGATCTGCAAATCAAAGTAACCTGAAATGTCACCTGAGTCCCAAGATGGCCAAAGATATTCTTAAATGCCTCATTTCTGTTCCCTTGCCCCGTTCCCGTAAATACCCAGGGGTCTCGTTCAGCTGATACTTCTGTGGGTAAAGGCTTAGACTGAAATTTCTGGAGATTCAGGCTTTTCCATACCAAGAAGTGGGAAGCTCTTTCTCCGGTGATTTGAGATGATGTTCTTTTTTGCTTTGTCTTCCTTGTATGAGCAGTCAGCTAAGGACACCTTATTGCACACCATATTAAGCTTTTGAGAAAGGAAAATATTACCAGGTAAAAGACTTATGGTTTGCTTATACTGAACTGTGGTATTTTTCATTCAGTTGCTGTTAATATAACTACACATAAATACTTTTTTTTTTAAAAAAAAAAAAAAAGATAAAGTTACTGCAAATACATCCAACTAAGTCCCTATGGAGTTATACAAATGACAATATTTTTTCCCCTGTATCTTCACACAAAAAAACCAAACAACATTTCCTCCTGGCAGAGGCCAGTTCTCATTCAGAATTTCAAGTGAAAAGCTGGTCTGTAAGAAAGTCTGAGTGATTCTGCTTTGTCTCATTTAGACTTCAATGATGTGACTTTATTAAATAAAACCAAAAAATACAGCAAAGAGCACCATCAATAACATGCCTGTTTGAGTGGGCACCAGGATGTAGGTATCTGCCATAATCTTTTTTCACCAAGACTAATCGTAAAATCCACCATTTCTAAGCTTTACACATTGGAGCTCACAACATTTACTGTGCTTTTATCTCGCTGTGTGTAAGACTGCATCCTAAAAAGTGGGTACTTTACAGTTAATTGATTTTTTTTTTCTCCAATAATTATTTAAAAAGATGTTTTGGTTCTTTCCAACAAGTAATTGTCATGAGGAATGAATAAAAGCCGTCTTGATAAGCAGTCTTTATACGAGCTGTTCTGTGCTTTGCTGTGAGCCTGTAGCTGCCTCGGACAATTCCGGCAAAGATGAAGGACCAGCGGGAGAATGTGAACCGAGCACGGCTGCAAGTTTCACCTTGGCTGAATTTTCACTCCAATACTAGTTCAAAGATTTCCTTCGAGCTTAGCTAACAGTGCCATGAAACAGCACCAAACTGGCAGGACTGACAAAACATTTTTGTTTCAAGATCTAAAAGCAAGCCAAACCAGGAAAAACCCCAGGAAATAAAAAGAGATGCTTTGATGTGTTTCCTCCCGCCATCCGCAGTTCTCCCTTCTTCGTCAGTTCTTACCTCTCTGAAGTATTAAACGCAGCTTTTTTGGTGGCTGAACTTGTTGAGTTTCACCTCGCTCCTCTTTGTTTGGAAGCGGTTTAGGGCACAGTCTGAATTAGAGTTGGTCTCCAGCGCTATGAGAGAGTCGTTAGAAGTGAATATGTTAAGTCCACTTGATCTTTTATGCTCTTTAATTGTAAGAGCTGGATGTCAAATTTCACTTTGCTGCCTGCCTGGTGACTCGCCAAACGTCTCCCTGCCTGCTGGAGGGTTGGAACATCCCGGCGCGGGGCACGGGAGGTAGCAGTGGGTGCGGGGGCACAGGGTGGGCTGGGCAGGGTCTGCCCGACCCCCCCCGGCACTGCCACCGGCCAGGGGGACGCGCGGCCACGCTGCCATCCTCGGCATCGCCAGGGGCTGCCACCCAACCCACAGCCCCTGCAGCAGCTTCACCGGGAGCGCCGGAGACGGGTCCTGAATCCACAGCAACATCACGGCGCTTATTTGCCATTCCGGTACGGATAAATCTAACAACGCTAGTGGCGCTAGGAAAAGGTAGACCTTCAGCTTCTATGAACAAAAACATCTGTCTGAAGGTTTGAGGCAAACAAAGTATTGCAAATGCAAGAACGAATTTACAGCTTTTATAGGAAAAAGCATTCATAAGTAACATTTGGTATTATTCTTTATATTACTTATGCAATAAGAATGAGTAAGGATACACAATTTTAAGGGAAAGCCCTCTGAAGATGCAAAAAGGCTTTGGAAATAGAAATTAATTACAATTTACGGCAGCCCCCTAAAGTCAGAATTATTATCCCACCTTTTAAAATAAGAGCTGAAAGAACCAATTCGAACTCCGCAGTCCGTCTGGGCATGGTCAAGAAGAGAGCAGGGACCAATGATGTTTCTTCTTAGCATAAAATCATCTTTCCTCTGGAGCACAGCTCCACAGAGTTAAAAGGTGTAACTATGAATGATAGATGACGCAGAGTAAACGTCTGTGATGGCATCATATGCCTAAGGGAAGGATTCCCGATACCCCTCTCCAATATGACTTCTGCCTGGCTAAGCAGATCAGGAACACATACAGGGGAGCGTTACCCTTTCGGCATGTCAGCAACGAATTCTATTGCTTTTGGGGATAACCAGACCATAAGAGGGTCGTTGTGTTTCTCTCACCTCCCAGCAATGCGCACACTGTAACGGTTTCGACAACGGATCCCCTTGCTGGGACAACTGCTGCTCTTCCCAGCTGTGATCCCAGCCGACAGATCCGCATTTCCTGAGAGCCGGGCCCAGCAGTTTTAACAACATGGTGCAGGTACGAACCAAAGGGTGTGAGACCCGATGGCCTCGGTGCGTCTGCGCCTCGAAGAACGGAGCAAATGCCTCACGGCCCCCACCAGCCTGTGGCGCTCCAGCAGCACTGGGCTGGGATCCGGAGCGGGAGGGATGCGGCGCAGGAGCGCACGGACAGGCAGAGTCACGGCGACCCCGCATCCGCCAGCACCCACCTCTGGAGCACTGCAGAGAGCTTCAAAGGTTGAAATCAGGTCATGAACAAGGGTTTTTTTCAAAAATTTATGGCCTCATTTTTTAGCTGTGTGTAAATGAAAAGCCCAGTTGCTCAATAATCAGCTCCAAGGGGATGTTTATGGAAGTGTAATCGGAACAACATAAGCCACATTTCTTTGTGAAGAAAATCCAGCGTGTGAGATCCCAGTGTGAAAAACAATCTGCAATCCCCGGTTCCAAAGTGGGCATTTATCAGCATAAACGCTGAGATGATCCCAGGGAGGGAGCAGGTGGGGGGGCGGGCAGTTCCTGGTTTGGAGTTACAAATGCTTGTTCTAAATACCCTTAGTAGAGCCTGGGCATCCAGACAAATTAGTAACAGAAGGCACAGGGACCTTTGCCGGGAATCCAACCAAAGTCCGTAAAAATAAACCACTGCTACCGGATTTGTTTTCCCCGTGGCGACGCCTCCCGGTTCAGCCCCAGCGAGGGGCAGCAGCAACGGGTTGAGTTGTTGTGGTTCCTGTTGGCCATGTGCATGAAAAGCTCCGCTTTATGGAATCTTAGTCATTACCTGGAAAAAGGGTGAGAGAAAGATAACACTGGCCTTGAATCCGCCCCCAACACCCCCCCCAGGTGCTGAACTCCCTTACACACACAACCACCCCCCCACACACACCCCCACACACACCCCGTGCCTCTGCTCTTAGACCTTACTCGCCCTCATCCACATCTCCTGCTTGAACTCAATGTGTGGATGATTATCCGCCCTCCAAGTTCGGAATCCAAGATAAACAATGCTAATCAAATAATTGCTGTGAAGAGACAGGAATGTGCTTTGTATTAAAATGCGCTGAATCTTCAAGTTTCTTACCAATAAGTATCTGCAACGTGCTCATCAGTTCAATACCAAAAGTAGCAAACGTCCCACATTTCATCAAATTTCACATCTCCCAATGTATTATTCTTGTAATTACCTTTATTGAATAACTGTACTTAAGCATTGTAGCTGCAAGAAAACAAAATTAAGAATACAGTAAGGGATGTCTGAGTGCAGAGTCCTACAGCGCAGGAGTTTACCTGGGAAGGTACGGACCAGATCTCCATCCCATCCACGTTATGTTGCCTTGGCAACAAGAACACCTTAAAGAAGCCATTAAGCACTCCTGCACAGTAAAGCTGGCTCCAATTTTTCAGGAGAAACATCATAAACGCCTTTTTTAGCGAACCCAAAGATGTTATATTTGTGGTTGAACTATCAGCAAAAAAAAAAAAAATAATCAGGGAACTGAAAACCGTTTCCCCTTGACTGTAAAATGTCAGGAAAAGGTGAAGTTCTTTGCCAATGTGGGGCAAATGAGGCTGGTGTGCTCCGTGCAGGCTGCACGGAAAGGCAGCAGCAGAGACGAGCTCACGGCTGAGAGTGACATGTTTCTGCAAATACCCCGCGCGCAGCCCGCTGCAGTTTTCCATATATACCATAACAAGCTCTTCTCCTGGGAAATGTTCCCATGTTTATTTTACTCTTCCAAGTAGAAAATGTAAATGTCTTTTTTTCCCCCTACATCTTCTGTCTTTGCTTCTCTGTATTTTGCAGAGCATCTTGCCACCGTGCTGTGGCACCACGGCAGCTCTGATCTGTAAGTCTAATCCCGCCTGCTTCGCGTGGCTGCCAGCCCCAGAACCGCCGGGTGACGCGGGGAGGAAACAGACACCAGAGCAGCGCTCCGGGAACCAATTCCCACATGGCAGAGGCAGAAACCTGCTGTTTCAGAGAGCTGATGCCCGGGTGCTGCCAGCCCACGCTCTGGGTGCAGGACAGCCCCCCTCCTCCTCCCCCTCCTCCTCCTCCTCCTCCCTGGCAGCAGTTCCAGCTGTAAATGCAGAACTGGAATCCCACAGCGGGGCGATGCAGGGAGAAGCTGGGCTTGTTGGAAACTCATGAAAAGCACTAACCACCCACTTTTTGTTGTCACTACTCCCCACCTGCGTTCCCTTGGCCTCTTCTGAAGCAGAAAAGAGCCTTTCCCCTAAAGCTCCCCGCCAGCCCACAGCTTTACTGAGCCGGGAAAATACACCCCCGCAGCTCGTCCCCTCTGCAGCCACCCCTGGGCTGACCTTGACCCTATTTTGGACCAGACCCCTTCCTGGAAACGTGCCAGCAGAGAGGCAGTGGGGCGTGTGGTGACATCAGTGGCGTCTGAGCGGTGGCCGTGGCCGTTGCCGTTCGCGCAGGGGCTGGGCAGATGCCCCGGCCCTGCTTTGGCAGTCGCTCTGCCACTGCTGCAGGTCAGAAGAAAACTTTCCCCCAGTTGCACCATCCCATCACCCGCCGGGCACTGGCTGAAGCTGGGCGTTCGCATGTCCTGCAGTTAAGAAACAGTGGCCTTCCTGAAGTGATTCATTTCCATACATTCAGTGTCAGCTCTGAAAATACGCAGAGTTTAAATCGTTGCAGGGCTCCAAAGCTTCGCCCTGACAAAGCAGCCCAGAGACCTGCTTGGAGAAACTTTCCTGCTAAAGCAGCAGGCTGGGCGGAGACTTCTCCTCCAGATGCTCTGGGAAGGAGGAGAACACCATGTGTGCGTCCCCAAACCAGCCTGGCGGGGAGCTGGAAGCGCCGCACGCGGGTGGTGGCGATGCTGCTGTGCACGCACCCGAACTCCGCTTTGGTGGCTGCTCCTCGTTCCACCCCCCTGGAGGAAGCACCATCCTGCAGCTCCGGCAAGAGAGCGGAGAGGGAGCCAGGATGGGGCTGGCCGGGCAGCAGCCAGTTAGCTGGGAAAAAACCAAACTCATCAACTGAAAAAAAAAGTCACAAACTGTCATGTTTAGGGGTCACAAGTGCTTTCAATCACAACCACTTTCTGTCGAGGCAGGAGGAGCACACGTGACTCAAAAAGAGACGTGCTTATCGGTGAGGACAGCAGAGATCAATCAATAAACACCCGGATCTTTATTAACTCTGGGATCGAGCCCTTTGGCATCCCCCCTGCAGCCCCCAGCTCCGGACCGCGGCGAGCCAGAGCATCCTGCCCCTTACTTGACCTGGCTCCTAGCAGGCCATTCTGCTCGGCTCCAGGGCACGGCGGGCAAAGGAGAATCCCAAATCCAGGCCAGACCTTCACCACTTGGTCCCATTGGATACAGCGCCCTATATCCAGGGCGGCTACTGCTAAACCAAAAAATAATCGACTTGCAGAAACACATTTTTGTGACCTCACATTAGGTGTCATTGGCTGCACATCAAACACCATTTTTGGTTTGTGTTTCCAAGGAAATCTTCAAAAGCTCATGCTTTTGATCCAATACGAGCAAGAAAACTTTCTGAAATCTCAAGGACATATGAGGAATGGGACAACCACAACCCACAGCTTTGGAGCCAGTGCTACTTTTCACTCCCTTGAAGCGTGACAAGAAACAGCTCCTAGTTTCTAGTTCTGAGAAAAAATTGGATTTTTAACTTCAGCAGCTTTCTGTGTGACTGAGCTGAATAACACATGACACAGCTCTGCAGAGTTGCCATATGAAAATGATGAATGAATACGAAATGGAAGGAGCAGCAAAAGTCATTTTCCCATGGCCGTGGAAGGCAACGGAAGCTACACAGATCTCCGACTGCCGCAAACTGCCAGCCAGGCTGAAATCCACAAGACTTTTGTGCCGCTTTGCTCCCTCCTCCCATGACGTCTGCGCTGGTGGCAGGGACGGCGAGCAGAGAACCTGCTTTCCAGCAATGGGGGCAAGAAACAGCACGTGTCTGGTGGGGGTTGGACCAGGTGATCTCTAGAGGTCCCTTCCAACCCTTAACAATCTGCGTGATTCTGTGATACGGAAGAACAACTCAATATACATTAAGAGCAATTTCTCAGTACCTCAGAAGAGCAGGGGACATTGTGGACACGCTGCTGGGGGGAGGTGGCCCCTCAGTAAAAGCAATGTGCTGGTTTGATAATTTTGAGTTTACAATCAGGTTGATTCAGAGAGACCCCTGGACCTTGAACACTTACACAGTCCATTTCCATCACTTGAACCTACAAAATTGGGTTGGAAATAAAGTTACACCTTCCCAGCCCTTCAGTCCTGGAGACGTGGTGTGTGCTGCCATTTCACAGCTGTTTTGCACTTCTGGACTTCCCAGTCTCTCCAAAACCAGAGGGGAGCAGAAAAGAAAACCTCCATCAGCAGGGGTGTGGGAGCACGGGTGATTGGAGGGGAAAGCCTTTCAGAAGGTGCTAAAAGATTTGTTTATAAAATCAGGAGGGTATTCTGGTTATAAAACGGGGCAGGCACTCACAGGAGGTGATCTCCTGCCTAATCACACGCCACCTTTTTGCAGAGAAAGCTGCCGTGCTGCAGATTGCGCTTCTCCATGGCAATGGGTTTTGCAATGCAGCAATCAAAAGATGAAGAAAAATGCTGCATCACTCTGCCTTTTCCACTCTCTCCATTATTTACTTACATCATGACTAATTTCTCCAGTAGAAATGAAGTGATGAACGCCACCGGGCCAGAACTTCCCTGTTGCTTGAAATTGCTTCTCAGCCACCTGAAAAGAGAAATTTCAGAGAGAAAGGCTTCTATTGCCCAATCCATCTTCAGATGAGAAACCCACCACCTAATCATTATTTATCTTACCTAGGCAAATGGTAACATCTATCTGTTTTTTTCCTCATGCTGCAACAAAGGGATGACTGGGCACAGAGACATTCATTATGAGGAAGGGTGTCTACATTTAGGAAAAACAAGAGAAGAAAGAAGGAAAGAAAGGAAGAAACAAAGAAGAAGCCAGTAGCAGGGCAGGACTGAGTTGTCCACACACACTCTCCAGGCAGTCTTGATCAGTCTTGTGGATCTGACCATAAGAAAGCTGCTCTACTGGATTAAAAATACCCTGAATTTGGATTCTGATTATTCAGAACACAGTATTCCCTGTTGTGAAATAACATGGGAATTTTGGGGGGCAAAGGAGGAGGAGGGGTTGCCTTTTTTTTTTTTTTTTTTTAGTAACGTAACACAAGCAGCCGCTTTCTGAGGAGGAATCAAAACTAAGATTTTTCTTGTCAGATTGAGGGAAATCGTTGATTTTCAAAGGTAACTGCAGCCTTCAACAAGGCCAAGGTGCCGAGCACGGTGTGGAGAGGAGGGAATTTCCCAGTGGGGTTGGGGCGAAGAAGCATTTAGCGCTGGCGTCCCCAGCAGGGATGCCCCGTGCCATGCCGGAGCGGAGCGCTTCCAGCACGGCTCCAACCCCAGGAAGCGCTCGCACGCGCGGAGGGAGCCCGGAGGTGCCGGTGGTGCCGAGAGCCACGTTTGGCTGCAGGCGACTGGCACAGACCCTTGGAAGCTCGGTCTTGGTTTCATCCGGGCTCCAGAGCCACAGAAAACTTGCTGTCAGGACTTGAGAGAGAATTACAGATTTGAAGTGTTGTGAAGAGCTTTCCCGGCATAGCTGGGCTTGATTTCCGTGGAAGCAATTGTGCTCAGACTCCCCGCGTTGTCTCAGAAATTAGGAGAAGCAGCGTTTGGTGCAGGGGAAGGGCAGTAAAAGTACACGGCAGCATTAGTAACGGCATCATTCCAGAGCAGAAATGTATGGAAATTCCCAGAAGACAGCACGTGAAATTCAGGTCAAAAATGTGAGGTAATATTTGAATGGTAGTGAAGAAAGACCGTGCCCAGCGCCTTTACAGCAGAAAGCAGTTCATAGAGTTAAATAAGAAGCTGAAAGCAGCAGTGCGGGGCGCCCAGCCTCTGGAGACACGGTTACCTCCCCACAGCTTCTCCTGGTAGCTGCTCCTCTCGGACGCGGCAGAAAGTGTAACTTCCATTCCCATCTATTTCTCTTTTTCAGAGTTCATAAGCACGCTCTTTTATTAAAAGTTAAAAGCGGTGCATAAATTAGGTGCTCTTTCTTGAGAGGATGAGGCTGCTTTTAAACTGCAGGCATATGTTAAATCAGAAGGAAGTTGACTTCAGAAATCTTAGAGCAGTGCGAAACAGTTGCCAGCAAGAGGGAATGATTTATTCATGCTCTGCAACGAGCTTACACAATGAGGGAAGTTATTCCTCTCCTTTCTCTCCAGGCTGCGCAATCTGCCTTGACACTTGACCAGTCGAAAGTCCATTAAGAGGTGCTTCATTATTGATATTGTGAATTGATTTAGGATTAAATTAATTATACATGCCCAGCCAAAAACTACTGCAGCATCCCGTAAGCAGCTCTCCCGGACACTCGCTCCGCAGGAGCGGCCACGGCCAGGCCTGCCACGTGCAAATAAGCAATTTGTTAAATACCATAAACACCTTCGCTGTAACGCTTCGGTGGGGTGTGTTATTTTTAATATAGAGAAGTAATTGCATATGAAACTTTGTCCAATGCTCTTCCCATATTTTGGACCGTTAGGCACAAAGCCTCGTGGAACAGCTGCTTTTCGCTTTTACGTTCAAGACATTTTCACAAGTGGTTGGGATTTGTCTGCATGGACATTTTTTTTCTACTCCGAATCCATTATTTGCTCCCAGCTGAGATTAATAATAGTATTTTATCACGCCACATGTACTCGTCAGCCTAGGGGGGTACTCCCTGATTTGTTGTTTTTTCCCTTTTCTCCCATAAAATGCTTCATCAGTTCTGATGATGTAAAAAGTTTATCAGAAGCCAAAACTGCAGTTAGCGCATTGTCACACTCCCCGCTCTCCAGGATGAAGTCTAAGTATTGATTCCGGTTATTTTTGTGGCAGAGGATTTGCTCAGGTCAAGTGAAGGACCTCAAAGGACTTCGCTGACCCAGGAGCTAGTGAAGAATTTCCAGCAAACTGCTTAACCGCTCTAATTACATTTTTAAGGTCAAGATTTTTCTGAATGGCAAATTGGATTTTCAAGCAAACACCATTTTTCCACAGAGAGAGTTTCTGCAGAAAAATGCTGTCCTCTTTATGGCAGGATGGCAGCCTGGGAAGTGAAACGTTTATTCACTTATATACTCTTATTAAAGAGACGCTGCCGTGGAGGTTCCTCCTGGAGAGCAGAGCCCGGCTGTCTGTGCCGGCATCCCCCGCCGGCATCCCCCGCCGGCATCCCCCCGCCTCCCCTACCTGGCCTGCAGGCTGAATAGCTCGCTCCAGCTGCAGAGGACAAGTTTTGGCCTGCACTCTTTTGGGACAAAATGCAGACTTTCCGTAGCTACGTCCCCGCTTTCTGGGTCAGCCCCTCAGCTCCAGCTGCAGCCAGTGGCTGCGGGCTGGAGCGCTCGGCTGAGGAACCTGCCTGGGGGGGGGTGGGGGTGGGGGGGGTGGGGGTGGTGGTGGTGAGCTTCATCATCTCAGAGGTGGGTCAAATTGGGCTCAATCAGGGCACGATTAGCAAGTACCTGTGCGAGTAGCAATCTGTTTTCAGCTAAACCCACATATTTCTAAGGCTGCTGTTCACTAGACGCCGTGCTTCTGCAAGAGGCGCACCTACCGTTCATTTATTTGCACACCTTTTTCTTTTCTGCACAGAAACATGTTCCCTGATTTCAGAAAAAATCTTCCACACAGGTCAGGCTTAATTTGTTACAGCCTTGTAACGCTAGTCATCCTGAAACTGATAAAAAGGGGAAAGAGTGAGGCAGTAATTGAGAACAACGCCCCCCCCCCGCCCTTGTTAGCGAAACGCCACGCGGGGCTGCGGGAACAGCCGCCGGCCGGCTGAAAAATGAGTTTGTTAAAATCTGGGTACAATAAACAGCCCGTATGATGTATGATTTATGCAGTGTAGCAGCACTCTTGAAAAGGCTTTTAATTTCAGAAAACCCGCTCTAGCAGGAAAAACCCGTGCTGTGCTGTGCTGTGCTGTGCGGGGAGACAACGGGCTCCGGGGCCGGAAAGCTCTGGGACGGGGCAACGTGCCGCCGGCAGACTGGCATTTCCCAGCTGCAGGTGTCAGGGGCTAAGAGGAACCAGAGCTAAGAGGAACCAGAGCGGTGCGGGCCCGCAGGGAGCAGACGGCAGAGTTTATACCCTGCGTGGTGCAGGATAAGCTGTGCCAGAACAACAGTGACTGGGAGGGAAGGAGGATGGAAAGGTCGCCGGGAAGCGGCTGAGCAAGGGCAGGGCAGCGCTGGGTGATCCCGCTCCGAAAGCCGCCGGCAGTCTCCCCCGCCAGATCCTCCTTGTCTCTACGTCGTTTTTATCTAAAATCTAGCACTGTACTAGCTCCATTATTTTGTTAGGGAGAGAACTTTCTGGGAACTAACAACAATAATGTCCTACACATAGCCCAGATCTGTTTGTACTTCTAGTGGAATTAGTTTAATGATTATTTCTGGCAACCGGGCTGTTGGACAACATTACCGGCCACGTTTCCATCCAGATCTGCGGCAGAAGCCATGGTTTGGCTCAGCTGTGAGTGACCCTGGTCTCCACGCAATGTTGTGCCCAGGTGTGTTTGCCTGGTTTGTATTCCCCGTCCTGGCTGGGGTCGCTGTTGGGTACAACCCACGACATCCTCGCAGAGTTTCCTTGCGGTTGCAAAAGCAGATTTATTCTGCATTACCTCCTGTAGATCATTAATCAAGAACTTCAATTTCAGCAGACACTCCAGTAAAATAAATGGACAAATAAATTCCTTCTATCAATGAAAAGTGATTCATAACCGCTTTTTGTTTCTATCTGCAGTAATGGAAGAAGATGAAATTCAGCTTTCTCCAAGTATATCTTTTTTTGGTAACATTATGAGGCAACTATATCAATAGCTACTTTCTACAATTGAAATTATAAATACAGAATAACCAAAAAATATCTGTTTTCAGAGTTCTTATTGGGATTTTAGTGAATTTTTTAAATCCCCATCTTTGAAATGATAAAAACATGTCATGTTATTCTTCAATTTGGAATGTTTTCAAGGGACCAGTTCCATTTTTCTATGCTTTCCACAGTCCCTCCAAAAAATGCCATCAGAGCAGCGGCAAAGTTTTGTTCTGGGTTTCAAAGAGACTGACTTTTAATCTCCATTGCACCACTGATCTATACCTCAGCAATTCAATTAATTTCCTTGTGTGTTTGTTTTCATTCCTTTCAGTTTTCTACCTCGCCTACTTAATATTAAAGTTTTCCAGAGCAGGGAATATCACTTACGGGATTTGTGCAGCACCCAAAACATTGGGGACCTAATCTACATACTAATACAATGTAAATAGCTTATTTCCAAATATTTCTTTTGTATGTCGCAATGAAAAGAAGTTTTCAATAATGTAAAGACAACTGGGCTGATTAAAGACTAACGCCTGGGGAAGGACAAACACTGCTTCTAGCTTAAGGGATGCACTGAGAAATTATAGCTCCCTTTGGCAGCTGGAAAGATACTGGAATCTATTATTCATCAATCAAGTTGTCATCACCTAGAAGATTAGATGGTGGCCCAAGAGACATAGCCGATACAAGTTTCTAAATTTCTCAAGAATAAATAACAAAAATAAAACCAGCCTTCAGGAGGATTGGGTCAGGGAAGGGAAGAGGAGGGCATGGGGGAGGCACAGGAGGGGCAAACGCCCTCAGCGCCGAGGCAGCACGAGACACGCGCTCTCGGCGAGGGAGGCTTTGTGCAGAAATCCGTAACACAGTCTGCCAAGCAGAACTCCAAAAGCAGAGTCTAAATAAAATTAACCGAACGCAAGTATGGAGCGTGTTGAAAATCACCAGCCAGAGAGCGGTTATTGGTGGGAGAGGAGAGGAGAGGAGAGGCCAGGCCAGGCCAGGCCAGGACAGGAGCTCTGGAGGGCAGGACCAGAATTCAAAATGCTCTGGACGATGGCGGAAGGGCTATGAAACTGGTAAGGGGAAACGCAGTGGAGGCGGTTGCAAAGAGTTATGCTCAGAAAGGAGAAATCAGCTGCGCAGACAGAAAATGGAGAGCATCTGGCAAAGCAGCAGGGCAGCGGGAAAGGTTCCTCTGATGCCTGCACACAAACCAGCAGCTAACCAGCAGTTAACCAGCAGCTAACCAGCAGCTAACCAGCACAGTCTTGCCCGCAGACGGGCTGGCCGCGGGATCAGGACTAGGAGAGGGCTCTTGGAGAGCAGCTGCTTCAACAGGCCTGGAAATAACCCCCTGGGTGGCGGTTGCCCAGAGAAGCACCTTTGTGACTGGGAACGTCGCATCAGTCCCCGGTGCTGACTGTGCCCAAGGACGTCTCCCCACGCTTAGCGCTGGTTTCTGTTTACAAAAGAGGGGAAAATGGGGGAACCGGCAATTTGGGGTGGCCTGACCCAAACTGCCCCCTGTGAACTGGAGGCTCTCCTGCACCCTGGCGTCTTTCCCACAGGAGTCCCCTGGGTGAGCCCAAGGCAGTTATTGATGTGTCCCTGTCCTGGAGCGACCCCGGGTGCCCTCATTTAACAGAGGAACAGTGGGAAGACGGGAAAAAAAGACCATTAAAAAGGTGCGTATTTTAGCAAATATGCAGCAAAAGCATTTCAGATCATTCACTCTGAGTGTCCCATTATCAAAATACATATAGTCATCTCTCGGCCCTTAATACGGTGGAAATTACCTTACCTGTCCTCTCCATTATTCTTGGTGACAAGCGAACAGTATAAATGCCCCACAGCTCTGGGATAAATATACTTCCCATACTGATTAAGTTAGATGATATAGTGCTAACAAACATATCCATGAAAAGACAACAGATGTGCTAATCTATAAAGATTTAGATGAAGGAAGAAGCCATCAATCTCTCAAGAGTTATCAGTTTGTTTTTCTCCCTGTGTTACTACAGAGATTTCTTTCTAAACTATCTACCCTTGCTACTCAACAGATTATGCATGAATTGCAGCTGGAACACAATTTTTCCTAAAAATTGGGGATTTACCAAAAAGGCATCCATCTCCAAAGTGTGGGAGAATGCCTTGACAAGGAAACTATCTCCTCTTTCAAATTTCCCTAATTAGGAAAGCTCTTACTATCTATTTAGCAGTAGGAATAAAGGAGGAAAACAGACAAAAATAGCATTCCAGCACTGCTATCAAAACAAACAAAAGTGTGGCTTCCGAAAAGCTGTGCCATATGTTTATAAACACTTTGGTCTGGTATTTGTTGTTGTTTGAGTGCTTCCTCGCTTTCTTTCCTCTTTATCTTGGAAGACAGTTGTTGTTTCCCCAGCCCGGTCCGGGCTTCGCAGCGCAGCCGGGGCCAGCCCCAGGCACCGCTCCCGGCAGGACGGACCGTCCATCGCTCCAGGGGACGGGACAAACCCCCAGCGGCCTCTTCCCGGCTCACCTCAGCTCCGAGGCCACCAGCCACCGCGGGAGGGTCTCAGCCGTCCCCAAGCTCAGCGCTCCCTCACCCGCGCGACCCCAGGGACACCGAGGGAAACGGTTTCACTGTCACCTTACCCCGCTCTGCACTAGCTGGAATTCGAGACAGCCAAATCAGCAGAAAACATTCTAAAATTGTTTCAAAAGCTATTAAAAAGCCCTTTTCTTCAGGCAACCCGCACTGCTATCAAGCCTAATAGAAATTTCAAATCCCTGGCAGTTCATTAGGCTGAAAATAGGGAAAATTAGTGTGCTTGTGCAAAGATTGTCAGCTCACCTGGGGACGCTGCGGGCTATTTCAGTGCTCAGCCCTGAAGGACCCCAGACAAAGGGACAATCGTCTGCGTCCTCAGGGACACAGCATTGCAGCAGCCCAACGCTGCATCCCTGCTTGGAAAAACACGCTGAAGTCAATGTTTGGTCAGGGTAGACCCTAAACTGGGAGTTTAATGAGGGGGGATCCAATTTCCAACCAGGAATTTGGCAGGACTGAGGCCTCCGATGGCTTCCAAAGAAGCAGAGCCGTATCCCCGTCAGCACCGAACGCAGCAGGTTCCTTCTGTTGTGCGTGACCCCAGAGCTGCATCAGCAAATCTCCAGCAAAAAGATTTTTTATGCTCTTTGCCAGTAATTAGTTCGGTAAAGCCAGGCAGCTCTGCAAGATGACACTGGAGTCGTCCACTACTAACTAAAGAATTCACCAAATTCTAGACAAATGGCACTTCTGACTGATGATGTCTTATCTGGAAAGAAGCCAGCGTTAGATTCAGCCCGAGTTCACCATTTAGGTAAGACAAAAACATGGGAAACATTAGCCGAGAATCTCACATTGCCACTGGTGGGAAAAGCTTAATTCATTTATTGTTATGCTGCTTAAAATCTGCCTTTTTCTGTGTATGGTAAGTGGTAATTCACATCATGTTTTCTTCAATGAATGAGATAGAAATGCTTTCCATTTCTACATAAATTAGAAGCATTTGTACTCTAAACAACTGAATAGTTATTTGCTAAATTATAATGGTGCAGCTCTAGCCCAACTGATGTCAATAGTGGTTACTTGTCGATGTGATTAAGGGGTCACTCGCTAATGGCAAATGAGACACCCTTTGCCGAACGTTGCTACAAGAGTCCCACAGCACTTTCAAAGCCATGGCCAGCATCCCACTGCCGTTTCCCACACCGATGCGGGGACATCTCCATGGACAACATCCCCTCTGTCCCTCTCTGAAATACTTCAGCCACGCGCTGGAAACCTCAGCGACAGGTTGGGAGGGAGTGAAAAGTAAGAATATATTCTCTGAAAGACCTGACTGCAGAATTAATTACATCCATTTGACTTTGGTCAGGACATCCATTCTGCAGTTCATAGGAAATCAGATTGTACGGCCACATTTGACACGTCCTCTGCAGATGGAGCCCGTGGTGTTCCAGCACCCCGGCTCCATGCTGGGATATTTGTTCAGCATTGACTCATCGCAGAAAGTGCCATCTTCAGTCGCAAACAATTTCTCACAACATCATGAAATTCCTATGAAATCTCTCATCCAAGCACTGGCCAACCTCCAACCAGCTTAGTTTGCAAGATCTGACAAGATCAAAGACTGAAGTGCAATAGCCCTAGGCAACAGAAAGTACAAAAATGTATATACGTCAGTTCAGTGAATACTAATTCCACCTAAAAAAAAGCTAGAAAAATAGGAAAACACCACCTGCATCTCTCTGTGAATACTCTAAGGCAAGCCATAAATTATACGGCTATGCCAGAATAGACACAGGCATTAATTTATAGGGTGTGCTACATTGTTCTGCACCTCCCTGAGTGTATAGAGAGATATTTCTGACATTACTACTCACCGCCCGTGTTCTCCGCAGGAACATACGCAGGTCTGTCTCCCAGAAACTTCTGAATCCTCTCCTTTGTGATGTCCTCGTGAATAGCTTTGGGAAGCTGAGAGTAAGTGGATGTCGTGAAGAAACTCAGTATAAGATCCAGTCCTCCTGGCAACTATTTATATGTAGAACATTGAGCTTCTGTCTAAAAAATGGCCAGTGAATCCAGATATGGCTGAACACGTTCCTGTAGGTCTCGGAGTACGGTACTGCCCTTGCTTAGACTGAGCAACAACATTCCCTCGAATTCCCATGCTTTGAAAGGCTGATTTAAACATTGGCACCTACTAGCAATCGTTATATAATCAATAAGTATAACAATCCCTTTTGACAGAATGCCTTGATGTTCTCCAGTGGGATAACTGGAGTAATGGGAGTAAGCAAGGAACAGCGGGAAGGCGTCAGGACCAAGCTGCCTTCCGCTGCAGAAGACACGGCCGTATTTTCAAACCCCCCCAGGATTTTAAGAGCCGTAGAGCGAAGCCTCAGCCCTGCGCACCCTCGGGCCGGGCTGGCGAGAGCCGCTCTCCCGCGGCAGCTCTTCGCCCACAGCCACCGCCCAGAGGTGGGTGCCCGCGCCAGCCGCTTCCCTCGCCCTGTGACAGCCCGGACAGCGCGTGGGCCACGGGGATGAGCCTGGACCCGCAGCAGCTCCCGGGCAGCGCCAGGAGACAAACCTTCCCTGGGCTCCAGCATGCACCCCTCGCTCATTAGGAGAACTGTTACAAACAACACTAATTGCTTCACACCATTTAAAGCACCTTATGGGATTAGCCGCTCCACTGACAACAACGGGTTGATAACTGGGTCCTGAATCTGTCTGTTCTCCCACTGCGCAGAAAACTTGGCCAAGAGCAGCGTTCACAGGGCTCCCGATGGGGAAACACGCGGTCCCAGGCTGGGAAACAGACACAGAAAGGGCTGTTCATCTGTAGAATTTGGTGCTTTCACTGGACAGTGTTGACATCAGCACAATTTACCAAACTGATGGCTTAGAGGACCTCAGCTGATCTGTTGGATTTTAAATCCAGTTTATAATACAACATAATTCCTGCTACGGCTGCTAACCTGGTTACTGTGTTCCCCAGCTCCAGCTGCTTCCGAATGTAAGTGATGTTTCACTTAGTTCTTTCCCCTTCAGTTACCAAGAAATAAAAAATCCCTTTTGACTTGAAGGAACTTAATAACAGGCAGAGATGGCCAAATCTTCACACATTTAAGTATCTATTCGACAAAACAAAGATCAACTAGATCTGCCAATTTCCCCTGCAGTTCTCTTTGGGAACCAGCAGTAAGGAGCTGTGAGGAAATGGCTTCCTTGCTGAAGACAAGCTCTTGTGGCACTAATGCAGAGCTGCTGTGTGGGTACAGGATGGGAGGGCAGGAGGCGCAAAAATGCAGAAAAAAGTATCAAAGTCTTACTTAGGGAAACCTGAAGTGTATAGTCTCCCATGCTAAGGGAGCTTTTCTGAGAAGAAAACTATACAGGAGCAGTCTTCCAAAAGCAAGAGCCATTTACTTAGGCGCTTCAGCACATTAAAGCCATTTCGGTGGCACCTGGGATTCTAGAAATGCTTTTCCATACTGGATACTTAGAGACTGTCCCCGTCAACTCTAGAATTCCATTTACAAAAGTTGTTAGGATGTCTATGTATATCATTAAGGACCACTTGACTGTAGATCCACCCTGTTAGTGAGCTGGATGGAGCAGCAAGCAACCTCCTCAAAAGTTTATGGCAAGATGACTCCACAAGGAGCATAATGAAGCGACAAGCCATTTCCCTGCGTTTGTAGAGCGCTGTGAACACCGCCCTGTCAGCAAGCAGGTGGACCTGCTCCTGCCGCAGGTGCCTTTCATCCCCTGACTCAGCAGGTACCTTGTGGTGGGGCCGGCTCCGATGCTCCCCAGCTCCCACCAGCCCGAGGCGGTGGCCGTGTCTCGCTGTCCTGCTCTCAGCTCCGGAACTGCGCTCTCCCACAGGTGATGGAGACCTTGCATCAACCTGTAAAGTAATTCCAACTTTTTGCCGGAGCGGTGCTCTGACTTCACGACGGCAGTAAATGCATTTGAAGTCTACCACAGCCTTTTCGTCAATACCGCTCTCATCACCGCCAAGTCAAGTTAATAAGCACAGTTCATCAGCCCTGTCCCTTCGACTGCTTCTTTCCTGAAGGGGAATATAATGCATTTAACATGTCAGATATTTAAAAGGTTCTTTCATGTGCAGTCTCAGCTCATCGCTAATAAAATACATTTTACGCTGCTGTTTTGTTCCCTGTGTGCTACGCGCTGTATTGAATTTACGACACAGCTTCTCACCATGTTGTTTGAGCAGGAAATAGTCGTCTGAAGATTCAGTAAAGCCTTCCAGACTTCCAGTTGCCCCGTGCCAGGTGCCATTAGACAAGCGCCATAGCGAAGAGGAGCAACAAGCGCAGGCGGGGGGCGCTGGCGAGAGCCGAGGGGTGGATGCTCCCCCGTTCTCCGGAGCAGAGGCAGCTCTGCCCTCCCCGCCAGGAACTCTTCCACCGGCCTCCTTCCCGGCAAGGCAGAGAGCCAGCGACTCCACCTGCCCGGGGCGGATGTTGGGTTGCAGGAACAGTGCCGAGATGCTGGCTTCGGAGACCCAGCTGATCCCGGCTATCCTGCTTTTCCAAGAGGAATTACTTTCCGAGATAAAAGCGTCGCTCATTGGCTTTCAAGACTTTGCCTCGGTAAGTTTTTTAGAAAGACACAAACTTTGGGATGTTTGTCCTAAGCAAAAGGAATGTCATTGCTCACCTTTGGAGAACCACCAATCAATAAAAGCTAATGCCTCCCAAAGCTTCTCAATTGCAAATTCCTTTCTAATACAAAGTTAAAAACAACCTCTGAAATGCAAATAACCCAGCAACCTACACAGGATGATTTATGCCATGCCATCTTTTTCATGCAAATAAATTAAAAGAAGAAAATGTAATTTAGGGTGAACTGCATTGTATAATAAAATAAGAGAGTGACATTACGTCTGCAAAACTCCGAGTGCGATGTGTCGCAGCTGTTGCTGCTGAAGGTTTAACCTTCCCAAACGTGGAGAAAAAGATTCTATTTTCTTTATTTTGATTTTGTATACAAATCATTTTACGGCTCCAGGCACGTCAGGAGAAGACCCTAACTTTAGTTTCTTTATGTTAGTGTCATTTCAAGGGAAGTCAGAGAGTTTGATTCTCAGTTAACATTTGAAACAGCAGAGGAGGATTAAAAAGCTCCTGTAAGTGCAAACCAGCCCCGGCCCAAAGCCCTGCAGGAGTGGAGTCTGGGGAGCGAGGGATGCGCCCCTCGGACACCCGGCCCCCGCACCGGCCTCGGCAGTGCAGAGAGCTGGTAAGAAATCCTTAGAAATGCAACCTCACAACAGGAAAGGGGTTTTGAATAAACAAGGTCTGAAGATGCAGTATAAGGTACACGCTGAAAAAGTCAACAGCAAAAAACCCCCTAACATTATTAAGGGGGCCTGCAGGAAAGCTGGGGAGGGACACTGGATCGGGGAGTGGAGTGATAGGACAAGGGGCAACAGTTTTAAACTGGAAGAGTTTAAATCCTGATATCTTACCTCATCTAGATGAGATACTGGGCAGAAATTGTTCCCTGTGAGGGTGGGGAGCCCCTGGCCGGGGTTGCCCAGAGCAGCTGTGGCTGCCCCATCCCTGGAGGTTCAAGGCCAGGTTGGACGGGGCTTGGAGCAGCCTGGTGTGGTGGGAGGTGTCCCTGCCCAGGGCGGGGGGTGGCACTGGGTGGGCTTCAAGGTCCCTTCCCACCCAAACCATTCTGTGATTATGGTAAGGTCAACACTCTGCAGCACTTTGTTCCTGTAGTATTGATCCCAGCAGAGAAGCCAGGTTTCCCTGTGGGGGCTGCTGGAGGCCAGACCCCGGAGCAGTGAGTCCCGGGGGCGACGGGCAGCTGGTGCGGAGCCCCCTCCCCGCGGCCGGGCAGCACACCAGGGCGAGATCGCGGCATCCTCCAGAGCACGGCATCCTCTGGAACGCTTCCCCTGCTCACCTGATGGCAGCTGCCTTTGTGCTACCTTATGGTTAGCGTTAACATTTGGATTTTTCTTCTGCTCTATTAAACGTTATCAAATGGAGAGGAAAAACCTACTCCGATAAACCGAGCGGACATGATCAACCGGCTGGGGTAATCGTCCCCCATTCAGCAAACCCCCCCGGCGGCGGCTCGCCCTTCCGGCTGCGCTGGCCGCGCTGTGCCGCTGGCTTTAGGCTGGAAGCTAAATGGGAAGGGATGGATAGATTTGTTTACCGTCGCTGTGCAGCGACTCGGGGGGGCGTAGAAGGGCCCCGCTGTAAATCACGGCGCGAGGGGCCGTCAGCCCCAGCGCACGGAGCAACGCTAAAGCCGTCCCCGAGGGGTGACTTGCACCGTGCACAAGCCTGAGCCCAGCGGTCCCTCTCGCAGCCCCACTCAGAGCCAGGAGCGTGTCCTGGGCTGTCCCCAGCCTCTCCCAGCCCAAGGACGCCCTGTCCCAGCAGCCGCCCCCGCCAGCTCCCGTCGGGAGAGCCCGGGCTGCCGGGAGCCGAGGCGTGACGACCGCTGGGGCGCAGAACCTGGGAGGACGCTGTGGTCTCGCATCCACATAAATTGCCACTAGTAGCGCATAAAATCCAGGGATTGATCTACAAGGCTCTCCGAATTTCGTTTTAAATCACAAATTTCATCCAAGTGAAGACATGGGCCTTAGTTTCATTTTTATTAATATTAATAGCGGTAAGAAATACTGTACTATTAAAAAGCATCAGCTACTTGTAAATGAACAGATCTTTTCTAAATCGGGGTCATTTCTCCTGGTAATGACAAGAGCCTGTCAGGTAATCATAATCCTTACGGAAAAACGCTTTGCCTTCACTGCTGTCCTCTAAGATCGTAAATCTGAAACAATCTGTTTGGTTCTTAAAATAAAATTCCTCTTTACTAGAACTGATCTTCTAAAATGGGCTGGAGGACGTGTCTTCTCATTTCTTCTTTTTCTCCGCATTTCCATTGGCAAAGCCTCCAATCTGCTTAGGGTTGTTCTGTTCATCTCCCAGTAAGCATGTTCCTGCAGGAAGGGGAAGTCTTCAAAGAGAAAAATATCCTAAGCATCAGCCAGGGACTGCAAAATCCCAAGCTCCAACTTGAATTCTGCCAAAGAGACAATGTGTGGCCTTGGGAAAAATCACCTCTCCTCCCTGCAGGCTCTCCATCTGCTTCTCGCTAATAAAATGGGATTATAATACTGCCCCGTCCCAAAGGGCAGGTAAAACTTTGAAGGTGAAGATTGTGTTACAAGCGTGATACATTACTATAACACAGCAAAAACCCTTTCAGGCCTTTTTTCTCTTCTATTCAGTGCAGAACAGCCACATTTCAAAATGAAAGCTGTGGACCAGCTTCTCCATTTGCACAGATTTCTTTCAGCAGGCGGCAGATTAAAGCTGAGAGAATAATCCATAGCAATTAATTTATTCAATGAATTTAGCCTCATTTTCTGTTCACAAAGTGTCTGCAAGCCATTTACCTTTTTTTTTTTTTCTTTTTTTGTGGTTTACTCATTATTCACAATTATTGCAGCGTAACTCTTGGGTCTGTAAATTACTCTTGAACAATTAGCCGAGCGTGTTTTAGAAGCTATTTGGGTTAGTTTCAATTTAATACACAGGGCATATTGTCTCTTCGTTCTCTACTCACCATTAAGAGCAAGAAGAAAGGGAACAGATGTGGCCGGGAGCCAACGAGCCACATTCACCGACTGCACCCAAAAACACCCCGGTGGCTCTTCTGAGCCCGGTTGGCGTCTGCAAGAGGACACGGAGCCGGCACGCTGCTTCCTGGCACAGGGCTGCTGCCACCCCCAATGGCCAAGCCTTCCTCTTTAGAAACACCCCTCTGGAAAAAAATGCATCTTTTGAGAAATTGAGCATTTTTGTGTGTCTCTGAATATCTTTTTTTATTGGTTTAACTGCGTGTTTTTGCAAGCATTTCCATCAGCGTAGAGAATTACTGCAATGTTAACAACTTTCCTTTAATTTTAACCAAAAAAAGGAGGCATCCTTCGAGGTATGTCACCAGAGAGAACACCGAGGAGAGGTACTTCAACAACAAATGGATGGTGTTACTGGTGGGTAAAGGAGATGCTGGCAAAGTCCATGCAAGTTACCACCAGACTGGTTTCATATAGGTTCAGAGACATTTTAGCATTTTAATGTGCTATTGGCTTAGCAAATAAATAAATTACAAAGTGCAAAAAGAGCTTCTGGAAAATACATTAAGGCAATTTGCAAATAATTGCAGTGAGCTGGGCTATTATGACTTTGACTTCTGAAGTATAAAATCTCCCAGAGATAATGATGATAATCATATTGAAAATAGTTGCCACCCTTTAATCTTCTAAGACAAAACAGAGATCTTTGGGAATTTGGGACCCTGTCACTCTAATTGAACATCTGACAGGAAAGTAATTAGAGTGGAAAGCAAAGGGGTCACCTGATTGCCCATGCAGAATTCATCAGCTTCCGTTTGCCATCACACGGGGCAGCTAGTTCATCTCCTGCACAGGTTTCTCATTTAAATAGCTTCGTTGCCAATAAAAAGGCTGTCAGACAGACTATTTCCAGAACAGATTTGGATCTCAGTAACTCGCACTGGGCATGTAAAGATTCACCATTCATTATAAAGGCAGCTCAGGAAAAATGGCACCAAAACATTGGAACAAAAGTCATTTGCTGACAATTCTGTTAAGATGCAGGATCACTACCTGGAGTTTCATTTTTCTAAAGACGAGAGAAATACATCAAAAATCGCCTGTGCAGAGGAACACTACAATTTCCAGCAGAAATATCTTCCTGCCCTCCCCCAGCCCACTTTTCTCAAAGCGCAGCCTGTTTTTATTACCCATTTATTTCACTGGTTCGGGCAGGCAGCCAGGACAGTGCTGCCTCCTCGCCTCACCAGGGAGCGGGGCGATGCTCAGACACCGGCGCAGCATCCACCAGGACACCCCGGGCCACTTCGGAGGGACGGCAGCGCTCGGACCGTGGCCTCTGGCCAGCGGTGCCTGGAGCTACGAGAAGGCTCTGGGGGAAAACCGCTGCAAGGCTCCTCTGTAGGCAGAAGAAAAGAGGGTGAAAAGCACGAACCGCTGCCGTCACATTAAGGGAGGGTCTGAGAGCAGGTTTCATTCACGAGCCTTGGAATTCAATGGGAAGATCCCACTGGCTTCAGAATAAAAATCAGACTAAATCCACTGCAACCTGTCAGAGCTCAGTGGGTACCAGTCAGTGTAACCCCTGACATGGATGTGCAAAAACAATCCAAGATCAGCCATACCATTAATTCAGCTGCCGCTATCAGATGGCTGAAAAGTAAATACCAACTGACAGTGACAACATATTTTATAGACTTTAACTAGTGTGAAGTATGAAGACAATTTCACCCATGATGCCTCTTTGGGAAAGAATTTGGTGGGGGGAAGGTTTGAGCTGAAATGCCTGTATCCCATTATGTATTTCAACCTATTTAAAAGGGTATTTCCTCTGCTTTTCATATATTCTTCTTGGCTTTTGTTTCAGGATGTATTAGAGAAGCTCCTAGAGGTTTCTACCTGTGCAACCTGCTGTAGGTGGCCCTGCTCTGGCAGGAGGTTGGACCAGATGATCTCCAGAGGTCCCCACCAACCCTTAATATTCTATGGTTCTATAATTCTACCTGTTTTTCTCGCTTAATGTATGAACCTAATTCCCACAGAGAGCAGCAAAATATTCTCTACCTCCGGATACAGGACTTTGAGCAACCTGATCTAGCGGAAGCTCTGCCTGCCCGCGGCAGAGGGCTTGGACGAGGCAATCTTTGAAGGTCCCTTCCAACCCAAAGCACTCTGGGTTTCTATACTTCAGCTGAATACAGCGGTTTGGCAAAGCCAGCTCCCATTTCAGTTTAAACCTTTTGGAAAATAAAAGACAGAGCCCAGGTGCCCCCCCGAGCTTTGTGCTGGAGATGCCAGCCAGGAGCGCGTTCACCCTGCAGAGGCGTGAGGGACCCCGCGGGGACACGCCGGGAGGGCGCCAGCCCAAAGCAAACCAACCGCTGTGCCCGGGGGTGAGGAAGGGCTGGAGCAGCCTCAAACTGGGACACGGGGACACCCGTCCCGGCTGTGCTCCATCCCCCTGCGACTCACCCCACCGGGCTGCAGAGACCTCTTGCGCTCAGCCAACTTGCAGGCGTTCGGGTGATGCTGTTTAACTCTGACTCATTGCTCAAGGCGAACAATAAAAAAGCTTCCCTGCATTTTCAGAGCTCTGGATGAGGCATAAAACCAAATCACCTAGAAAAAGAAGCATTTTGAGAAAGTGAACTAAAGTAATTGAAAAATAAGTTTGGTTTTTGAAATAAAAATGATTGGATTTTGAAATAAAAATGATTCCTAATATGAGGGTTAAGCCCATATCAAGAAAATATTTTTCTCCTTCAGATCATCTAAGAAGAAGAGTAGAAGAAAACAAAAGAAAACCCAGGCCACAGAGTGCAGGGGAATGCAAAGCAGTATGGATTACCGTTTGCCAAGTCTGTTTTCCATAACTGATTTAATGACTTACTTGGATACAGGTCTCAATTAGCAAAACAACGAGATTTTCTATCTTAGCTCATGACAAGATATTTTTTACTTGAGTATTCTAAAAGTCTCACCAATTTGCAACCAGTGTATAGGACTACACGTTCCTTAGTGCAGGCAATAAAACTGCTGTGATTATACCATGAAATACATAAATACAAAGACAGTGGCAACAAGAAGCACTTCATCATGTGGGTATTTCTCTGGATGTCCCCTAGAGCCTTCCAGACTGCCCTGCTGCAGTAGGGCCTGGAGTTAATTCCTACCGTTAATTCCTTTTATTTCTACCCTGGTTAATCTGGCAAATGGATCTGGTTAATCTAGTGCCCAGCCTAGAAACCTGCCATGGTCTATGACTTGGATCCAAGGACAGACTAGTTCTTCTGTCCTGTCCATCTTCCACGCAGTGTCTACAACTTCCACATGCAGCGAAAATTCCCACTTTTCACCCTAGAAATTGATCCTTAACCGTGTCTCAAGAACACGGTACCCCACAGCCCGTTGTTCTCTTGCTGAGACACGGAGACTACAAGAGGCAGAAAAAGCCGCTTTCTCTCCGTTTGCTGGAGCTCCTGTGCAAGGGGCTCTGCCACACGCCTCCCTGGTGGGCGGGTGGACGCGCCGCTGCGTGGAGACCTGGCTGCCTTTCTGCCACCGCGCTGCGTGGAGACCTGGCTGCCTTTCTGCCACCGCGCTGCGTGGAGACCTGGCTGCCTTTCTGCCACCGCGCTGCGTGGAGACCTGGCTGCCTTTCTGCCACCGCGCTGCGTGGAGACCTGGCTGCCTTTCTGCCAGACGCGCAGCGACTCTGGAAAGACCCTGGGAACCAAACAACTGAACTGTCTCCACAGATCTAAGTCATTCCCGTCACCTCCATGCAGTTAAATTTTGTTTTTCTCTTATACCTAAACCTGATCACGTGGCATTGCCAGCATTTGTAAATTTATTTTTTTTTAGTATCATCTCATCCCTCTTAGCAATCCTGCCTGTGACATGCCAAATAGTTCTTCCTGTCCTTGATATTTGTAACCTTGAAACACTCATAAAGAGTTATACTTCCCCTTAAGTCACAGTTTAGCCAGGCTATACATATTTAATTCTTTAATCTTTCCTCATAAATCCTATCCTATCTTTAATCATTTAGCTGCTCTTTGAATCACCTCCATCTCCCCAGAACTGGTGTGATGAGCGGAGCCCCCAGCAGAGGCTGACAAGAGACGTACATAGAGAGACAACTGCAATTGCTCTGCAACTTAATACCTGTAATCCATAATTATGTTGTACTTTCACTCAACTATCAGTCTTAGAATTTAACCTACCATTAAAATCTCTTTTGAAGTCTGTGCCTCCCGTGTGATTCTCCTCCATTTGATTGATTCATGCTCAGCCCCAGGAAACAGCGGTGGGGTCCCCCCGTCCCTCCTTGCACCTTCCAGGACAGACAGCTGACCCCAGCGCTTGTCCGTGGGGTGGCAAACGCTCCCCGGCAGGAGTCAGGCCAAGATGATGAATTTTAGTTCACTTCTACTAAATATCTTCGGGCTATTTTCCCCAAAAGTGGGCTGACAAACCTCATCTGCTGGAGTTCTTTGGCAGCAGAGTCGCGCTACCGAATTTGTTGTGCCTTCGCTAACACCTACCGGCTTTCGATTGCGGGGACCAGCCAGGGCTTGTAGAACGTTGGCGTCAGAAGCACTGACAAGCCTTATGCTGTTCTAGAGGAAGGCAAGGCTGCAGGGTTTGATAGACAGATAGATAGATGGATACAGCCATAAATATGTTTAATTATGCAATGTCACATTTCTGAGTTTTTCATTCTGTTCTCCTCCCTTTTTGGAATAACAAAGATGAATTTGAAAACTTGAGATAAATTACAATACAGGAACAAATCTATTCATTTGGACTATTCAAATGGATGATTTATTCTTCAGCAGATGTGGTCTTAACTATGCAGTACAGCTCAAGTGATGCTATTAAAATCCTACACCAGTCACTGGTGTGTTGAAAATTAGCCAGCATAGAGCCAATAGCTGCACAGTGTTATTACTTAATATATATGATTGACACAGCAGCTCAATGATATCTGTGATCAAACACAATACCTAATACGAGTGTTTAGGAGTTTGCTTTCAAGCTCTATTTTTATGGGGATTTTTTTACTAAACAAGTCAGACTTTATGCTGGGTCATCAGGAAAGCCATTAAACTGTGCGTCTGAAACTAAAATGGAACTGATAAATGTTCCTCTCAAAGTCAGCTTATCTCACGAGACCCAAGGCAGAAAACTTGAAGATGCAAAAAGCTGATAAGCTGCAAGAAAAACTAAGTAATAGCATTTGTCTAAAAGAATACATGATCAGAAGAAACAGGTTTTATTCATTTACTAATATTTGTTTTTACAACCAGGAAACTGGGGAGGACAGTCTTTCTCAATCAAGGTCTTGAAGACCCACCGTGAGTTAGACTTGCCAGCTGTAGCCCAGTACTTCCTGACACATTTATACCCACACTGAAGTAAACGTGCCGCCGGCAGCAGCCGCTTCTCATTTCCCAGCGTGAGCAGAACTCGGCAGAGCAGCAATACTGCGAAGAAGGGAACCGAGCCGAGGGTGAAGGTGGTCCCAGCTGGAAGGCGGCGCTCGCCGGGCATTGCCGTAGGTGGGGACACAGACCCTTCCCAGAAGAGTGTGGAGAACTTCCCACAAGGCAAGGATCAGGTCAAAGCTCTGCCCAACCAGATTTCCTAGCGATGCCATCATTAAACCTGTGAATGACCCACTGCCTCCAGTTACAGCATATTAATATTCATTAAGATGCTTTTCCTTTTAGCTTGTGTTTTACCAACAGCCATGAACGACGACAGGACGCTTGCAAGGTGAGGAAGGGGGATCCACCACCCGCTGTTCAAACCACAGCGGCAACACTTACCACAGCAGAATCTGGAGGACCAAAAGGCTCCGTCTAAAAAATTCAATACATTTAAAAATCACCAGTACCTTTAAGGCAATTTTAAAAGCATTCCTACTCCATGGCCTGCTGCAGGTCAGGGGCTCTGAAGGCAGCAGACCATTTTATGGGTTTCTAAACCTTTGCAGGACCAATTATTGCAGGTACCTGCTGACGTCTGAGCACCCCAGCTGCCGCTGCCCTGGAGAGCCTGCGCAAACGGACCCGGGGCCGGACCCTGCCCCAGCACTCAACGGCAGCGGGTTCATCCCGCCGCTGCTGCATCCTTTGGACCCGGGAGCGGGACGCCTGCCCGAGAGGAGGTGGAGGAGCACGGAGGGGAGAGTAAGAGTCAAACTGAAGTCCATGGGCTGGGTCCACCCGCCTGCGACCCACTCACCCCATGCAGTCTGGGTTTGAGCTGTCTACCAGTCACACCAGCAATTAACACACCTTCCCTGGACTTAACCGGCACGAGTGAGGGAACAGGGTCTGTACCTTCAGCTCACCCTGTGATCAGATTTTTCCTTTTACTTCATGCATAAAAAACCAATAGAGATGTTATTAAGCAGAATTAAAGAGGACCCACCTTCTGTATCTTCATGTATTGCGTTAATCTTTTATACCAAGTTTGCTGGAAAATGAACAAGGGTTTTTAATAAGGTGTAAGACCTCGTGAAGCGATGGCTCTTCTGAATTGCTGCTGTTGTTTCTCACACAGAACTTTTGACGCTGGCAAAGCAGAGGAATACACACGGTGAAGAACATTGATTTTACAAACATGCAATTTATCAAATGACACAAATCAGCTAAATGACATGAAAATATATCTGGAGACTTCATAATGTCACCGTACATTCCCGATAGGATTTGACAGATACCGGCTGAAGAGAGCTGCCTCAAGCTGCACAGAATACTATTACGGAGTAAGATTATTCTATCACTTTAATACCAGCTATTTTCTCATCTCTTAGGGGTTTTCTTTCCTTCTAATTTTACAACTGTTAAACTATTGACATGCTTTCTACTATTCTAGTTAAAATTGCATCCCATTCTCAAATCAAAGTACATCTTTGTTATACACCGAGGGAGAGATGGAAGAATTCCTCTTCAATTACAGCCAATGAAAGGATGGAAAGGAAAATAAGGTGAAGCAATCTCTCAGTATTTTGCTGTCTTTGATTACGAGACAGTGAGCATGACATTTGTCTTCTGCTTTGCTTTCAACTCCTCCTGAATCTCAGCTCCTACCTCGCCTCCTGCATGGAATGTCCTTCCCTCCGCTCAAGCTCCCAGGAGTGAGCTGGGCTTCAGCGCTGTGTTGGTGAATCCCCCCCGTGCTCACGCTCCTGCTGAACCCACCGGGCTTTTCAGCAGCTCCTTAGAACCTTCTGGTATTTTCCCGTGGCATCTGAGACCTGTAGGAGCTCACCAGATGAGCACGGAGCGGAGCCCTGCTCCTGCTCCCAGGGCCGCTCGTGCTGGCTCCAGAGGGAGGGAGCCGGAGCTGGAGCCGCGAGAAACACGGACCGTCCAGCACGTCCCCCTGCAGCCTCGCTCGTGGCTTAACAGGGCAGAACTGGAAAGGCTTCTGCAAGAATACAAAATGATCATTTACCTGGTAAATACAGCAGTGGTTTCTGATGCAAAAACATTCCGATGGAGGGTACTGCTGCAACCAAAACCCGCTTTGAGGGAGTGGCAACATTTCAGGAATGTTCTTGGGGCAGTCTCGTATTTTCCTGATTTTTTCCCTTCTCTTTCTGCATTACCTATCTATTACTATTTTGCTGGTGAGCAGCAGCTTATCGATATTTCCTGGTGGTGTGACAGCCACAAGCTACACTTCCACACTTCAGCCAAATGTACTAATTACGTCTAATTTACTAATTTGGATACTCCACCTGCTATTAGGCAGGTACACGAGTAGCTGCAGAATCAGGACGTTCGATTGCATCTCCTCTCTCTCGTCGAGTTACAAGACGCAGCCCGGGTCACCTCCCTTTCCCGACTGCACATAAGCCACGTGCTGGGAAAGGGCCACGGCGCGCTGTGCCCGGCAGGGACGCAGCACCCCTCGGCGCAGCGACACCTCAGCGCAGCGCGAGGCAGCAGAAGGCGAACCCCTAGGGAAACATAATCCCAAATATTCTCGGTCACGCTAGGCTAAACGCATCCGCTTGTTTGTCCACTTTTTTGGAGCCGGGGAGCAGGCGGTTGTGCGTGTTGGGGGCTAAAAGCTGGTCTTCACGGCAGCGGGGACGCGCACCGAGGTGCCCCTGCCTCTGCTGCCACGGCAGCCATCGCCCGCCCGTCGCCGGGACCCCGCCTGTGCTCCGCGCTGACACCGGGCTGCCCTTGGCCTTCAAGAGCGAGGAGAATTATTAAAATTATTCCAACCTAAAATAAATTCCACGTTTTCCTCTTGCACTTTTGTGCAGTTTGGTCGCACAGAAAGAGCTCAATATTTTTAAAAGCTTGACCTGTTTTTTTATCATTAGTATCAAACTTGATCCCCGGCAAATGAAGTCAAATGAAAGAAATTTACACTAATTTCTGATTTGCTTAACAGCGCATTCAGCTCACCCCAAATGCCATCAGTCTGATTTTCCTCACAGTACTTTTTTCTGCAAATTGCTTTAAAACAATGAGGAGCTGAAATAAAAACTTTTCCCTTGAAGAGAAAAATTGGTATAAGAAGAGATTTAATTGTGCATGCTAATTGTTTTTAGCAGCACACTTAATGTCAAAGCAATTATTAGTTGATAAAATCTAAAATTTGGAAAAAGGAGTCAGCAAAAACAAAAAAAAACATACAAAACTCAGGAATCATTATAAAGCTTATTCTCTACGCTCTAAACTAAGCTAAACTAAACTAAGGGGGGAAAAAAGGCAGGGCTGCATTTTTCAGTGTTTACATTGCATTCCTCCTTACTTAAGTTGCTTTGGGAGAAAATGAAACTTCATATAATATAATTCTAAATGACAACCGCTGAGATGAGTGACTGGAGTCTCCAAAAAGCTGCTGCAGCCTGGAACAGCTCAGGACCTGGTCAGACAAGCCGTGCCGCTCGCCCGCCACTCCCGAGACCCAGAGTCCCGAGACCACCCAGAGGAAGGTCCCCATCTGAGGAGGAGCCGTACGCTTCCGGGCTTCAAACCGCATGGGAGCAAATTCCAATATATGGTGAATACATTGGAAGGACAAAGACAAGTGGGACGGAGGGCACTGTGCCTCCAGCCACTCATCCATCACCCCTGATGCGGGATCGGGCACTTAACCTCTGGGGTGGGCTTTCCTCCTCCGGCTTCGGTGCCCGCAGCCTCCCAGGGACAACGCAGACGCGCAGCGAATGCGGCGCCTCTTCCCGCAGAGCCAGTGCCCGCCGTGCCGAGCGCCCGCCGTGCCGAGCGCCCGCCGTCCCGGGGCTGCCACCCCCCAGCTGTGCAGCGCTGCAACCCCAACCCCACGGGTCTTCCATAGGGAAGGCTCCTTGGGCCACGTCTTCCATGGCCCTTTGCCGTGCTCGTTACTCGGCTTGAGGTCACTCCCCTAATTAGTGCTTCCTCACCAGCTTCAAGCACACCGGGTGACAAGTGCTGCTCGAGACCTGACAAACCACCGGCCTCCCGGCTACTCCCTCACCCCCCCACGGCGCGAGGCAGAAGAGATGGCTCTGGCAGGTTTTGCAGCAAATGAATAACCAGCGTGGATCCTATTTGTATCTTCTAGGTTTAATTCAACTTGATGTAAGGCTGAACTGGGTTAACGTAAAGCTAAAAATAGCTGCTCCTGTTATCAGAATTGTTCACTAATTTTGACACAAGCCAACATCTGTTTTTATTAGGAACTCACAGGAGTAATTTATCTAAATGAAATTGCAACACAAAATCAGCATTATGCAGCTGGGGCTGTTGCTTTCGCTGTTTTGAATCTTTACACAGCTTTCCAAGCCAAATAAAGAAATGCCAAATGCATCCTGAACGTTGCTGCTCTCGCTTGCTGAGTGTGTCCAACACCGTGAACGGAGCTGCCTTTCGGACAAGCAGCGCCCCGGTCCCCTCTAACCCCTGGTGTCGGGATGTGCCCGGCCCCAGGCACGCCGGGGCTGATAAACCCACCGGAACAGATGAGGCTCTTCCCAAAGCCAGCAGCCAGCAGCCGCATTTGGATTTTTGGTTCAAAAAATGGGTAATTAGAAGAGAGACAGGAACCCCGGGACGAAGGCTTTGGAGAGAAGGTGTGTTTTCCCTGCACAAAAGGCTTTTCAGAACCAGCACCTCTCCCTTCCCCATGGAAAGGCGCCTCTGCCAGCGCGTTGTGCCAGCTGTGCCGGTGCTGGCTGGCAGGTCGGGGGTCCCGGCTGGGCGGCTCCGCACTCGGGGCGAGCTGCTCGCGGGGCAGGTGCTGGGTGATTCCCGCTCTAGCTGCCCAGGGCAGGGGACCCCCACGTCCAGCCCCGCCACGGAGCCCCCCACGTGCCCTACGCCCGGGGAGGGCTGAGGGGGGGAAGGGGGTTGCCCCTCCATGGCTGTGGGGCGGAGGTTGGCAGAGCTTTCACCCAGAGCACTGTCAAACGAACACAGACGTCTCGCACCATGGTGCACTCTGAGAATCATCCTCTGCTTCCCACTCCCGCCCTGGCAGCGACACGACGGCCAAAACCGCAGTCTACCTGCTGGTCTTTCCAGGGTCCGGCTCTTCCCGTCCCTCGCTCCGGCTGGACGCAGCGGAGTCACCCTGCTGCCTTCTGCTTCCCACTCACTGATGGCTCAGAAACAGCTGTGCCGCTGCTGGATAGAACAACACACAGACAGAGATTGCAGGGGAGAATATGCTTATTCAGTCATAAATATCCGCAGCAGCACCCCGGGGAAAGCACGAACAACTGAAAATCACTTTGCTTCTCTGGGAAAAATGGAAGGCAACTGGAGAAGCATAGCGTTGTGGGACCGAGGGGCTTTCTCCCCCCGTTTTCTTTGCACAAGTTCTCTTTTTCAAATTGCATCACGCCTGCCATTTGGGTTTCCTGCATTATCCATCACAGGCTGCAGCCTGTCTTTTTGACACGGCATCGCTGGGTCACCCGGCCGCCGCCGGCTCCATCATCCTCGCGCTGCCCTCACCGCTGGCGCCGGCTCCGTGGCTCTCGGCTGCGCCGCCGGGGCTGGCAGCTGCCCGTGTCTCGGGGGGCCGCTGAGCTGAGCGCGAGCCCGCGGGCGCACAGGCTCTCACCCGCCTCTCGGAGGAGAGCAGCTTTCAGCCGAGTGAGCGCACGCCCTGGCGGTGCCACGACAGCACAGCTGTGGCCCAAGGAGCTTTTACTGAGTGCTGGGGGAAAAGCCCCGAGCTGACGAAGTAAGTGCACTTCCCTCCTGCCAAGCCCCGGCAGCGCCCGCAGGCAGCACTAAGGCAGCAGCAGGGACAGGCTGAGCCGCGCGTCCCCAGAGGTGCCCAGGGCTGGTGGCACCAGTTGGTGCCGCACAGGTGACCACGGAGCTCAGGTTTGTGTCGGGGCTGAAGTCCTACTTGAACCTGGGCGCGCATGTAACGCGGTAAAGCGCTGCCATCTGCAAGTACCTGAATAAAAATCGTATCTCCTTTTCGTCAAGAATGGCAGCATTGCTTACGTTTCGCATACCTGCTGGAGTCCCAGGGGAGGAAGAACTTTGTATTCGCCGTTGGTTGAAGCCTGACCTCAACGAGCACGTGCTTCAGAGACGGGCTGGGTTTGGGGCAGCTGCAGGAGTTCTGCCTAACCAAGACCTGTAAAAGTTCAGTCCTAACGGTCCCCAGCCCTCAGCTCGGCCCCTTCCCTGCGCTCCTCCCAGCAGCCTGACCCGCGGAGCCCCCGCGTCCTCCCGGCAGCCCCGGGGTCCCCCCCCCGCCATGTCCAAGCGCTCACGGGGAGCATGGCCCGAACCTCCGCAGCTGAGGACCAGCATCTCCAGCGTATTGCCAGTCTGCTCAGGGAGCTCGGGGAAAGGCTAACGCTTTCTTCTAAGGGGCAGAAAAAGGAGCAAGCATCGTATCCGCATCAGCTACTGGCACAGGGGCTTTTCCTTTTCTCTGTCCCAGAGCAATACAGTAGCTCAGGCCTCTTTTAATTAAATTAATCTGTCTGAAATACTCACCTTGCACCAATTACGTAAAGCAACCTATAAAACCTCCTCCAAACAAGATAATTTGCTGTTTCAAGTCTGAATCGTGTTGGCCCGAGAACACAGCGACTGCAACAGGTACACTAGAGACATGCGAAGGGATTTTAATTGCCTGAAACTCCAGCACTGTCAAACTGTAGGACAGGGAGGGAGAAGCCTTTATAGTCATCTCCCTGTTAGAGATGAGTAGGGCGTTTGAGCTTGAAATGCTTCGACATGATAAGGGGCTTAAAATAGCAATCAACTTTTCTTATTCAAATAGCTGGCTGTTTTTCACTCCCGTGGCTTCCCGCATGTACTCCCAGTCAGTAACTAGGTCACGGAGACAGGAGAAGCCGTGGGAGGAAAATGACTTTAGTGTTCTGGGGATGACGCAGTTCGGGGCTGGGGGACGGTGCCCCCGGCCGCGGGAGGCTGCGCTGCTGCGGTCGCCCGGCGCTCGGCCAAGGGCACCGAGGGCCACCGCTCTCCGGGGAGCGGCCCCCACCCGGCACCGGCCCCCGCGCTGCACCCACCCTCCCCGCATCGGCGCGCTGGCTCTGCCCTTGATGGCCACTGACTCCCCCACGGTGGGTCGGGCTGTGCCCATCGGGAAGTGGCCGCTGCCAGGGGAGCTGCAGCCGCAGTGTTGCCGCCCGCGCTCCCGCGGGATGCTCTGCCGTGCCAGGTTCCAGGGGTGGGCAGCCGAGAGGGGCTGCGGGGCAGACGTGCTCGATGCCTAAAGAGGAGCATCGCTCTGCTGCCCGGCGGAGAAGAGGGTAACCGAGCACCTAAGGCAACTGCTCTCCTCATTGCCGAGCTGTTTGCACGCTCAGTGGCCACTGGACCACTCCAGGAGTGAACCTGTGCGCGGCCGCCCTGGCTGGCCGGACCCACCTGCTCGTTGCCCACAGCCGGTCCCTGGCCAGTCACACCAGTGCGGGAATCCGGGGTTTCGCCTCGTAGCTGGAGAGGCTGCCGGGGACAAGCAGCAGATGCCTCACAACGGTTTGCTTTCTGAAAATGAGATCTAAAATACATTACCCAGGAACAACTCCAAATACATGTATTTTAGTCGCTGGGTATAATCTTGATATACTTACAAATGCTTTTACAAACTACGTGTTTGCATTCTTACCCCTCTCTCCCTCTCTGTAGGGCTGGCCATGCGTAGGCAGTCTGTGCCCACAAAAGTCTCTGTCCGGTTGGGATTGCTCCCTGCCAAAGGTGCTACAACACCTGGTTCATCACCCGCCTCACCACAACACCCAAATACTGCCCTTTGCGTCAGGGGGCTACGGCGATGAGACGGGGCAGTTTTATAAGCTACGTCAACCAGAAACTAATACGCGCCCAGGCAGTAATGCACACGTCTAAAAGGCACAGTCGCCCTTGATCTGCGCCTTTTCTAAGCAGACCTTCATTTTCCGTATTAGCTAACAAACCTGATTTGCTCTACCCCTCCATCGCTGCCTCCGCCTGACAGCGCACCCTGCACACGGCGGGCTGTGGGTGTTGGGCGCCCCGGGGGAGCTGCACTTGCCCCCTGGCAGGAGCCTCTCCTGGTCCCCCCCAGCACCCTCCCACCTCCGGAGCGCGCCTCTGCTTCCCGCGCCTGAAACCGGGAGGCTGAATTCCTCTGAGCCGGAACACACACTGCACCTTTAGAAAGCAACAAAATGAAGATGTTAATTATGAAGAGAGAAGCTGCCAGGATTATTAGAGATGTGTCGAGCAAATTAGAAACTGTTATTCCTGTGGAGAGCAGTTTAGCATATGCTTGGAATTTTTTTCATCTCTTTAAACCCAGGACTCTAATACAGCGAACTGCTGCTTTGTCCCCACGCTACCTACCTGTGGCAGGAGTATCACAACCAATCCCCACGCTTCCAATTTATTTCTATCTTCCAAAGGCACCTTTTTGGCATAGTAATGCACTGAAATGCTGCCAATAATTCCCTCCAGTGTACGGTGACGACGGGGCTGTGGCTCTGAAAGAGAAAGTTCTACAGATGGGTCCTTCAGATCAAGTTAGCATCTCCTCGCTGCTAGCCGACCATGCCATATTGCAGCTTAATTAACAATAGCCTTCTCTGGAATTTACTCATTAAAACAACAAAAAAGCAGCGCATAATGCGATGTGGCAGATCCTCAGCAGTTCACACTCACCTCACATGGCAGCAGCCACATTCCTGCTAACGCGGTGGAGTTTAGATTATGCAAATGGGGAGATTGTTAGTTCAGAACTGAGAACGCAACCAGGAGATATTTACCCCACCAATTCTTGCCGAGCTGATTAGGTGCCTCGTGGACGTGCCTGTGCAAGAGGAAGCACACGTGGGCTCCTCGACTGTTTTAGGGCTGCAAAGCATTTTGAGCTCATACTGTTTTCCCAGCATTTGCATACTTTCTCAAACAATTAATTTCCAGTTCTTCTTTCCTGAAATAAGCATGCTGTAGCTGTCACAAATTTGTATGCACGCACAATCGTACAATCAATTTGCATGTACAACCACGCAACTGAACGTGTAGGAGCTGCGTACGAGTCAGTGTGTGTACAATGACAATACGCTCACATCAGTTATATTAACGCCTGTTTATTTCTAGGTATCATGTTCCGAATAATTTGCAGTAAAACTGCACAATAATATGATTTTATTCTACACGGTGCCTACAATGGGCTAAGAACGATGGTATTTAGATAAACAGAATATTGAACGCAGATGCCTTACTAGGTGCAAAACACTTGCTCGGTGGCGCGTGCTGGCGAGAGGCGTTGCGGGAGGGGGGTTACAGACCCACTCGGGCAGCACAAGTTTATAGGGCCAGAGAATGTGGACTCCGTCAGCTCCCCGGGGCCCGAGGATGTGGCTGGCCCCTGCCTGCCAAAGCACAGACGCTACCGACCACAACCTTGGAAAAACTGTGCCTGAAGAGAAGCTTTTACAGAGGGGAGAGCGGCTCCGAGCACAAAACGCCTGCAAGGCCGGCAACGCGTCAAACAGGTCTTACGTGACGCTACCTTAACTCCCCAGCTGGAACCCGCCACGTGTATATTGAGTACTAATATGATGCAATTGTTACACCAAGGCACAAAAATTTATTTCCCTAAAACCCAAGTGAAGCTTGAAGCACGTCAACCAGCAATGTCAGAGTCATGAATAAAATGAGGGGAAAAAAAAGAAGGTTATCTTGAGGTAATTGTAGGCTTTTAATGAAAGGAGTCTTGCCAGACTCAAAGCCACGTCACATCACACAGATAGGTAAATAATACTGACAGATTAATGCTGAATCTACAACAGAAGTCAGGCTCGCTCATCCAGAAGCCTTTAACGGGCAGCCGTGGATGAACAGGCGGCGCCTCACCTTTGGGCCAGGCCACAGCGCAGAGGGGCTGCGGGAGCGGCAGGCGGGACCGCGCGGGACACGCGGAGCTTTGTGCCATTTCACCCCCCCGTCGACACGTCGCCGTCACCCACAGCAAAGCGCCCGAGCACGTGGCCAGCGGCGACAGAGCCCCACCGCCCCTCGTGCGCGGGGAGCAAGAAAAAATCTTAAGCCGTGCCCGGAGTTTATTTAGGGTGCTCGATACAAAGGAAATGGGGATATCTGTCTGTTTTACTGGGTTGCTTCACTTAAATAAATCCCAGGTCATGAGTAACTGTGCCGATGGTGCAGACGTGCTCCTGCGTAGGAACAGCCATCCTAACCCGGCGCGCAAGGAACCTCTGGAGCAGATGGACAGAGAAAATAATTACACCCGACAGATGACGAAGAGACTAAGACGGTGTCAGTCCCATAGAAAAATCCTGTACTTCGAAAAGCACATCTAAACCTTAAACTTAAAAACCCACATGCACGCTCAAAACCCCCTACTAACTATGTTTGGTTTCCTTCCCTTTCCTGCTCTTTCCATTTTCCTGGCACACCGTCCTCCTGCCTTCTAATGAGAAACTGTCCAAATTTGAGTCACAAGTGCTAAATAAACAACCTGAGGGCTGCATCAAAATCAGAACTTTTTAATCAGGTGCCTCTCTTACTCGGCAGTCCAAATATAAAAATAAAACATTTATTTTTCCAACTTTAACTGCACATTCTTGCTTTCTACTAACTCTTTGCCGGCATTAATTCAGCAGCAAGGCTCTCGGAGAAGAGCTCTGCCCTCGAGCTCTGGTGGTGGCTTTCCATCTATTCCAACAACATACATCAAAATTTTATAAAAGCCATAAAATATGCCACAGTCTAGTTTTATCTTCTCTCTTTCAACATGTGAATAATTTGACTCCATCTTACCCAAACACTCAATAACCAGTAACAGGCAGGAACAGGATCGTTTGCTGGCTGGTGCTGGCGGAGGAAGGGGGAGAAGGGGCTGGTGAGAGGGACGATGCTGCCGCCTCTCTCTGAGGCACTTTGTGGGAATGGCGCTGCCGGAGGCGCCTCGCTTCCTCCCAGCCTTTCCCCACCTGCACCTCTCAGCTCTGCCCTGTCTGAGGGAAAGAAAAGCCGCCTGGACGCGAGCTCCTGCTTGGCCCCGCGCTGCCATTCCCGGCTCCCTGCCCTCGGCGTCCGCCTCCCCTCCCGTCCCGCTCGCCCGCTGACCAGCCTGGCCGGCCCCGGCGCCGCGCTCCTCTTGCTCAGGCACCGCCAGCCACGACCCGCACACGGAGCCCGGCGCTGGCAGTGGCGTGCGTGGTCCAAGCTGGCGGCCCCGGCTGCTGCCCACCGCCCCGGGCACCCCGCTCGCCTTCGTGGCTGCGCCCCGGCGGGATGCTGTCCCCACGGGAGCACCCACCACCCGCTGCAGCCCGCCACGGGAAGCGCCAAGGCAAGCAAGACACCTGAAGGGCTGGGGGGTGCCGAGCTCCCCGGTGAGGGCGCAGCCGTGCTCGTACCCTCTGTCTCCAGCCTGGCCGGAGCAAAGCCGGAGCGCGGGGCTGCCGCCGTTGTCCGTTCGCTCGTGCTGCCCGTAACCGCAGGGACCCACCAGCGAGCGGGAAGTGGCCTGGCGCTGGAAGGGGACTCCGGCAGGGAACGGGACAGCGAGCGCCCCGCGAGCTCCGAACCCAGTGCCCCATGGCACACGTGCACGCGCAGCCCGCGGCTGCCCCCAGCCCAGGCGCAGCTTAGTCTGCACACACAGACATCCAAGAGTTAATCAAGAGTTCGATTCTGTTGTCCTCCCTGAGAACGGGCGGAAGCAGAGGAAGGCATATGGCGAGAAGGAGGCAGGCGAGCCGGCCGGCAGCAGACCCAGGCGCTCCATGGGCTTGCATTTCCCAGAATTATTTTCACTGACTTTAATTAAGCTCTCCCCAGACTCACCAGCTTGGAGAGATTAAAGCAGGAGAGATCACACCAAAGAACTCGCGTAGCACACAGCTTTCCCTATAAGCTTTTGCAGTTCTGTAATTGAATTCACATACAAATGCATCACAATTACGCGATGTAAAAAGCCACGCTGACCTACTTTCAAGCCAATTTATATGTACTCCATGGATGCTTTACATCACTTTAGAAACAGAGCACCTTTTTTTGTCTTTGTGAGACAAACGAAACTCTTATTGGCAAAATCAGAAATACTTCTTGTCCTGCAAAAGACCCCTTCTATTGAGAAATTTTGCACGAGGTTTGCTTACAAGAAACTATCTTGCATTTCCATGTAATCTCGATCATTCGCTATTCCTATGTACACGGGAGGCGGCTTTTTAACTGCAGCAGCAGCAGCGGCGCCCAGCAGACGGGCTCCCGGTGCCGCAGGAGGCAGAGCCCCACGGTCGCCTCCGCCAGCAGCACCCGCAGCCCAGCCCCGCAGGGTGCCCGGGAACGGGGGGTCCCAGCCGAACGGCCCCTCCGCATTCCCACCCTCGCGCCAGCCACAGCCTCCTGAGAAGACGTGCCTAACCAGCCTTCAGCTCCCAGCCACCAGAGCAGGGAGAGCTCGGCTGGTAACGCTCAGCACTTCTTTACAGGGTAAATGCCGGAGTTTTGGAATTGCAGCTGAACCTCAGCTTCTTCCTTTTCCTAGGAAGGACGCAGCCCTGTTACCGGGAGGAGCAGACGACCCTCGTCTCTCCCCTGCTCCAGGCACTCTTCTCGAAACCTCCATGAAGTGTACATACATGAATCTCCTAATTTCACCAGCCTGATACGCAGCACTGGAATAACTCGGCCTGGGAACGCCATGCTCCCTCGCGGCCGCGCAGAAGGAAGGACACAGCCGCCCCGAGCAGGCAGAAGCCGGCGTGACGGGGCGGGATGCAAGGAACAGCCTGTGAGAAAACGTTCACGCAGGTTTCCAGACAAGAACGTTGGTACAATGGAACTTAAACCGCTTGCAAAATTGTATTGTTTTGATTCAATTACTCACAAAAAAAAATCTACCCCGCACATCTAAGAAACAAACTGAAGGAAAAATACATTCTGGGAGGAAAAAACAACAAAACCCTTCAGACCAAACACTGACTTTGAACGTGTTTTGCTATTTCCACTTTTATATTATCTTTATACTTTTGCAGTGCTCAGTTTCAAGGCCCCGTCCAGGCTCTGCAAACGCTCTTCCCGAACCCGCGCTGCTGCCGGCCCGCGCACCGAGGGAAAGGGGAGCAGCTCCCACCTCTCCTTCAGGTGTCCCAATGCCCAGAGGCAGCCCAAGAGCCGCGGGGGGAGCAGCCAAAGGTGCCACAGGACAGGAGGGGACACGGGAGGGGACATGGGGGACGTGGCAGCAGCAGCCGGCAGTGCCGCAGTGGCGGAAAGCGGCAGGACCCTCCGCAGCACCCCACAGCTCCCTGCCTGCTGCCCAGAACAAACTGGGACCTTCCCTTTACAGCTAAACTCAAAAACCTGCCTGCAGCAGCCGGGGCTCTCGGACAGCAATTAGATAAGGGGCGTCTGATCAGGAGTTACGTTCCCTCAACACACCAAACCCCCCCCCTTCCCACCCCCTACCTCGACCGGAGCACGTGGGCTTTGCGAGGATATTTTAAAAGTTGAGGACTGCTGGCTTTAAACTCTTCTGTCTGAAATAAGCAAATCGCAATTCTATTACCAGATAAATAAAATATTGAGACACAACCCAATTTTGAAGACCCCGAGCAAGAAGCTATCTGTGAACAACTCACAGAGAGCAGAAACGCAACACGCTGAGCTCCCAGGGGGCTGAACTTGTAAACTAATTACACCACGTAGATACCCGTTTCGGAGGCTTTTGTGAGCTGTGCGTGTGTGTCCTTCCAGCAGGAGACGGCGGCTAAGCCAGGAGGGAAGCGAGAGCCCTGCCACCCAGCCCTCCGTGGGTTTCATTTTTTGCTCCACTTCACAAGCAATAACTGCAGGATGATAAGGATTTGCAAAACAAACAGAAAGCTGCCCGGCGCTTGTGTTCGGAAGCTCTGAGCATGAAAATCCATTTCGGGGCCTATCCCCCCTCACCGAGATAAACCCCTCCAGAGCGTGCAACATAAATCTCCTGCTGCAAACATAAACAGCCCCAAAACTTGTTATTTTCTTGGCACAATTAGCACTCGGAGCATGGGGCCTGAGCACCCCGGCCATCCCCAGGCTGCATTTGCACAAGTTCTCCTCCTTGTCATTGAAAGAGGATGAAAATAGATATTGCCTTCCGTGACGGATAAAGCCAAGCTGGTTTCATCGGCCAGCCTTTCCCAGTGGGACACCGCGAGGGGATCCTGCTTCCATCCTCCTCCCTTGCCCCCCCTTGGCAGGTAACGGACCTCCAGCTCAGCGCCGGGTGCCCAGGGCTGGGGCTGCTCCCAACGGGGGCAGGACGGAGAGCCCGGCTTGCCGCTCCGCCAGGCACGGAATGCCGCCGTCCTGGCCTTCATTTCAGCCAAAATGAAAAATGCCGTCTCACAGGCAGAAACATTTTGGCGCAGCTACACCATTTCTCAGGGGGTGGGGTTTTCCTCGGGGCAGATGGAAGCCCATCAACACCACTTCCATCAGCGAGCACGTTTTTCACTGGTCGGCGTTGATGGGAAATTCACTAACAGCAACGCTTTTTAGTATTTTGTTGAGCGTTTTTCCTGGGGAACATACGCTATGTCACAGATACATATGCTTTAAAAATAATTACGAATAATATTTTTCACTATTTTCCCAACACTTTTCGTGGATGAGCAAAAGCACCGCACTCCCTTCATTAGTAAGGCAAAACATTCCTCCATGAGTCTGAAACTGCTCCAAACTACATTACGCGTGACCCTGGAAAGGCACCTTCTCCACCCATTGCCGTCTCCGACGCGAGGCGCCTCGGCATTCCGAGCAGGCTGCGAAGCGCCAGCAGTACCGATACCTGGGACGGACCCAGTGCTTCCAGGGCTCGCTGAGCCGTGCGCTGGTCATCTCCCTCCCCAGCCGCGCACCGGACACACCATGTCTCTCAGACTGAGCTGAGGTTTATACCAACAAAAGCGCTTCCTTATGGGATGCTTCAGAGCAGCCACCGGTACGTTTCGTCCTTTCCCACACGGCGTATCCTGCGTGTCCCAGGCAGGCGGCTCCCAGCCACTCAGCTGCCCCACGTGCTGTAAGACACAAAATGGAATGGGGAAACGGTAAATATCAGCATCTTTTCTCCAAAGAAAGGTGCTGTTTTCCTGGGGAGACAGTGCCTGGTGCACACAGACTGTGCCAGCCTCCACAGGCTGAGCTGAGCCCCGGCGAGAGCCCCCGCCTCGCCTGCAGCCCCCAGGGACCGAAGAGGACGTCGGTAGCTCCCGAGGGCTTTGCAGGACGCCGCCGCTGCTTTCCAGGGAGACAAGCTGGGCGCAACGCTTCCTTCGGCCAGCGAAATCACGGCCCGGAGTGGGGAGAGCCCCCTTGGCACCGAGACCTCGGGAGCAGCCCCGGAGCCGTGCTCCGCCACCCCTCATGTCCTGGGGGGAAGCCCACCGTGTCTCCTCCCCACCCAGAGGGGTGGGTGCCCGTCTGAGGGCTGCTGAGGGGCTGAGCTGCCCCACTGAAGCGTCGCCTGCTCGGAGGTGGGACCCGAACACCCACCAACATGTTTCTCCTGCAGCCACAGTCTGAACCAGCCTCCTCACACAGGCTTCCCGTTTTCCAGCTCTTTTGTCTATTAATTAATCACCTGATATCCTACGTGTTCCTCTTTTAAGCACAAAGGGATTTTGTTATGACAGACACCGGGTGACTGGAAAACACATTTTCCATGGGGGACATTTGCATCACTTTCACGTGGAGAAAAGGCTTTTGTACAGAGGCTGCAGAAGGGAAACGAGCCGCTCGCGTGGTGGCCCCGTCACTCAGCTTCACCACCGCACCCTGGATCGCTGCTGCCTTTTCAGAACAAAGTGCACGTCTCCGCTACCGTGTCTGTTGGACCGATGCTCGGCCACATGGGGACAGGACTCACAAAGCCCCTGCAACGGGCGTCCCAGAGAGTGGAGTCACCATGCTGCCACCACGCCATGCTGACCATGCCACCACCCCTGCCACCACGCCATGGTGACCTCACTGCCACCACGCCATGGTGACCACGCCACCACCCCTGCCACCACACTGCCATCAGGCCATGGTGACCACGCCACCACCCCTGCCACCACGCCATGGTGACCATGCCACCACCCCTGCCACCACGCCACGGTGACCACGCTGCCACCACCCCTGCCACCACGCCACGGTGACCATGCTGCCATCATGCCATGGTGACCACGCCACCACTCCTCTCACCACACCACCACCCCTGCCATCACACCACAGTGACCACACCACCACCCCTGCCACCACGCCACAGAGACCGCACCAAGGCACCGTGCAGCTCTAGGGAGGTCTGCAGCAATTGCAGTGTCTGCAGTACCAGGTGCCGGGGTGGGATTTCTCTGGCATGGACACACACAGGACCAACACCCCGTCCCACGGGCACCGGGCAGATGTTGCTGCAGATGTTGGCGGGTGTGAACTGGCACCCCCAGGCGGTGGGAAACACGGGAGTCCCCGGCAGCCCGGCCTGGCGGGCGCCGCGCTGGTTTGCTCCGCTCCTCCCGAGCCCCAGTGCCCATCGTTTCGCCCAGGGAGGGACCCAGCAGCGCCCGCCCCTGCGGCCGGTGCTGGCTCAGGCTGCCCCGCTGCCAGCAGAGCCCCTACACCCGCGGCGCCGGGAGGTGACTGACGCGGCCCTGGTCAGCAAAGCCCCCGAGTATCACCATCGACACCGAAGAGTTTTGCTGAGCGGTTGCTTTTCCCCGCAAGAGCAGGAAGGGCGCCGCGTCTCTCAGCCGCAGAGCGGGCACAGCTGCCGCGGGGAAGGGTCCCCCACAGCCACCGCTCGGGCGGCCGCTGCCGTTTCCAGCAGGCTGGGGTCGCTTCCAGCTGCCCCCGCCAAACCTGGCAGGACCCCACCAAAGGCCCACCAGCGCCGCAGCCTTCAAGGCGGAAGCAAATTTAACAAATATTTGTAAAATTTCTCTATCATCAACAAGACTTGCTAGCTAAGCACACCCTGGGGGAACGACGTGGCTCCTGCCTGGATGAGAAACCACCTCATTTAGACACTAAGCTCGTTATCCAACACCGCAACAAATTGCTTTATTCCGATACAGCCATCTAAAAGCACAGTTAGATTTTATATTAATAAAAAGTAAAGGAGACTGAACAAATACAACAGAGGGGAAACCCATAAAGAGACACTGAACGCAGGAGATTTGTCTTGCTCTGCGAGTCTCAAGAGCTGAAACCAGCCAGAGGCGGGCGAGCGTGTGGGGGAACGCTGGAGATGTGCCTCGTTTCTCCTCCCCGCTCACGGCCACGGCTGCAGACAGGTCCGGGAGAGGACGGGGCGCCCAGAGCCGGCAGGACAGCACACGTGTCCCCTGCATCCCCACGTACACGCACCTCCTCCAGCAGGGGAGGAGAATAAAGCTGTTTGTGTCAAAAAGCTTCAACATAGAATTTTATTTTCAGAACAATAAAGGCCCAAAGGAGAAAGAAGCAATTTTGTTAACACAAAATTACCCCTTTCACTCGGAGCCTTCACAATTTTTTAAAAAGCATATTGCTCTGTCTCTGCTCTGCCAATCTTCAGCTCTCCCTCTGTATTTCTAATAGGTCTAAACTAATTAAATTAATTTCCCAGAATAATAACCTCCCAGGGACATACAGCCAGATAATCCTTAACTCCTCATGAAGTTAGCTTCCTGTCAGGTTGGGGAGCAATTACAACTCATTAGTCATCTGTCGTACGAGGAGACGACAGGGTTTTATATTGATTGTTTTTCCAGGAGCACCACGAGAGAAAGCAAGAGCGCGTGGGTGTCCGCGTCAACAAAAACTTTACAGGGAGGTGGCACCAAGTGAGGTGCTCCGTGTGCAAGAACGTCGACAGCCCTTTAATCTTGATTTACAGGAGGCCAACGCTCCCCCCGGGGCAGGGCCGGAGGAGCAGCCTGCGCTGCGGCCGCCGCCGCTGCCGTCCCATCCCGGGGGCAGGCGAGATGCCGCCACGCCGGGACTGAAGGCGGGTCCCCCCCAGAGGGGACCCCACGGCCCCAGATCCTCGTGCGTCCCTGGTGTCAGCCGCTGCCAAAGCCCCTGCACGTCCCGGCTGCGGGAAAAGCTCCGGGGAGCAGAGGGGTGACTGTCACCACCGCGGTGCCAGTGGACGCCTGGGCACGTAACGCCTAGCCAGCCGGTGGCAGGAGGGAAGAAACCCCTCAGTTTCCTCAAGGAAAGGCAAAAGCCTCCCAGGGACGGGTGAAGGCCACAGCCGGCCGACGCCAGGAGCAAAACGCTGCCGGAGGGTCCCGCTGCTGGCGGGGTCTGCGAGTCACGCGCCGGGCAATCAGTCATCACCCAGTAAGTCTCCATAGTAATACAGTAAAACTACTAACTCCGTGCAGTCTTACCACACCATCTATATCATATACATGTGTGCCAATACCAAAATAACACATACCACACAAAATTGTATACGCTCAATACCGACAACTAAGTTTTGCCAGCTCCCTGTACACCTCTCAAGCTTTGCTTTCCATAGAGCAGCGTGGAATAGTTTAAACAAATTCCAAATTAGGCAACGATTAGCCTTTTCTGGGCATACGCACAATGAAAGGAACGGCAGAGGCTAAAATGCTTTCACCTGAGTGACAGATATTGACTGTATTTCCTGAAGTGGAGGTTCAAAACATTGATCCAGATCCCTGGAAAACCAAGTACACACCTGTGAAACTTCAAACTCTAAGAGAGATATAACCTAGGTTCTCCGAACAACAGTACTACTGCTCTTAACATCGCGTTATTTCAAATTGTGATCCTTATGCAGGCTGGTGAATGCAAAATGTGTGTATGACCATTCCTCAGACCGTCGATAGCAACAACCACCCCGGCGTCAGGCTGGCGCCAGGACGCTTCCTGCTGCGCCTCCCGCTCAGGCAGGCAACGGGAACAGCAGAGCCCCTGAACGGGACGCGCAGGCAGGTTCCGGCTGAGAAATTATTCCCGAAAAACACTTGCTGAGGCTGGGGCATGAGACTGCGGGACAGCAGGTCACGCCACCACAACCCAGCGACATTTGGGGGGCAGAGAGTACGTTTGAAATAAAGTGCTCATTTGGCTTAACTTAGATAATTTATTTTTCTTCTCTGATGTCCAGCTATCTTCAAAATTTACAACACAGACTTGATTGGAGCCTTTCATGTTCTATTTTTGAACTATATGTTGCATATGTTACAGTGCAATAAATTTGACATTTCAAATGCCAACAAATGGCTACAAAATTGGCCCCTTGTGAATAATAGCCCAGCAGCATTACATGCAATTATTTTGCCCAGGAATTTAATTTGCCAGACATAAAAGTTATGCTGAATGAAAGAGCACTGGATAATGATCTTTAAGCACAGGAAAGAGACAGCCGTTACTATAGGCACTGAAATACGTGCCACTCTTCCCAAGCCATAAAGCAAATTCCCTGTGGCGAGGAGCGTTTCTGCTACAAATTTAGATAATGCTTCATGATGAATGGCAACGCTTGTTTTGCACAGGCTGTAAGTAGGTAAATCATTAGTCACCACACTGGCAGTGGGACGTGGTTATTGGAGTTACCCCCGTACTAGTGCGAACCTGCTTCCCCCGGGCCGAGAAGGAGGAGAAGGAGGAGGACAAGGACGAGGAGGAGGAGGAGGAGGCGGCTAATGGTGCGCATTGGAGTTGAGGGTCTACACTAACACCACAAACAGCCACAACAGTGACAGCAAAAGTCAGATTTTAGTCCATTATTAGGGGAGGTCGATGTCTGACGTCACAGTGGTGGTTCCGTCGAGGTGACCTCCCTGGCCGCTCCCAGTGAGGCTGGGAGAAGCCGGTTGCCGACGGCAGCACGTCTTGGCCAGTCGCTGGCTTTTCAAAAAGGGTCCTTCTGCTTCGTGGAGCCCCCCAGGACTGGGCTGTAACCCACCTTTTTCAGAGTAGCGTGTTGAGAGCAGTTCTACACACGTAGTTCTCCAAGCAACTACCAAGGGGGTTCTGGCAACTGTGTTAGTCAAAATATAACTACTATGAAATATAACTAGTTAGGAAACAATAACTACTATGAAATATAACTAGTTAGGAAACAGTAACTACTATGAAATATAACTAGTTAGGAAACAAAAGATCATCCTCCCATCTCATCTTAAAAGACAAAAAACCTGAAATGAAATTAAACAAAGCAATACAAAATAAAAGCCAAGGAGAATCTAACATAGGGGACACAGTGCTAATCTCATATCTGGGAATATTATAGAATATATGTTATATTTCTATAAATACATAGAAAACAGAATGTCTGTTGCACCAAATTTGAAATCTAGAGCTGGGCTCAGCACAAAATCAAACAAATCAACAAAGTAAAATGAAAAGGTTCTTCAGATAGGAAAATTCTGGGAATTTTTTTAATGATCAGTCAAGGTAAAAAGTCAATTTTCACCTTTCGTGTAACACTCTGACACATCCTACCGCCACAGAGCAAGCCCTGCTGTCCCACCGGGCTCCCCCAGCGACATCAGTGCCAAGCCCGGCACAGCCGCAGCCTGGAGAGGATCCGCCGGCACATTGGGCTGCCCAAGCCCCCGAGGACATGGGACTGCACCCCACAGAGGGACCGTATCCCCGTCCCCCCTTCAGTCACAGCCTTATTCCCTAACTCATCACTTACAGTCTTAAAACACATGTAAACCCACTATTTTCCTCAGCGTATATGCGTATTTAAAGACACATTCTGGCACATTGAGGATTTGCACCGCAAGTAAACTGCTAAATTAAGACTCGTAAAAGCCCATAACAGAGCTACGGGAAATCCCTAAATCACAGGAAACCAGCCAACAGAGTTACACACAACTCCCCAGACAAACACCTGTTTCCATCCCAAGGAACATACAATAATCTGAAACAGATAAATTGCAGCAAGAGGTTATTGGTTCTGCGAGTCACACGCAAAGTGGCATTCAGATGTGGAGTTAGTTTTCACATTTATTTGCATTCTGCAGTTTCGAGAAGAAAAGCAGTTTTGAGAAGAAGAAAATCTAAAAGCATTGCAGGAGTATTGGCTGTGCGTGTCAGCGCACACGTGCAAAGCTGTGCTGGGGCAGAAACAGGCACGTTTCCGAGGGCAGATTCAGCAAAAATTGGGTACAGTATCTCGTCCCACTTTTGGCACTAAAAACACTGAAATGAAGCTACATTTCAGTGACCTTTTCCAAGATTTTACAGCTCAATAGGTAATTCTATCCCATACTGGCACTCAAGGCTGTGACACAAAGGTCCGGATGCTGCACCGTGCAGCACTGCGCCCTACGGGGAGCCCGGCGGCTACGCGGGACTCATTCAGCTCCAGCCCATCCTTTCCAGACCGATACCTCGCTCCATTTAATAACAAACCAACATGCTTTGAGTACCTGGGCTGCCCAGATTTATTTGCTTGGGATGACAGTGAGCACTGACTGAATTTAAAACAGATGGCATTTGAGAAATTTCATATCGTTCTCATCTTGATTTACTCCAGACAAAGTTCTTACATAACTTTGACATTTAGTGGCTTAATCTAGGGAGAAATTTCCCATTCCTTACCCCGTACTCCCTCTCTCTCTCTCTTTTTTTTTTTCTTTTTGAAGATTTAAAGTCGAATGTTGATCATGTCACTGTTGAAATAGCTTAACTCTTCTAGTCGTCAGGGAAAAGTAATCCATGGAGCACGATGCGAGCTGTCTGATAGTCACGGTTCAGTTCAGAGCTGCTCCCGGAGAAGCCGGGCACTTCCAGAGGGGAGGGACAGTGGCGCGGTCTCCTGCTCTGGCTGAATGAGTGTCCATGATCCCGGAGCCAAGGACAAGCCTGGAGCAGCCGGGCGCTGGCAGGGAAGGGTCTTTTAGCCAAGCAGTAGGAACCAAGCCATTAGCCATCTCTGAAACGACTTTTTTGTCTCCTAGGAAATCCGGGATTTGGGCGAGCTGCCTAGCCTCCGCAGGCTTTTTATCTGTGTGGGGATTGATCATGGGTGTTGCTTGCTCAGTTTTGACTTTCATAGGCCATTTGGCCTTTTATTTACCTACCCGCCGCCTCCGTCCCTGCCTTAATGTACAGATGTAGCACGGTGTGTCCCTGCGTAGCTCCGGGATCGGAGTTTGCTCGATGTGCCCAGCTACCCAGCTGCTCGGTACCCCCTCGCAAACCACCGCGACGCCCACCTCAGCCCCCGTTTGGTTTATGAGGCAAAACTATAAAAGCACCAGTAAAAGATCTCACGCTCAGACAGAAGCACGGGAAGCGGCGCTTCTTGGGACACTCTTCTCAGTGGGGCGTGTGAGCCCAGGACGCGCAGCGCAAAGCCCACGCAAGTCTCCACCTCCCAGCAGAGCCCGGCCCCCCCCGCAGCCCCCTGCTAACGCAGCCCTCAGTCAGGGCATGTTTAGCAGGTAAAACACTCCAGCATAGTTATCCTTGAATCTCCCTTAATTTATTCTCTACCAATCCTGCACCTCTCCAGCTCCTTGCTTTAAGTAATATGAATGGCAAGGATCAGGGTCAGGATTTTACCCTTAATTGCTTAAAGCAGGAGGTTGATATCATTATGGTCTCTACAGGGTCAGCAGAGAGGGAGCAGATGCCTAATTTAGGGAATCTAAATCACCCTAAGCTACAGAACCTCAACAGGAGAGCCCAGCCAATCAGCACCCTATCTGGGTGCCACCGCCAAGCTTTAGGTAGCCACCTGCCTTAACCTCATCAGCGTCCTGCACCGACCGCCCCCAGGTGTGGCATCGCTGCTCTGGTTATCCAGCCTCCTGGATCTCCTCCTTTTAAAAGGAAAAAGTCAGCAAAGAGGAGAAAACTGGATAAAGTCTTCTTGGATTTTGAACGCATTTCTATCCAAAAAAAACCCTTGTTTAATAATTGTTCTATTTAAACTAAGCTTAGCAAAGCACTTTCTCTAAAAATTGACAAAAGCTGTAGAAAGACCGAAGCAAAGACAAACCACAGGATTAGGCACGATGTGTGCCAATGCTGACATCCGGTTAGTACGATCCCATTGAGTCTTGTGGGATCTTGGGCCTCCAGACTTGATCAAAAAGACTAAATCCTGATGAACCCCGTTATAAGATATCAGAAATGAAAGCTTAGTGCTGTGCTTAATTTTGACGGTTTTATCTTGGAAATCTTCCCACGTACGTTGCGTTGCCAGAGCCAACAGCCTCGGAAAACTTGTGAATCTCCATTAGACCTTTGCCAACAAATCTAGATGGAGAAGTCTCTCAAATCATTACAGGAAATGACAGAAAAATTCTTTATGGGTATTTTAAGCATTTCTCTGCAGTAGGGGAACTAATTCCTCTCTCTCTCTCTGCAGACACATGACACGTTGTTCATTATCTCCTTGATGATTTTTAACTAAAAAGAAGCCTCTCTCAATAATTTTTTCCCATACATGTGAACTCCACATTACCTTGTTTATTTGTAATTGATAAAATAAGTAGCAAAGCCTGGTTTTGGCTGGGCAGCTCTGGGAAGGACAACCCCCCCGTAGGTGCTCCTGGGTTCGGATGTGGAGGTCTGTTTCTATGAATACGAGCACTTACCCTTTAAAACGGGCTTTCAGCCAACGCTCGTCCTCAGAACCGCACCGCCAACAAGTTTCTGGAGATCTCAGATGTAAAAGAAAAATAGACGAAAAAAATCATTGCAAATGAGACTGAACATTGGCAGAAGGTTTTTCCCATAAAACTCTCATTTTTCATTTTTTCATTTATTTTACAATTTTTGCCCCTCCACGTTATTCAAAATAATAAAGGAATACATAAGCTAATCTGCACGCCCGTGAGAAATCAGAGCTACAGGCATCAATCACGGTACAGAAGATATCAAACCCGGAGCTGTTTGCCAGAACCCCGTCCCAAACGCTGGCAGATTTGTGGCAGGACCTCCCTGACGGAGAGGGGACGCGGCCGCAGTCGAGGCCTCTGAACAAATCTTCCCAAACCCTTTGCTGGTTTTGCCAGCACTATGATGTAATGAGACCACGTACATACCTGACTCTTCCTTTCCTTTCCGTGGCAGAACCACTGCCATCCGCCAGCCCCACTCCAGGAGCCTGAGAAGCCACAGCAGAAAAGCCCATTTATTTCCGGCTTTCGGGGCGGATTGTTAATGTTCCCTGTAATAATTCAAACAGATTTTCAGGTTCCAGTCCCTCCAGCCCCTCCTGACCCACGGAAGCGCGCAATCCCACTTTTTCTGAGCGGCACGTTCCCAAAGCTGGCACACCAGGCAAATGGGTGGCTGTCCCATTTTACCGGCGGAAGGAATGCCGGGAGGCTTTTCAAAACATCCAGCAGCAGTGCATTCCTCAGAGCACCCTACTGAAATCAACAGCACGTGAAGTCAAGTCAACATTGGCCAGGTCTGCGAGTCCAGCCCATGGAACTTCTCCGCAGGTGACAGGGAACAGGGAAATCAAATCCTTTATCACAGCCCAAACCATTTTCCAATCAAAACATTGCAAAACTATTCAAATGTCACGATGCCCGTTCACAGCGGGACACAGCTGGTTATCCTGGAACAGGCTGAGAGGAGCTCCAGGGAGCAATCCTGCATCCAGCAGCCTCGTGCCGAAAACCTCAGCTCCGCGAGCTGTGGGGGCGTGCGGACACGGTGCACCCCTCCTCTCCGAGCGCACCCCACGGTGCCCCGTGGCACCTCCAGCCCTGCCCTCCGTCCCGCGCCTGACCCACACAAATCGTCGCTCTTAGGAACACGTTTTCAGCACTTGACCCTTGACTTCAGCACCCCTCTCCCTTCCCTTCCCTTTCCTTCCCTTCCCTCTCCCTCCAACTCCCGGCCACACGGAAAACCGGACCAGCAAAATGGAGACCGTAATCGCTATCCAACCACCATTCTGATTTCTAACGTATTATGCTGGGAAATTTGTATAGTATATTAAAGAGATTACTAAAGCAATTAGATCTTATGCAAATTACTCAGTGAACCATTTATTCAACTAATTTTAACCCCTTTTCCTTTTTTAATTGCCCACTAATGGAATTTCACTGCTATGGGTGCATGTGGCTAATTCTTTTAGTGAACATTTCATGAGACTTCTTCTCAGGTGAGTTTTCACAGCCAATTCACCTTAGCTGTAAATTATTTGTGCCATGCGGCCACTCCAAATATCACCTCAGAGTATTTCTATTCCAGGACCGAAGCTTTTACAAGTAAAAGGAGTAAAATAACGACGTTACAAAGGTATGACAGCTGTGCTTCAATGCCTGTGAAAGAAAACATAATTCACATGGGAAAAAAAAAAACCCAAAAGATGATATGCCAGTAGAACAAATTTATGTTTTCAATTTGGTCAAATAACTGTGAATACATTTCAAACAATTTTCATCCATCTCCACCGCTAAATGCTTTGTCCTTTAATCATATGTTATGTAGAATCAAAGTGAACTGTTTCAAACCCAATTTCCTGCTCATGTGCAACACTAACCGGGTGGCGGCGCGGGCAGCCGGGGGACGGGGACGGGCAGTGTCTGCCAGCGCTGCCGGGAAGCGCCTGTCCCCTTCGCCGGCACACGGGACTCTCGGCGAGGCGCAGGCGGCTCCTGGACGCGGCTCCCGTGGCCAGTGGCCGCGCTGGGCCAGGCGCGACGCCAGGGGACGCCGACAGGGACACGGGGCCGGGCTCCTACCCGGCTGCGCCGGCGGCGAAGGGGACCAACGCTTCGTCCTGGCAGGGCAGGGGGAACGCGCCGCTGCGCCATTCGGTCTCCACACCCGACGCTCCCGCTTCCACTTGTGCTGGCTAAGGATGCTGAAAACGGCGCTTTTCTGTCAGGCAGGCTGGGGTTACGTCACCCCACGAGAGCGGGAGCCGCCGGGTTCGTGTCGGTAGCATTGGCCAACAGGTCCTGGGCTCCCGAGAGCCACCGCTCCCTCCAGACCCTGCCGTGAGGGTTTGTCACAGCCTCCCGCGAGTGGGGCTTTGCCGCTGCCCTAGGAGTTCACCACTGGAATATATTTTATAGGCGGATGAAAACTAATTAGAAGGGAAAATAGATTGACACTGAGGCAACAGAAGGCTCTCATTATCCCAAGAAATGAGAAGTTGGTGAGCTGAACACATTCTGTCCTCCCACCATTTCTGCTTCGCCATCCCCTTTGAACGTGCTGCGGGGTCTGAGCCGCGGAGGGGCAGAGAGCAGGGCTGACAAGTGCAGGGTGTTTGCTCCAGGTGACTGGGAAAGGAATAATTTCTCATTCAGGGCTCGACAGAAGAGGAGCAGCAGCAGCTGCCGCTGGCGAGGCCGGGCTGGCAGCCCCCGTCCCCTCCTCAGCCCCCGCCGTGCACCACCGCATCCCTCTGCTGCCCGATCCCTGGGGACCCTGCGCAGGACGTAGCTGTAAGTCTGCTGCGCATCCGCACGGGCACGGCTGAGCGCCTGCACTTTGAGAATTAATTCATTTCCTTTTAAGTAACAGCGGGGTTATCAGCCAAACGAGTTCAGGCTAAAACAAACAAACAAAAAGTGGTGTCTCTGTTTAAAAGATCTTATCTTTCCTTGCCACACTCTAGCAGCCATGCTTTGGGGCAGCGAACTGAAATATTAGTCTCCATGAAACTAGTTATGGGCTATTAGTTACTGGTTAATAGGCTAAATTAGTCTCCGTGAAAAATTAGCCCCATTTGACTTTATCATAAGCCTTTGGCCACATAAGCCCACTTAGAGGAGATAAAGCTCTATTCATTTATACTTGTTATTGTTGCCTCAGGCGGCGTTAATTTTGCCTGAGCTCGGGCAGTTGGTTTTCCAGTGTAATTATTCCCCATGGGATACTTGTGCCAACACCCCCAGGGGCTCCCAGAGACCCCTGAGCCCCCCGGTGGATTTTCTGCTGTTAACTAACAGTCACTAATGGTCAGTTTGGGCCTTTTTAGGGCAGGAGCTTTCACTTCCCGCGCAGTGCCATCGCGTGCCCCTCCCGCGGGGCTTGGCTGGTCGGGTCCCCCTCCCTCATGCGGTGACAAGGCACAGCAACACGCACACACGGGTGCCATCTCCCCCGTCCCCAATCTCACCCTGCCGTGAAACCGCCCGTCCCGCGGCCGCGGCTCGTCACCCCGGGTCACCCCAGCCCCTCAGGGACCTGGTCCCCTCCTGCCGGCAGAGACCGATCGGTTCTCGGGGGTGGCAGCTCTGCATGGACAGCCCGAGGGCACCCCTCTCTGCCACCAAAATTACCTGCATTTCCCTGGCGCTTGGCTGAGCGACAAAGAGAACGACAGTGGCTGTTACCGCCACCGGTGAAAGCTGCTGGGGAGGGAGGGAATCCTAAGGCTTGGCGATAAAAAGCATCTTTAGAAGCTAATGGATATTTTCAGGGAAAAAATATGAAAATTAATACTAAGCATTGAGATAAACAGCTATGCTGCATTTAAAAGCATGCTCTATTTATTCTAGGGATTTTTTAATTATAAAATCAATGAAGTGTTAATGATTTTAGGCATTACTTCAGCTCGCTGGGAGTTCCAAAACAACTTTTTCAGTCTATGGCATAAATTCATAAGTTGCTCAGTTTGACCAATTTGTCAAGACAATTTCCATTAGTAAACATGAATATTTAATGAAAGGGAAAACTGGCATGAGCAACTTCACTTTAGCAAATAATGACTTACTGGAAAAAGAGTGAGATACATTAATATGCCACTTCTTTAAGTATTTGCAGAGCATAACAACCCGAATACTTCAGTAAAATCCTTATTTTACTCTGTCTTTATTTATCCAAGTATCTACGTTGCCATTGCATGCAGATGTTAGCAAATCAGCTCAAAAATAAACACTTCTCTGGTTTAAACTAATCATTGCCTCTTGTTTACTCACGGCTTTCACAAGAAGATCTAAAAGTATTTTCACCTCTTTCATTGCTAAAATTAGCTAGATCATTTTTATTATTATTTAAAGAGAAATACAAAGGCCTTATAACATATTCTTCTTCAAATACATGGAAGGAGAGAAAAGTACTGCAAGGCTCAGAAAATCCATCTTGCATTTTCCCCTGGAGTCGTTCCAGAAGATGTGAAACCACACCAGGCTACGGAGAGCAGCGAGCAGACGCCAGGCGCTCTGCTCTCCAACCATCCCTTGGGGCAACCTTTCCCTGGAAACCAACAGCAAAATCAGCAGCCTTACGAAATGCACCTCAGGGCATTTTAGGGAAAAATACCAGCAGAAACAGCAATGCAGGCACTGAAGCAAGACCGTCCCCTGATGGAGCCCTTCAGACGAGGGGACGAGCGGAGAACGGGGTCGGACTTTCTGCCCGTGGTGCTGGTCTCTGCCAGCCCAGCCGTGCTCTGACCGCCCCGTTTGCTCTTTCTCCCGTTGCTGGGTGCCTGGGCAGTCTGCGCTGCCGTGCCGCAGCCTCCTCACGCTGCCGTAAATCCCGCTTTCCGCCAGCCCACAGCCTTCTCTGCCCGCCCTTCCAAGCCCCGGAGATCCGTTCTCACACCAAGCGTACGAGCCAGTACCAAAACTGGTGGTGCTGCGCGACCTGCCGGCGCTGTGTGACCTGCCAGCGCTGCGCCCCTGCTCAGAAGGGCCGCGGGGTTTGGGTTCAGGGGTGTTTCGGTCTCCGATCATGGGGCAGTGCAGGGCAGTGCCTGCCCCGAGAGCACCGAGCCCGTCCATATGCACGGCGGCGTCTGTAAAGAGTCATCATTCTAATGAAGGCAATTAGAGGCCTTGGAGAAGGAAGTCAGCTTTCCTGCAGCAGCAGCTCCCTTCCCAACTGACCTCCCTTTGCCACAAATCTCTTTTGACAGGAGCTCACAACTACTAAAGTGAAAAACTGTTTCCTTTAGTCACTATCCCCGTAAAATATACTGACTCTCTTAATTACATGCTTAGTTTTTTTCCGAAGGCTCTACCCATGCATGTAGGCAATAACTCATGCTCAGAGGCAAGGGACCGTGTAACAGAGCAGGAGCAGCACAGTCAGGTGGAAAACAAACCGCCCCCAAGCCCGCAGCAGCCCGGGGACTCTGGTGGTGGCCGGGCCCCAGCTCCCCAGGGCCACCTCCTGCAGCGGGAGCCGTTGGCCACCCTGTCGCTGGAGCCGCAGACCCACATGTCAGAGCCCCCGGCCAGCGCCGTCACACGCGGCTGGTGTTCCCACGCGGGCACAAGCCATTGGGCTGGCCGACCCGACTGGCGACCTGGGCACCTAAATTCCTGCCAGTGTCACCCGTGACTCGTGGTGTGGAGCATCTCCCCTCTGCCAGTGGGGGCCCCAGAGGCGCGGAGACACTGCGGCAGCTCCCTGCTGGTCCGAGACAGCCAGGGCTCAGCTCAGCTCTGTGCTGGCGTGCAGGCAGGTAGGGCAATACTCACTGCAGGAGACCGTGCCCAGTGGCGGGCACTGTATATTGAACATGGGCATAAAGCCTCACAAAAGCAAGGGTTTCCCAGTTCCGTGAAAGTGTTCCTTTCACCGGACTCTTCCCCAGTGTTATCCATGATAAAGACAGCAGGACCAGCAGTACCCAGTGGAGCAGAAACTCATGGTCCCCATGACACACTAGAAAAATTATCAAAATACTACATTGTCTCAGTTCTCCCTTCAAAATACAGAAACAGAAAACCAAACCCGCTCCCTTATTCCTCTTCAGTAAAATTGTAAGGAAAAGTGGTCAGAACGCAAATACCTGCGTAGCGCCTCCGTCCCGCACCGTGATGAGGTCCTCTCCGGCAGCAACTCCACGCCTGTCTGCTGGAAAGGAAAAAATTGATTCCGTGACTTTCACAGCCCCATCTGCTGCACCTGTGTGTGCTTGGCTCCATGAGAGGGGGCAAACCTGGCAAAAGCCAGGCCACCTTCCCTACCCATACCTGGGAACACCTGAGCACAGCACTTTACCACGAGACTGAAGGTGACCTGAACGTTATTGTCAAGAAAGGCACCAATCGATCCATTTTCTATCAGAAGGCAGAGATAACCACTATTAGCTAGGGCTCACTGAAGATGAAACATTTTTGTTTGTTTAAAGAAATGCCTGACTGAACTGAAAATCTTAATAGATAATCTCTGTTGAGCATTTTTTGTGCAGTAATTCAAAAAGCATCAAAAGTATGCTAGCCAACCCAATTTTATGTGAATTTGATATGAATTTACTCATGGCAGTTTGTTTGAAGTCTGCAACAAGACACCTTTATACTCTTGCACCCCAAAGCATCCTTCTTCCGTATTTCAAGGTAGATTAGAAAAAAAAAAAAAGTGAGCAAACCAAAACCAACAAAACCAAACCAAATAAGAAAAACTATTAAAAAGTATTTGTTTAAAAAGCACAAAGTAAAAGAAAAGATGGCTTCTTTTCCATATACTGCCTATGGTCTACCCAAGCCATTTACAAGCTCTGGTGATGACACTTAATTATGACAGTCATCAGGAAGCAGAAAAATGTATGAAGCGGTTTAAATCTCTGCACGGGAACAGAAACACTGTCTTTGGAGCAAACCATTAGCTGGGACTGTCTGTGATGCCAGGAGCCAGGGACAAGCTAAAGAGCAAAGGACAAGATGACCTATGAAACATCAGAGCTATAAACTTTGATGGCCTTTCTGGAGAAGCTGTGAAAGTCAGCAGAGCCAGTTTAGTGCTTTCCCCGCCTTTGAAGGGGACTGTGAGGCAAACGCTGTCACACCGAGTGGTTCTCTGGGCTTCTTGGGCAGGTTTGCAGTGAACACACTTTTCTAAAAGTATCTTGCTAAAAACCTTTCCACTTCCAGACACTGGGGCTTGACTGTCTTTTCCCGCAGTGCCTCAGCCCTACCAATTCGCTGTGCACCAGCAGGGATGAGATGAGCCCTCGGTTTTCCAAACAGGGAGAGGCACCTCCCCATCATCAGCATCTGCCTCATCCTGCTGGAGACCTTGCCAAACCCAGGGAAAAATGAGACACAGAAAAGGGTCCCCAGTTACGCGCGGAAGATGAAAGTGAAGAGCTATTTTCCCATGTTATTTCACTAACACCCATATGCCTATGTCACCCAGAGATCCAGCGACCTTCCATAACATTTTCTTTCTTATTGCTCAGCACAGAAAGGGTTTATATCTACATACATTGCTCTGATGGGATCAGCTGAAACCTTTCACCCTCCCGAAGGCACAGCTAGGAGCAGGGAGAAAGCACGCACAGACATCCACGTATTTACAGGGAGAAAAAAAAAAATATCAAAACTTTTCCTTCTGTTGCGAATGCAACTCCAAAGTCTTGACACCGTTTCTCCTCTCACGGCTTAATTTAATGTGAGGATTGTTGGGGAGGGAGCAAGGAAAGAAATGGAAGCAGTTTCCCTGGAGCACCAAATCACCTCGTGCCGTTGGTGATCACAATCATCCGTCTTTTGAGAGAAATCTGTGTCAGTTTAGGGCCGCCCCGGGCTGACTGAGCCTGCCTGGGTACACGGCAGCCGGCACGTTCCCAGCTAAGGAGGGCTTGCTGTCGGACCCAGGTTCTCCAGAGAACAACTTCAGTCCTTGTTGTAAATCTCCACGTAGAAGTACACAGAACCAAAATAAAATAAACAAAACCCAAACCCTCTTGCAAGTCAATACTGCTCACTTCTGCGTGGCCAGAAAAACCACTCAAAGAGGGCAGACTCCCTGAATTTCACCACAGCTTCTTGGAGGGCTTTTTTCTGCTGAGAAATCAATATAAAATAATCCATTGGGCCAGTCACCAAAAAATGACATTGCTTGTCGGGTAACACTGGGTGGTTTTGAGCAGCTGGAAGATGCCTTTGTTCACTTCTGCGTCTCTCCATCGGCAGTCCTGCAGTGATGCTCCTCACGTGCGGAAGAGCTGTCACCACAAGGAGGAAAAACACACTGACTCCAGCGACGTCTTCCGCTAGAGCAGGTTGCTCAGAGCCCCGTCCAACCTGACCTGGAGTGCTCCAGGGATGGGGCATCCACCACCTCTCCAGGCAACCTGGGCCAGTGTTTCACCATGCCCCCACCGTACCAGCTAGTGCTGTGCTTATAAACCCCCTAATATCCAAAAATAACATGTTGGCATGAACCCAGACTCCTTGGTTTTTTAGCCTTTGATCACCAGAACTTTAAAAAGTATCATGTGGAAATATTACTTAACTGAACTTCAAATAAATTCAATTCTTTTATCATCAATCCTTATTACTGGGAACTAGGGGTATGTTTTTGTTCATCAGCCTGGAGAGAATCAGTTCATCCCACGCTGAAGGAGAGGGGAGGGTAAAAATAATTTCAGTTTCTTTGCCCTGGGCGGAAACTGGAGCGGGAGGTGACAGCAGCGCTGAGGGGAGCCGGCAGCCCATGGCCCGCGATGCTGCAGCGACGGGGCAGCGGCGCCCACAGCCAGCACCTCCCCACAGCGCCCCGGAGCCGCCCCACGGAGCCGCCCCACGCCCTGGCCCTGCAGACCCGCGTCCCACTTCTAACAGCAGCTTTTTGCTCTCCCAGCGTTTCACCGAAGGGCTGCAAAGCATCAGTCAGCCCAAATGAACTTAAGCTTTGCTCTGCGGAGAATTCAGAAACAAGCCTATTTTGCCACTGCTAGACATGAAACGTCACGGCTCTCCCAAGACCACCTCCCCGCGCACCTGAGGAACTTGTGCAGAACCACCAGCCTCATCAACGGCACCGGCCCTTTCCAGAGTTACCTGCGTGTGTTCAAATCTTGGGTCAAACTGGAAGGACACAGCTTCTCTGAACCATAAACCAAGGTCTTCGTTAATAAACCCAGTTGCAGAGTATTTTTTAATGTCAGTTCTCACCTCCTTCACAGCAAGATGGTTCTGAGACAGATGGAAGGAAAAAAGCAGAAAAGAAAAAGCATCCTCAGACCTGCACTCAGCAGACCAAGACTGCAGCCCAGTCCTGACCTGGCAGCAGAGCATCTTCCCCGGTGCATATCACCCAGCATCCACAAACTCAGGTCACTGATTTCTTAGCAAGATCTTCTGGTAAAAAAAAAAAAAAAAGGCAGCGTGATGTGGACAACACGCTTCAGGCATGGGTGGTGTGTAGAGCCAGCACAAATGGGAATGGACGCAGGGCTTTGGTTGGCAGCCCATAGCTGGATGGAGCAGACACAGCAACACGTCTCACGTAAAACATGGAAACTATATTTATAGTTTCAGAGAAGAGAGAGCAGGGGAGCGAGCGTGTGTGACCACGTAACCCACTGCTGAAATCAGCCCCTTCTGCAGATGAGCGATGGAGCCAACTGGAGCTGCTACTGCCAATTTTTTTTATCATGAAAATGCTCATTTATCTTGGGAATCATGCAGGGAAAGACATTTTAGGCTGGAGAACTGATAAATAGTCCTGGTTTTCTGCAAGGTCTCGACAGCCTCACTCAGTGTTTTCGTAAGTGGGCACCCATGGATGGAGAACATGCCTTCAGCACGCCGTCCGCAGGCGCCTCGTGCCCCGCCGCCTACAGTAGCCAGTGCTGCAGCTGCTGCGTTACAAAAACGTCTTTCCTGGACCTGCTTTCCATGAATGCCCCGGAGACAAGTGAATTAGTGGAAATGCAGGCTGCTCTAGTCATACCGTAAGCACTTCTGGATCGAGTCGCCCGCCTGCGTGTCCCCAGCGAGCTCTTTGCATCTATCTGAGCCCATCAATTTTCCATCAGTTTTCGGTGGGATGCGTTCAGATTCCCCAGCCTCAGGTATGCGGAAAGATTGCGTGAGTTAATTCACTAAACTGCTCAGTGATCCTTCCACAGCCTCGTCAGGAAATGCAGCCTGTGAGAGCGAAGACTAAGTGGACCTTGTTCTGCGGACTAAAATTGTTTGTGAAGAGGGACCCTGTCTACAACTGCGGATTTAGGAGCGATTGCCGAGTGCCAAGCACAGCCGTTACCATGAAAGCAAAGCAGCTGGAAACAAAACTAAAGGAAATAAGGATGCAGACGGAGGAGGACTGAGGAGTCTTGGGAGGAGAAGGAAGAAAAAAAACAGTATACCAGACCAACGATTTTAGAATTCTGTGCCTAACTCTGCCCACATTTTTTTAGACTTATTTATCTAACTCTACCAATGATGTTTTCTTTCCAGTCCACTCCCCCTAAAGTCAACATAAATAGCTACGTCCTTACAACTGTTCAATTTTTTCCCACAGTCCTCTGAGTCACGGTCAAAATTCTGTTTGGAGCAGTTATTTTGGGTATAACTTTATTATGAGAGAAGGATTGAATTAAAAATTAACTTTTTTTCTGGTCAAACTGTTTACTACTGTTCCTTTTCTATTTCATTCTGAATTTCATTTTTTCAGTACATTCTTTCTCTGGAGCAATCATTCGCAGAGATGATACAAGCCGGGTGCTTGGACAACAGCTTTCCAGTACAGGTACTTTATTTGGAAGGGTATAAAACCCTAAGAACTCAGAAAATATTCCAGACTCCTCAAGGCAAAGCGTGTGCAAGATATGGAGGGTCACCTCCTGAATGGATTATAGATGTGCCATGCATGGAGTTTCTCCAAATTCCCTTCCCCTGCCCCACCCAATTCTTAACACAAAGTGAGATAAAGCACAGAAACAGCTTTGAGCGTGCTTGAAAGTCTGATCTCGTGCGGGAAGCGCTGCGGAGCGCTGCTCTCCCAGCAGCCTGGCCGGCGGCAGCGGGTCCCGGGGAGCTGCCTGCCCTCGGGCAGCAATGGAGCCCCCCAGGAGCAGGGGCAGACGGGAACGAGCCTGGCGGACGCAGCGCAGGGCTGTGACAACACCACCACCTCCCCCCGAAAACAGCCGCTGGAGACCCCATCGCCGTCCCACGGCCGCAGCCCCCAGACCCAAAGGCACAGCAGCGTGGGAAGGCGCCGGTTCGCACCGAAAGGCAGGCACCAAAAATACCAGAGCTCATGGCATGGGAATACCCACACAACCACTTCCGTTTAATGGGCACAAGTAAAGCTTTCATTTCCCTTAATTTGCACGATAAACATCTTCACTAATTATACACCGTGCTTACACTAATCACCTGCCTGAAGCCATCGGATTTTATGCGGGGCTCCCGTCAGGTCTCATAAACCAAACAGGGCTGGATCAGATGCTTGGATGAAAAGCCTCCTTACGATACACCCTGGTGCTAAAATAATGTAATTGGTTGCAATTCTTCCTTCTAAATGGGCAGAACAGCAGCCAGTTCTCAGTCGAGTCTGCCTCTGATACTGCCCGCTCCTTCTCCTCACAGACCCCATGATAAGGCTATTGGGTTTTCCTCACTTCCCCCCTCCCCTCCATCGGGATGCTTTTTTTTTCCCAGTTTACCAAAATTCCAGTTCCCTGCTGGTTTCATCCTTCCTACCTACGGTCCTGTCCCAGGTTGCTTTCTCATTCAGAGTAGACACTCTTTTCTTCTGTGCTTTTTACAGATGTTGGAGAGAGAATTAATACAAAAAAACTCTGAAGTGCCTTAATAATGACTCAAGCGCTCCAGAAAAGTCCCTGGCCCACAGGAAACAGTCCCTCTGGCCAGGCTGGGCCGGTTCTGCCCTTCAGCACCCAGACATGGCTGTGTCCGTCTGTCCAGCCATCTGGAGACAGGGAACTGGGCTTCAGGTGGAGCCACGGGCAACCTGGGGCTGGTCTTGGCCAGACCCCGCTCCAGAGTGGCGCTGCCCACCAGCCCCTCCGCAGCAGGCGGCCCGGATTCGAGAGCACGGCCAGGGACCCAGCTGGTCCGTGAGTTTCTCCTTCGTTTGTAGACACAACAGGGAACGGAAACCCAAAGAAGGAGAAAGGCAATGATAGACTTTGTCCCGCTGCGTTATTTTGGTATGCTCAGAAAAAATCTATAGTATCTTGCCACTTCCACCCAGCGAGCTGCACCACACGCCCAGCACAACGTTCCCACGTGGCACACCAAGCACCACAGAATTATGGGATGGTTTGTGTTGGAAGGGACCCTTAAAGGCCACCTAGTCCAACCCCCTGCCAGGGGCAGGGACATCTCCAACCAGACCAGGCTGCTCAGAGCCCCATCCCAGCCAGCCTGGAATGTTCCCAGGGATGGGGCATCCACCACCTCTCTGGGCAACCTGGGCCAGGGTCTCACCACCCGCAGTGTAACAAATTTCTTCCTTATAGCTGGTCTAAATCTTCCCTCTTTTAGTTTAAAACCATTACCCTTCTCCTACCGTAACAGGCCCCGCTAAAAAGTTTGTCTCCATCTTCATTCTAAGCAGCCAACATGAAGACAGGTGCTTAAAATCCAAACATCCTCCTCCTGTCGCTCTCCCCAGTTGCCCCGGAGCAACCATTTATTTCAAGATGATTAACTTTCTGCCACAGAAGCAGCCCCATACAGTTCCAAATGCTCTGTGCAAATGTTTCTTTATTAATGAAATTAAACATCAGAAACACATGTTGTCAGGGTAAATTGACACAGTAAGCTCTTCTTTAGCCCAAGTCTGATAAATCACGTGCAACACCGAGAACAAGATTTGTAAGGGTTTATTAAAAAGCTCGGCTACTTTTCAGTTCCCAGGCTCTGATCCAATGAGGTTGAAACTAGTATCCCATTAAAATTAATTGGAAGTGCTGGACCATTTCATGATGAATTAATTTCATACTTAAATATACATAAAAACAACCACACTGGAATGCCCTCTAGCCGTATATACATATTAAAAAAATGTATCAAAATTACTATGGAAACATATGGAATAAAATTATTTTTATCATTGGCTATCAGCTATAGTGATGGCTATGGCAACCTCACACATCTGAAAATTTAACATTAAATAGTTTTGAAAAGGATCTGGAGAGCAGTAATTTAAAATTTAGGAGGAGTTTGGTTTACTTTGTAATAGCCAGCCTTCTCTGTTCTCTCTGCTCTACCCTTTTCTTAAGGGCACAGATAAAATCTTTTATTTATAAATACTGTTTTTAAAACTGTTTCTCCCAATTAAAATAACTTCTCTCTAAGCATCTTTATTTTGGAAGGGGGAAGGGGAAGGATAACAATTCCTTTTTGGTTTTTTGCTTCTCATGAACATAAATCAAAGCAAAGAAACAAAATGTATTTGTTCCAGAGTTTCTGAAATGGACTTTAACAAAGGGACAGTAAAATGGTCCCAGCACGCTGCAGGATCAGAGTCTAGAGGTGGAATTTGGTTTTCCAGTGCTGACAACCTGTGAAGATCAGCCTGCTGTGCACGAGTTAGCCCAGCAGTAGCCAAAGCCATTCCCTTCGTTTTCCGAGCAAGTCGTTTGTCACCAGACACAGCGGAAGGGAGAACAGCACCCTCCTCTCGGCTGTAAATTCACCTTCTTGCTTCGCTACAAAGCTCCTTGGCCTGATCCAAAACATTCAGCTAAAGACCCATCTTACACAAACGCTTCACTGCATATCATTAGTGCTCTTCCCCGGACAAGGGACATTTCATATATTTTAAATATTTTAGAAAGCGGCATTAGAAGGCTTTTATAAAGGCGGCACATGCATGCAGTTCAACGATACAGAAAGCAACAACTGTGAGCGCAGGTGCTTCAGACACACTTCAGAGGCGGAAAGAAAAAAGCGCAGAGACTCTCGGTCCTCTGCTCAAACCCTGCCCCTGGGGGCTCCCACGCACACCCAGCGAGGGGTTCGGGATCGCGTCCCCTTGGAAAGCGTTGGCTCATTAAGGGCACGATTCCCCAGAGACGCTCATTAGAGAGGAGAGGGTTCAGAGATCGGGACGTGGATATCACTGCCGTCCCCTCGCAGGAGCTCCAGAGCAGCTCTGCGTTCCTCACCAGCACCGGGAAAAGTTCCAGATCTGGCCTCGGGGCACGGTCGCTGCTCCCGTCCGGAAAGGCTCTGCCATTACCCGAGTACCAGCCCCAAGGCCGGCTGGAGGGGAATGCTGCCGGGGGAGCAGGAGCAGGTCCTGGGGAGGGAGAGGAGGGCAGATGACCAGGGAGGCAGAAGACCTGTCTAGGGCACCATTAAATGAGTATGACTAAGTGTGGAAACGGGCCTTTTGCTCCTTCAGGGTTCGCCAGCAATGGGAGGCTTCCGGGCTTGTCCGTGATGGCAAGTTCCTTCCCCAAAGCCAGTGTGATCATCAAAAGACTCCAACCCCCAAAACTCAGCTTGCAGGAGAGATCACACAGCCTCGGGCTGAACGTGGTCCAAGGCACGGATGCAGTTTGCCACCTCTTTGAGACAGACCTTCCTCGAGCAACCCATTTCATGGCAATTTGCCTTCCCCCAGAATCCAACAGACAAGCATGGAAGGGGCTAAATGCCCATTTTTTTAAGAGAGTGCCAGGCTTTCCCCAGGGGATGAGCTGTAGGACTGCTAGACAGCAGGCTCCCGGCTGGCCCGGGCAGGATGGGAGCATGCAGGCGTGTCCCCCACCGTGGCCATCCTTCAGCCGTGGGTGCAAACCCCTTTGGGGCTCCACCTCGAGCCATCTGAAGGAACACACTGACCAGGTCGGCGCCATCCTCTGCCCCACCGCAGCGACGCAGGGCACCAGGAGGGCGCCTGCAGCGCCACCCCCGCGGCGAGGTCTGGGGCGCTCAGCACCCACGCACCTCTCCGCTCGCCACCAGCCCCTCGCCACGTCCTGGAGCATCCCCTTCCCACAGGGCTGTCATGCGCGGACGTTCGACTTCCCGACCAGCCAACTGCACAGACCACGCGCCTCTACCAGCCCACGGACCAGACCTGCTCGGGGAACCTGGTGTACCCCGGGAGGTCGCCCCTGCCCCCGGGCTTGTTCAGGTCTCACTGGGGTGCACTTCTAAAAAGCCTAACTTCATTTTCTGACTTCAGTACGGTCTCCTTGGCAATTTATTTGCAATTTTCAGTGAAATCCCTGAGAAGTTCTGCAAAGAATGATTCTTTTTCCTTCTCACAGCACACAAATATAGCACACAACCCCCGTCCTGGGCGGATCTGTTCTGGAGCCAGTCCAGACTAACACCCCAAGTTAATTGCAAGGCTGCACGTCACGCCAGACCTCCTTCCCGAGAGCCCTGGCAGGCACACTGCCAGTCAGAAAGCACTGTCACCACTGGCCAGGGGCCACCCACGCGCCAGGACAGACCCTCAGCTGCACAGACCAGGGCAGCTCGGACACCTACACCAGCAGAGCAGAGGGATTTACCACCAGAGAGTTCACCTCGCACCTCCGGGATGAAACGGGGTGTCACTCTCAAGCAGCTTAACTGCAGCGGCGCTGACGATCTGCACGCCGTGGCCAAGGGTAAAAGAGAGACTGCTAAAACTCTGCCAAGAGGAGGAACATGGATGGGCTTCAGCTGAAGGTCCACATCCATCTAGAACATATGGTACCGAGGTGTAGGAACAAGACCACGCTGCTCTCCGAGGATGGAGAGACTTCAACTGTCATCTAAAGCCCTTGGCTGACGCACACACAAAAGGAAACAAACAGCTCTGGTGAGGACGGGGCAGCCAGTGCCACCCCCAGGAGGGCACCGGGGTCTTTCTCCTCCCTCTGCAGCCATCTGGAGACCCTCGGCCCCGGGGGACACTGCCATGGGACGGGGAGCCACTCCCTACCCCCCTGTGGAAATTGTCTGAAATGGAAGGATCTGTGCCTCAGCAGCTGCTAATGCTTCCCATACCTGGAGTCTTAAAACACAGCCTGAAAAGTCAAAGACGGTGTTTAAAAATGGTTTAACAGTTGTAAAGCAGAGAATGGAGTTGACAGGACAAAGATCCTCAAAGTTACACAGACGTCATTTTCTCTAGTGTGAAACCTAACAGGAAAATACCGTGTCATTATAAAACCTCCCAAGAACAGAACACGATGCACCTCAGGTAGAACTGAAATTCACTTTCTTCCCCAGACAGCTGGCAAGTTTATTCACAGAAGGTGACATTCACACTCCGCAAAGGACCAGCAAAATAGAGGATAAGTGGCATGGAGCAATGTTAATGATTTCTGCAGACCCCCAATTTTCACCCAAACAAAAGAAATCCCAAACAAAACACGGTGCTAGGTTGGTACAAAGGCTCCACGTGGGTATGGGCTGACTGTCACAACTGACACTTATTTCTGCATGAGCGGGTGGGTTTGTGACATTGAAAGCCTGGATACTGCCGCGCCACCACTCATTCTTCCTCCATTGCACCTGCAATATTTGGACTTTTACCAAAAGCTGTGCTTTTGTAGAAGTTTGGAAGAGTTAATTTCACTTTTTTTCCCTACTGAAAGTCACGTTCCCCTCCTCCCCTTCTCAAAAACAAAAGATTAATTAAAGCAGCATTGGTTTTCCATTCCCTATGTTAGCTCTTGTTTGATCGAAAAGCTTAATAAACTATTTCTGGCATACAATGAAATATTGTGAGTTAAATTCAGATAACGGTTTGCAAGCAATGTCTTTCTTAATTATAATCAAAATGCTTATAGAGGAAAATACTAGGGTCAGCATATAATTTCAGTATTAGTGAAGAGTCCGTGGAAATAAGAGTGAGGGGGTCCCCGACAGCAAGTTCGCCAACCCGCTCGTCCAGCAGCGTTTCGGCACTCGTGTGGAAGCGCCAGCACTCCACGGAGCCCGTGAAGAAGGTGATGTTCTGCATGTAACCCGCTGCCTCCGCAGACAAGGCATCTCCTTTCATCTGAGATTCCCTGGTTTTCACCTTTTCCGACAAGGTCCAACACCCAAGGGCCAACACTAGCACATCCGAGAGGACACCACACGGAGTGCCACGCTCCCTGGCCACAGGCTCCTCCCCTTCCTCCTCCCACTGTCCGCGGCACCACCGAAAGCCCTTACCGTTAATCAGTGCAGTTAATCGTTATGAATTCATTCCAGAATGGAAAAGAATCAAGGTTTATACCTCACTACAATGCTCAGATGCAGCCGTACCCAGGCTTTAACCTGAAAGCAACCAGTATAGAAAGAAATCCCCATCAGAAACACAATACGTACCCAGATGTGTGCTGCAGCTAAGGAAACATTAACAAATAGAAAATTCCAATACAAGATATATTTATAATTCATTTTCAGTGGGAAAAAATAATAATTCTTTATTCTATATTTGAGCTCTAAATGTTTTTTGAAAATGTTTTTTTCCTGTTTCCTGAAAGAAAGAGAAATACAGTAAGGCTGAAGCTTGATTTTCAATTTGAGAGTACTTCAGGGAACAATTTCCCTGCTCTCTGCTGTAGCTTTGGGCGTGTTATTTCGTTCTCAGTTCAGGAACGTCTTTTCAGGTATTTTAAGTTGTCATCCGAAGCTACCAGTATGCTGATTCCTGGTGTGCTGAGCCTGGCGTCCCTTCGGCGCACCCCAGGGACCCGTTCTGGGGCCAGGCCACCCCGGGAGCACGAGCGCCGTGGCCGCAGCATAGGGCTCCAGTGACCCCCACCAAGGGGCTCCGTTCACGCGGCAGGTGGGGACCCCAGCGCCCCAACCCTGCTGGAGCCGCGGGGGGACATGGGGACTGGGACCCCCCGAGCGAAGGTCGAAGGCGGCTCCTGCCGACGGAGGTTTGCTCCGCTGGGCACGGTTGGCGCGACGATGTGTCCCCACGCGAGTGCTCTCGTGTCCCTCTATGAACGCCCTCATTCCCGTATTTTTGAGCCCCTTCCCTTGGCCACATTAAGAAGGGGCTCTCAAGCCTCTCACGCTTGACACGCTGCACTATCTTCTCATCCTCATGGAAGTTTTTGAAGCTTTGTAGAGGGTATGCAAGATGAATATTATGATCTCACCTTTTTATACTTGCTGAATATTTAAAGGTTTTTAGCTCCCTTAAAATAAATCTTTTCCAATTGGAAGGACAGAGGGCTACTGTTTCCATAACAACCACCCCTCAGAAAATTTTCTTCTGGTAAATACAGCAGAATTAACTGCATCCTCTTAATGTTTAATCATATTCTGTTAGACATGTACGAAATAAGGTAAACTTCAGTTCACCTTGCCTCTCTACCATCTGTCTCATTGACCACAATATAGCTCCTTTCAGACAACCAAAAGATAGTAAAAGAAAAACACCTGTGAACTCATTCATTATGCTGTTGAGCAAGCTGATAGGCACCACTGGAAGAGAAATAAGATTGAAAATTGCTGGTGCATCTTCCATCACTGCAATTTCCACAAGGTTAGAAAAAGTCACATTGGATAAAATCTTGGGAGCGTTAAGGCAGCGGTCTGGGTAATAAATGCAAAAAGGCATTCTCCCTTTTGTGTTCGGTGCAGGGAAACTCAAATTGAGTGTTCCTGGCAGAAAACCTACACCCAAGGTACGATTTTCCTGATTTGGGTATGAGAGGAGAGCAGGCAGGCTGCGCGGCCGCGTGCAGCCCGTCTTGTGGGCGTGAAAAACATTTGTGCCCTTCTCATCACAGATAAACGGAGCAGCTTGTTGGAAGAACAACTGAAGGGGTGAGGGCACCTCGCCGTGCATGGGAACACGACTGAAGCCCGTGCAGCGCAGCAGAGCCGGGGGCTTGGAAAGACGCTGCTGGATTTCAGCGTGGCGGGAGCTCGGGTGCGCTCCCAGCGCGACTCTGCAAGGCACTGCGGAAATAAGGCTGTGGTGAACCATCACCGCGGCTCCTCACCACCACCACCACCACCACCACGGAGCTGGTGCCCCACCTTCCCAATCTGGTACAGCAAAAAAAGGGGTTGTCAATATTCTTCTTAAATCAGTCCAGTCCATTTCTCGAATGTTTCTGTGTCTCTGTGCACTCACCTCCAGGCCTACCCCACTGAGCAGTTCATTGCCAGAAACGCCTACGTGTAAAGAAATCTTCACTCCAGATCAGCCATGGAAACCAACGCCCAACGCCTGCCTGAGCGCTCCCACGCGCGGAAAGCCAGCGCGGAGATCTCCACTCCTCCCTCCAGGAACGGAGGAGCGCCTGTCCTGCCAAGCAGATCAAAACTGCTCAGATCTCAATTTGAGACCCCATGTGCAAATGAACTATGAAATTGGAATTCACAGGTTAAGTTTTCACACAAAACTCAGTAAACAGTTTTCACCAATTACAGTTGAAAAAAACTCTTTAAATTGATCCTAAGCTGCTTTTTGCCATGGTTTAAGCTATCTAACATATTAGACCTTGTACGTGTCTGCCCATTTTTAATAAGAGATGAGCACAAACTGCAGTACATGGAGCAGGTAGAATACATTTACCACATGTAAATACATTTGTATGGGCTTTTAATAAAATTCACTGCAATGCTATTCTGACTATTTTTCTACTACAAAAAAGCCTTTGGCTTTAGCCTCAGAAAAGATAAAAAAGCATCTCTCTCCTTACCAAGTAAAGAGAGTACTGCGTAATGACCCGAGAAGAAAGAAAATTGCAATTCATCTCTTTTTTTAACCTCTCAGAATAATAAATGTGAAGATCTGACTTGCAACCTCAACTAAAAAGCTTCTTTGAAGCTCTCAATAAAGAAAACATTTCATAAAGGCCATTTCCTCCCCGAGATGGCTCAGCACCACTTACAGGACCTGAGACCCAGCTCAGGTTGTGCCAGCGCATCCCTGAGCGTTGTCCTGGGCCGCTCCGCCGAGCGCAGCCCCATGTCCCAATCCGCCCCCAGGCGCCCGCGCTGCCACGGTGGCGCACGGGAAAGGGAGTGGAGAAAGAAGAAATCAAGAGGCGGGTACCCACGGAAAGAAATGCAATAAGGCAGTTAGGCTCTCTGCAGTTAAAAGCTATAGAAATATCATTACGGCAAACACTGATAAGCCATAAAACAAGATCAAACGGTGTGCCCATCATGTTAGAAGCAGCCAAAAGGAAGAAGAAAAACCGCCGTAAGAGCAAGTTCCTTCATGCTGCTTTTGGAGCACATCCCCGACGACTAACCAACTCGTTCTAGGACACGGTGTTAAATCCCGGGTTAAAAGGACCTGGCCTCACCTGGCCATTGCTTTATGAAACAGCTCACGTAGCTGAGGGCAGTTATGTTCCTAGAAGTTTTTGTGGAGAGAAGTCTTTCCAGGAGATCTTTCTTTGATATCCCCGTGCTGCGTGGAGGCAGCTCCGCCACGGGCAGGCGCCAAAGCAAGCGCACAGCGAGGATTTCGGCAGCCAGAAACAGGCCCCTGCGAAGCCGGGGGACCTTGGGCATCTTCCAGCTGCATCCCCTCAGAGGTACCTCAGCAGCTAATTAAGCTATCAACTTCTCAGCATTTGAATGAGCTCATACATCTCTGTACAGCATCACCATATGTTGTTTAGACAGACCATTACTGTTACTTCATTCCAGGCCAAAAAGCTGAAATTAAAAGATATCCCTCCGGAAACACTTAAGCAATTTGGTTCCCTTGAAAACGTGGACAGGCTGTCTCAAGGCCATCGAGCTTCAGGAACTTTCCATTCCTCCTGAAAAGCAACTCTCCCGTTGGCCGCTTTCTGCCGTGCTCGGCACTGCGCCCATTCCTGCTTCCCCAGCCAGCGGCGCCCAGCACCCAGGCAGAGCACACACAATGTTTGGCCTCACACGGCCCAGACGACTCCGGTGGACATCGGTCCCACTCCCGTGATGGCACCTGAGTGTGCAGGACATCACACAACTCCCAAAACATCTGTTAAATGAGTTTCTCCCTCCTCCGCCCTGACTCCATCCCAGCTGCTCCCAAATCGCTATTCGTCAAAAGTCTTATTCCCACCTTGACTTTTCCATAACTTTGTGTGCTCACATCATACCTGCATCCCAAAGCGATGGATCCTCCACACACCCGCATTTACCAAAGATCACTTCAAACTCTAATTCCTCTAGTTTAAGTTTTATGCGCCTGCATTGCTCTTTCCCAACTCGGACTGCAACGGGATCGCTAAACCTCCTAAAGCCCTCGAGATGGTCCGTGTTCAACCAACATCCGAGACTGACAGAAGCTTCTGCTGGTGACAGCGAGGAAGGACATGCTCAGCCCTGCCTGGGAGAAGGGACCGGCTCCGTCCCCTGGCCCAACAGGTGCCAAAGGTCCCTTCAAAGTAGAGCCACAATTTACCAAACATCCCCTTTCTCGTGGTGCACGTTGACGGAGTGAACAGCCACCGACGGCGCGAAGGGGCAGCAAGTGCGCTCACTCGCCGTGGGCTGGCCAAGGCTCTCCCGAAAGGGAGGTGGAGAAAATCTCTTCTGGAATCAGGTGAAAACAAAACCCTGCTCTTTTCTCTCCAGCAGCACCTTTTTGCTGCGGCTTCTCCTTCCAAGCATTAAGTGCACTTTCCATATCAAAGGCAAGAGGCCGATCTGGCTGTTTGACACGAGAAGGGCTTTTTCCTTTAAGCATGCAGCGGGGAGGGCTGGAGGATGGTGCAATCAAGGAAATACCAACACAATAGGCTCCCTGGGTGAAAGCTGCCTGTGTGTAGTGATACCGCACCGCGTCTGCACAGTAATAAGCAGTGGGTAGAGTCGTTCAAGCTAAGAGAAATGTAAATTGCTGAATTTGGAATTATTGTGCAATAAAGCAAACCTCAGCACAGTAGATCAGCAGGGAAGAAAAAGCCATATCAAAAGTTACAAGACACGCAAGGGTAGCCGTGCTGTTTCATGCTGCTGGAGGCTGACTCATTTACCAGCCAGCAGTAGCTTTTCGCTCCATTTGTAGATCAACACGTGCGATGTTCTTCTGCCACCTGAGCAACCTGAAACACCTCTCAGTAATTACAAGCAAGAAAAGGAGGATTCCAGCACTCCCCTTGCCCAAACACCATCCGAGCAGCCGTTCAAAGCCTCGGATGCCGGCATCAGCATGAAGGAGAAACCTGCCCCAGCCACGGGACCAGCACCCCCGTCCACAGGCAGCCGCGTCCTGCTCCAGCCTCCCCCCTCTGCCGCGGGCAGCGATCTCAGCCCTGTGAGCACCAAGGGTGTTCCCGTGTTCCTTCCCACACCCTGGCCACAAGCAGTCCCACAGGGATATAGCTCCTGTGGGCACGACACGAGCCAGAGCCTGATGGCCGGGGTTCAGAGAAGCCCTCAGTTGTGCAGGTGACAACAGGAGGGTGGAGGTGACACAGGGAAAGAGAAGCGCGAGCATCCTGAAGAGCAGTTCCTTCTCCAGATTCACCTTCCCAAGATGAATTAGACAAACCACATCAATACGCGTCAAAAGAAACAAATTATTAACAGGTGTTTGGCAATCCTATGTACGTGGCTCAGTAACTGAGGAAAACGTGAATTAAGAGGGCTGTGCAGAGGGCAGGAGAACGTGTCCTCCCCTGGTCCCCTGTCATTGCATCTTGTTGAACTGTTTGTTCAAGTTCCCCCCTCCAAAGCCAAAAGCAGCATTCCTAAGGCCCTCTGAACAGCAACTTCCAAAGCCTGGGCTCCGCAGCCACTCTCCCCAACAACTGCAGCGTGATGCAAAACCAACCGAGGTTTTACCTGTGTGCAACGTTACAGATGAACCATAAGATTCATGTCAGGTGGGAGTCATTCGTTTGGAGGCAAAAAGCTAAGGAAATAACAGCAGAAACAACCTGGTGGCTTTTAGCTACCCCAAAACCACCCGTATAATCCAGCCAACGCTCTGAGGAAGCCAATAGCAAAAGTGCCACTAAAAAGGTCAGACAGGGGCACTGAGGTCAAGAGGAAAGGAACCAGAGCCTGGTTTCTGCCTGGGAAGAGGGAAACATTTAAGGAATAACTATCAGAACCATTAAGGAGTTACAAGAGAAAACAGTTTTTAAAGGGCGCCAGCGTAATAACTCGCTGGCACAACTCACGTGGCAGCGGGGCTTCTCGCAAGGCGTTGGCATTTGGGGGAAAAGGACAGGGTTAGCACTGAGGATGGGAGCCCAAATTCTGCAGTCTCTTGAGAAGCACCGCCATCCCTTGAGGAACTGAATTCTTCTCACTTTTTGGAACACAGATGCAAATTAAAAAGAACTAAATGTGCGTAAAGAGTTTGATTTATCAAGGCTCTAGGAAGTGGGGAATAGCAGGGAACGAGAGACGCTGTAAATCAGCTGTCACAAACTTGGCTCAAACCATCCAGGAGACATTCAATTCCAGTTTGCTAATGCCATTATTAAGTAGCTTGGCAACGTGGTTACAGGGATCGAAAGCGCGTTGTGTAATCGACGGTTTTACACCGACACTACATGACAGCAGCAGGGACGGGCAGCGCCTCGCAGCAGGGCTCCCCCCTTCACTTCGCAATGGCGCAGGGATCCGCACCGGCAGCCGGCACCGACGACAGCGCCACGGGACACCTGCTGTAAACTTGGAGCAAAAGGAGCAGCGCACCTTTTATACCAGTGCACACGCAGTAATAGGCAACCAAAAGCACATCCACCAAGCCGATGTCTCCATTAAACCGGAAGGCTGCCCACCTATTCCCTACCGACACAGCTTTGCCTAAGAAAGTCTTAAATTTTACTGGTGGTTCATCACATACATCCCATTACAGGCTACATTTTGTGCCAATTCAGCTACAGACCCAGCTGAAAGGAGAGGGCTCGCCTTTTCCAATTCTATTTTGAGAAAGCATTCTGTGCTTTCTGTCACATAGAAATTGTTTCCCAGGAATGCCATCACTTGCAGCAATATCCATGGACAAAGTCACATTGAGATAACAACCCGGGGCAGCGACTGCCTTTTGAGCGCTCCAGCGACTGGAGTGTTTGTTTGAGCCACAGAGGCAAAGCAAGGCCAGCGGGGCAGATGAGGTCAGCTCAGGAGGGAACAGTCAGCAAGGAAATAGAGGTTTTTGGGGCTCTGTGAAAAGCATCTTCTACTCTCAGCATCCCTAAACTCTGACAAAAGTAAAAGTTATGCTGTACCATGGGTGGGGACTGGGACACTTTTCCTTTCTCTTCAAAATTTTTCCTGCTTGTGCAGCGCGATGAGGACAGCCCGCACGTGCAGAAGGACTTTTCACATGTGGGCAGACAGGTCAGTTATTCCCTGGGGACGGACGCGTGCCTCGGCCACGCTTCTCAGCCAGGGTCATCGAGCCAAGCAGCAGCCCCGTCTGCAGCCAGCAGTGAAACAGCACTGGCTTTCAACCCAGCAAGGAGAACTTCATTATGGCCCAAGGCATGGGCTGGGTTGCTCAGGCAGGACTTTCCCCCAGCACACGCTGCCAGCACCTGCCCCCGGTGGTCCGGCGCTCCGGCGGTCCCTGCCCGGCTGCGGGGGCATGAAAACCCCTGCCCGGGAGAGCCCCGCTCCCCGTAGAGCCTCACAGGGGACCAGCTCGGGCAGCTCTACTCCTCAACTGGTGCCATTTACCCCGGGCTTTCTGCAACAGTAAATTTCCAGTTCAAGAGATTAAGAAGAATTGGGCTGTGAGGAAATCTGCCTAAAGGGCTTTTTTCTGTGACTCACTCATTCCGTTTCCTGACAAGATCCCTAAAGTCTGGGAGATGTCAAATCTGAAGAATTCAAAACAATATTGAAAATGGCTCAAAATTGAGGGTGGTGAAAGTACAAGAATGGGCTGGAATTCTGCAATTTCAGCATTTCTGCATGTTGATGTTTAACTAAAATTATTCACAGATAATTTCAGAAGCCAAAAGGTTTTCTGGGCACCGTGGCTTTCATTCTCTCCCAAGACAGAGGGAAAGAGAAAATGCCCATCATGGAGGGAAGTTTTGCAGCACAAACCACCCACCGGTGCTTTAGAGAGTCCATTAAGGATGAGCCTTGCTGAACGGCGCCAGCGCTTCATGCGGAATGTTAACAGCTCCGTGAAAACCACGCTGCCAGTGGTGTGTGCTACACTCACACTGTCGGCCTATATTAAGAGTTTCAGAATCTGATTAAACATCCATACATAGAAAATTAAGACAGATTTAATGTCACTTTGTAAAGTCACTTGCAATGTTTTCTGCCAAACAAGTGTGGGCTTTCAAAATCCTTATTTGGACTGTTTTCAAGCTTCAGTATATATAAGTTTAAGAGACTTCCGTCATAAAATTCATCACAAATGATTTCACATAATTCTCTGTATGCTGCAGTCCTTAAAAGAGGTTGCAATATCTTTGATTTAGAAAATCATTAAATGCTATCATGCATGATTACAGGCTAACAAACACAGTGACCAGTTGCCTATCAATATCTGGCAGTTACTTATAACATGCCAAGAGGAATATGCCCAAGTTAAACTCAAAATTATTACTACATTATTACGGCACAGAAGGCACAGAAGTAATGCAGATGATATCATGCTGCATTAAGCAGTTAAGTTCATACTAATGGCAACAGTTTCTGTCCTAGGAGTCATGGAATACTTGACACAAAACAGAACGATCCAGTGAGAGAAGAAATTGCGCCTTACGGATGCGAGAAACTGCATGCTCCATCTATTTTTTTTTTCTTTATTTGTTCTCCTTTATGGGAGGATTTTGTAGACTACTGTTCGCTTGACTGACAAGTATATATGCACAGTTAACCTTCTTATTAGTTAAACATCTCCTTTGGGAAGTCTAAAATCCTTCAATAATGACCAGCATGTATACTTTCTAACGCAGTTGATGGATTTTGCCTTAAGAAAGGCTCAGGGCTAAAATGAGCTCAAGTAGTGTATTACTTAGAAATCCTCCTTTGCTTTACAAGCACATGCTTAAAAGAGGTTTTAGTGAGCTCAGACTTGACCCTCTCGCCACTAACAACAGACACATCCACTGTGACGTCCTCAATGGCAAACAGATGAATATTGTGCATTAAAAATACCATATAGGGCATTTATGTAGGTGTTTAAATTTGTACTCTGAGCTAATTTGGCTTGCTATGTCACAAATGCACCATTAAGTGAAAGCTGTTTGATAACCTACGTTCCAAATATATTGAGGATGCAATTTTCAGATCCCCCTTTTCAAACAAATGAAGAAAACAAGAAGGCAGTGAGGTTTGAAGACTTCACGCATCTTAAACTGCCATAGGAAATACGGCTATCCTTTCGGAAAGCTGCAAGATGCCTTTCATGAAAACTTCAAAATACAGTTCATTTAGAAAATAGGCTCTATCACATATCTTTTGTTATCTGGTTTTCATGAGAGATGAAGGTAAGTTTTAATTTTATGTGAAACAGTAAGAACGTATTTCCGAGAAAAGAATGTGAAGAAGGGAGAATCTCTCTGGGTAGTCACTGAGGAAAGCAAAATGGTACCACAAGCAAAGGTACAGTTTCAGACAAGGAACCAGCACAAGATGAAGATTTCAGGAAAAAAAAAGAAAATGTATCGGCGGTTTATCAAATGTAGACAAGGTCAAGACTTCATAGCACTTGCCCTCAGCGTAAAAGAAGGAGTCGTTTTCTCTGGTTGACACATGCAGCGATTCCCTCACTTGGTCTTAAACTGTACATACTCAAGTTTTAGAGTTCTGTTTAATCTAAAGATTGTTTACCTGCATCACACAGGAAAGAATAAAAGCTAGTTACCTCTAGAAGGAAACAGGAGGATGACAGATAGTTCAGACTTTGACATAGAGCACTGGGAACAGAAGATAGACGCAGCAGTGACAGGTCTGTATGCCTTGGGAACAAAGGGTTTCTTCCGCCTGACTACCTGAGAAACTCTGGGGTTTTGTGTGTGTTGCAGAATATACAAGAAGGGGAAAAAAGTGGAGGTTACACAATTAGGGTCAAGTATGCAAGAAGCTATTTTAATTTCGCTATCTCTTATGTAGATCAACCCAAGGTCCAAGATAGAGAGAGAACAACACTACCAAATACAGTGCCTAATATAATCAAAAGAATTCACTCTCCATCCTTTCAAGAGGCCGTAAGAATTGTTTTTCTTCACAATTAATTGCACTGGGCTGTGCTCATGTTTACAGCCCATTCAGGGGGGAAAAATGTTGAGAAGCAGGAAGGTGTCTTTGACCTTCATCTTCTCGGAAGGATGGAGATGGCGCAGCTGTCTGTTTCCTGTTCCATCCTAATTTCCATGGCATTGCACCGCTCATTTGGGAAACATGAAAAATATGGTTGAGTCAATTCCTCTGAGTTATTCTGGAGGAGTCAGGCTCTTGGTAAGATGGAAGGTGATTGAAATTCTATGGCTCCACTTTTTAAGTTACTGAAAACAGAAAACTGTCAGCTGCATAGTACTGAAAACAGTAGAGTATCTTGGCAGAATATGTTAGATGCCATTATTTTGCTGCTATTATTTATTGTGCATTTTCAACCCTTCGTATTCATGCAGGAGACAGTTCAGCAGAGCTTACGTGAGCAGACACACAAAAAGCCACACCTGCAGAGCCATCCCACCCTTCCAACAGCACCAACCGCACCACATTCCACCTCATCTTGGTCTTCCTTAAAATCAAAACTACAGAGGGGAAACCATGAAAGTTTAGGGTGTTCAGGCCCTAGAGATGTTATCAGAATTGCCAAGCTGCCTTGGCAACCCCTCACAGAAGCAGTCAGACAGGAGTTCAGATTATTTCACATCCTACACAGCTCCTACCTAGGAGGAACAGCTGGTGGGATGAAGGGTTCAGTGCTCCACATTTGGAAAACATTTCAAAACACAAGAATCCTGGAGAGTAGTAACAAGACAGAAGGCAGTGGTCCCGGCTGAGATCAGAGGACTGGGGTGGGTCCACCATGCAGGGTAGTCACTGGGTGACATTATTACATCTGACCGTCACCTCTCCCAAGGACACTCGGGTTCCTGGTTCGACACTCCCGCTCCAGCTCGCCATCACCGCACCAGATGATGCGTTTGGTGCCTCAGCTTGTAGAGCGCTTCAAGCCTAGCGTAGCGGGGATCAAACCTTTTGGCCATAAAACATAGCAGAGGAATCCTCCCCCAGCTCCAGCGAAAGCGAGCTCAGACCCGTATGTGCGCACGTGCGCATAACCAGCGCCGCGGGGAGGGCAGCGGCACCGCTGAGCGATGGCACCACCTCTGGGGCAGTGCCGCATCCTCTTAAGGATTCCTTCACTTTCGGGAATCAAAGTAACATCCTGATTGCTTCCCGAGCTCCAAGTCATCTGGCCTTGGCTTACTCGTTATCCACGAGGGCTATAAAATCCTGAGGGGCATCGTCATTCATCACCAGTCGCTGCCCCTTCACTGTTCTCACAGGTCCATTCCCTGCCCGCTCCGAGCCATACGCCATTAATAACTAAGCCAATATTTTAAAACTTTATTTAAAGGATTTGGTTTTCCTGTGAAGTTTTTCTTTTCTTACAGCCAGGAACTCAAGCTTCAATATGTAGTTTTGTGTGTAGTTGAAAACGCCCCATTGTTTATTAATTTCATTTTAATATACTTTTAGGACAAACCTTGCCTGGCCTGAGGATTAGCAGAGAGCCTGAGCTGCTACAGCTGGAAGTATGTCAGTGAAATTTATTTAAATTTACAGCTGCAGCATGGATTTGTGTTCCTCCAACTAATTTAAATTAGGAAATTAATAGTCATGTAGTGAAAAAACACATTTTTTATAACACAAAGTCCAAAAGATACTACGTTAAGGTATCAACCTAGGATCTGGGAAAACTGTGAAGTTTTAGCACTCCCACAGTATTTCATAAGCCTGTGCAAGCCACTTTGCCTCTCCATGCTTCCATTTTCCACCCGTAAGACAGAGATAACAGATCCACCCTCCTTGGGCATGTGTGGGAGCCTCCAGGAAGGGCAAAGCGAGGAGCTACAGAAACGGCAAATTAAATACAAAAAGCTAGAGCTTTCATTTGCATGTTATTTAGATTAGAAGTGGTTTATAGTTTTCATCCGAGAGATGAAAAGAAGTCTATCAGCAGCAATTTGACTACTATATTAAATTTCATCTCACGTTCCATTTCTGGGGCTCTACTCCTCTCCCTCCAAGGCTGGCAGTACACCCAACGTATTAATCCATGCTATAAGAAGTATTTACAGCTATCCAGTCAACTATTACACAACAAAATTATCTGTCGAAAAGTTGAGATTGCAGAAATATACTTTGTCAAGTTTCCAAGCCATTTGAATTTCAAAGGTATTTAAAACATGTTCTAATTGTTCCCCTTAAATGAACATGAACACAGAGACCTGATCCTGCCTCCAGTCGTGACTCTCACACTGAGTCACTCCAGGACGGGGTCCCCGCTGCTCCTCGAGGCAAAGGGCAGCTCTGGTGACGGCGACCTCACTTCTTAAGGGAAGATGTTTTGCAAGCTCCCCACGCAGAGAAAGCAAGATCTCATTATTGGAAATAATTCAAGTCCCATCTATCACACTCTTCCTTTAGGGCTGACGGGGGGAGACAGACTCATCATCGTCTTCCCTCAAGCTAGGCAGTCAATCAACTTCCAGCCAGCTGGCCAAGTAGCCATACAGCTGGAAAAATATGTCAGATGCGTGAACTCTCCTACACCGTGACGACCAGCACGAAACCCTCTTCCCCAGCGCCCGGGAAAGCCTGGACGTGCGCAGCCGCGGGGCTCTGCCGGCCGAGTCTCCCCGGGTTCACTGCCAGGACCCCCTGGCGCAGGAGGAGGCTGGGCGAACCAAAGGTCCCGTGACGGCTGTATTTACAGGCACATTTTACAATAATTATCTTTAGGGGTACATCCACACTTAGTCTGCAGTCAGCGCTGAGCCCAGTTTACCAGCCCCAAGGCGACTCGCCACCCTGTCCCAGTCCCCGAGCCGGTACCAAAACTGCCCACTTTGTGCTTCCCATCTCTTAAGCATGGTGCAGTGTCCTGCGCCGCCACGGTCGGAAACCACCTGGAAACTGCTCCAAGTAACGTGGCCTGCTCTGGCTTCGACTGCTCTTTTGGGAAGACCCTGTGCTGGAGGCAAGGAGATAGGGCTGCTACGTCAGGAATGAGAAACACAGGGAACGGTGTTGAAACTCCAGTGTCCAAAGCCTTTGGTGTCCCAGAAGCTTTCAAACATCCCAGGAATTCCCTGGAAATGAGGGCCCCACCCCAGTTTTATAATTAAACTCTGTCAAGGCAAATAACCTGCAACGCAGGTTTCGTTTATTTCCCTGTATTTGAAGAAAACTGATTGTCCTGTCTATGATGACAGTGAGCAGATAAAGCAATCAAAGACGCACTTGCAGAGGAAAACATACTGACCAAAGGAGACAAATCAATTAATTAGATCTTGGAATTAAGACAAGTTATTTAACCTATTTTTCCTAGGCAAAAAACCCAGCTCTGAAGTAATCCTCCCAAAACAAGTAAGGCAGACAATGACTACCGCAACCCGTTTCAGGAACGCGCTTTTGGAGACAGTCACATCATGTCGCACACACGTTCTCTGCAGCTCTCCTGTTCCCCACACGGCCACGTACTGTTTGTTCAAGTAAAACCTGAATCTGACCTTGAAAACTGCAGGCAAAAGTGAAACGTTATGTAACTAGTGACAGCTAAAATTAAACAAATATTACAGAAGCAGAAGTAAGACATGCATCAAGGAAGGAAAGGAAAGGCCTTCCCCTAAACACGAATTTGAAGTGGCAGCACTCCCCAGGTAAGGTCTACTGTTGACTGTACATATTTGCAATTACAGATACCAATGACATTAACTCTGATGGAATTAAAAAAACCTATTTACTCAGTTACCGCGCTACCCAAACCTCATTCAGACAGACACAAGTTAACGTTAAAACACCAGGAATCAAACCAAGGCAGACAGGATAATTAAAATTGCTAGATTGTGATGAGTACGTTTGTCTGAATTTGATATTGCAAGGGCTGAGCTATGCCATGATTTACCATCCATAACCATATAAAGACAACACCGTGAGAATAAACGCATGGGAGACGCTGTAGCAGGGAGGTGGAGGTGCTGCTTGCTGTAAGTCAGCAGTTTTCCTGGAGACTGCGAGCTCCTGTTTACTACCACTCTGCTCCGACAGCACTCGCCGCGCTGGTCTGACTCATAAATAACGATGAAGCCTTGGGAACACCAGCTTTTGTTGCAGCCAGCTGCTTTTATTTATGAGCAATTCAGGCGCCGATCAGTGTGCGCCGAAACAAGCCCGGCGCTGCGAGGAGGCACCAGGGTCCCTGGGAAGGCAGCGCGTCACGCCTGGTCCCTACCCGCTCACCTGCCCCGTAGCGACCCTTGCCACCAGGAGGCCACACGGACTGTCACCCCCGGGGCACTTTGCCATGACGGATTTTAGTACTTTCCCGTGGCACTTTGCGGTGACGGGTTTCAGTTCGTCCCTTTGCAGACACGCAGCGGTGACGGGGAGGAGGGAGCTCTCTGCAGGGGAGGAAGCTGCTCTGCTGGGCTGGCACCAAACCTCCGTCCCCTCCCGTCCTGACCCACAGCTCGGGTGGGAGCGAGGGGGAGAGGAGGGGACCGCAGCAGCGAGAAGAGCAGCCGCCGGAGAGGAGCAGCGTCCGCAGCTCAAGGCGCTGCGCTGCAGGGCAGGCTGCCTGAAGCTGCCCTACGACCGGTGATAAGACGAAGCAGAGTTTTTTAGTGAAGGAAATGACTTTTTATCATGTGGAAACACTCGTGTGTAGTTTTGGCTCGACTTTTTGTTTATTTGTGGGCTTTTAAGTATTTAAGGGCTCTGCTGTATGAGGACAAGCAGCCCAGGGTTGCACAGCTGCATCCACTCGGTACAACCACCTCAGACCCCGGCTCGGTCCGGCCCCTGTGCCTGCACACACCTACGTTAAGTCCTGCAAATGAAACCCCTGCGGGGGTTTAAGTGACCCAACAAGTCGTTTCCTAGGACTTATCCCCAAAAAAAAGCATTTCCAAGGTAATAGAGCAAGCCACCCAGAGCCACCAGCCCTTTGTTCCCAGGCATGAAGCTGCCGAGAGCCCCGGTCGGTGGCCAGGCACGGTGACGGGCTGGTGCCGTGCGAGAGGCACCGGGAACCAGGAGCTGGGCAGCTGGATCACGGGGCAGCTCTTCCAGCCAACACTGCTCCGGCACCAACACCACCCCCTGGGCCGGGCGCCTGGCAGGAGCTCGGCGATGGAGAAACCCTCCTGCCTCGGCCGTCTCCGACAGCCTCAGCGGTGATAGCAATCGCCTGAAGGATTAGAGTCATACAGGTAACAGATACGCGCCATCTTTAACCAATCCTTTGTCTTTCTGAAGCTTGTAACTCCCTGAACCGATGCCTGCAACCCAGCCCTCTCAGCCGAAGGGAAACCCACGGACACACACGCCCAAAGAAGGCGCCACAACCTGCACATCCCTGCCGAAGCGGCCAGCTGCCTGCTCCAACATCTCAAATCTGTCTGGGCTTCACCTTCCCTCTAATAACCAACACTTGATATTCACAGAGCTTTTGCTAGGTCTCTGAAGTGTTATTACATATGACAAAGTGCATTGAGATTCTTGTTTAACTTGGTTAATTCGCCATTTCAGACCTTACAGGGGAGGCTGCGCAGAGACAGACAGCGAATAGCCAGCGATAAGGAACTAATTACACCAAAAAGAGAAACTGTACCCTTGGGAAGCTCTACCGACCATTGGGGAAATAGTCATGCAGCTGAATGGGCCTCCTTTTCTCTTTTTTAGCCCTGGAAGGGAGCTGCATACATCACACTAATATGTTTTCCACCTTGGCGCACCCGTCTCTGTTGAAATATGGAGGGTCCCAAGGAAGGGCTTCCACTTTAATAGCTACATCAAGCTTTCCTTCTTTCAGAAGGTTGTATATAAAGAGAGATCATTGTACACTGAGGTACAAAACAAAGAGCCTGTTGCTGCGACAGAGGCCAGATTTGTTTGTTGTTCCCCCGCCGCCAGGCACGCAGAAGCGCGCGAGGGACTGCAGCGCCCGGCAAAGCCTTGGCAGCACACAAAGGGCGCGAAGTTTCACAACTCTTCCCATTGCTGCAATGGAAATACACCACGAGCAGCACGGGTGCAGGAGCTGTTTGGGGTTTGAGTGGACAATCTGATCCCATCGTTGCAGTCCCGGGGGAGCGTATCCCTTTCTGACATTTCGGGCTGACAAGGGCTGCTGGCCTCGCATTAGTGTTGTTCCTAGAATCCTTCAGAAACGTCATGCTGTGAGGAGACACAGCGCCTTAGGGCTGGTTTGGGGTCTCCAGCACTAGGCATTAATGAATTTAGGAGTTTCCGTTTTCTGAGCACACAGTTTGATTCTCAGCAGTTTCCAGTTTACAATTCTGTTAGTGTGCAAGGGAAGAAACCTTCCAGCTTGCCTTGCAGTCCACTTCCAACGCGTGCTGAGCGCATTTGGCACTGGATGGATGCGCACCATCTCCAGGAACAGAGCAGGGAGCAGACACAGCCGAGGGCTGGGTCCTGCGCTCCTGCACAGGGTGGGACATGAGGCAGGGGACTGCCTGGACCTCACCCCGTGCATCGCATACCTGCAGCTTACCCATGTGCTGGATCTACGTTGCCATTTTCAAAAAACACCCCAACAAAAACAAAAAACCCAAAAACAAACAAACCAAAAAAAACCACAAACCACCAAACCCTGAAAGCTGTACAGAGCTGTGTAAGAGTAGCAACCTTAGTCCTGAGTCTGCAGACCCTGAGGTCCACACCACTGTTTTTCTTCTCTGAAGTCACCACAGTGGCCATGGCTCCACAGCCACAGCACAGTGTGCTGCCTGGGAAGGTTACAATATCCTCAGCCAAACTTCGGGCAGTTCCCTTTCTTACACCATTGTCTCTAGAATGGCTCCTTTCCCTCCTGGGGACATTGTTTGGCTTCCTGCTGCCCACGTCCCAGCCGTACCTCCATCAGCTCGCTCAGCTCTGACCCGCTTTGTGGACAAAGCTAAATGGGAATCAATCTTCTGTCCTACCACCTGAGGGCTTCAACCTGCAATCACAATATCCCAGCTGATTCTCATTAATACCGTGCTATTTACTCCCAGAGTTTCCAGGCTGCTTTTTGCATCTGCTCTCTTACTAAAAACAGTAAGTAGCCTACATTGCACTGCCAGAGAAAAGCTAGTACTAAAGGGCGATCGTGCTGAAGAGCAGAAAACTCGGTCGGTATTTCAGTTCAAGAGCATAACTTTATTCAACTGCTTTGTTTGAAGGCGGAGTGTTATCCCGATTTTTCAAAATCGCTCAAATGTCCACAGGTATTCATAAACCCAGACAAATTCATCCAGAGTAAAAGAAAAGAAACTGCAGCTCTTCAAGTCAAAAAGGGCATTTTTTGGAATACTCTGAAGGACAGCATACGTTTGTGGTAGATGAAATAACAGACCCCAACAGAAGTTGTTTTATACCTCTGATTTGTGGATGATGACATGAATATTCATGAACATCCAATGGACTGTACAAAGTACCATGAACAGCAGCAGAATTAATTGTGTCAGTAATTAAAGCGTGTTTTATTGCACCTACATCAGAGAAACTTCACTGCCGCTGATCACGCTGTGACAGGACACCGCTGCCTGCACAAGATGCGGCAACCACACTGCAACAAGAAGCATCACAGATTCTCATATTCATCATCATCACCGCATATTAAAGCTGTCAGGCCCAATACTATTAAAATTAGTAAAGCTCTAAAAGATACTCCTGAAACTTCCATGCTGCCACATTCATTTGAAAATCACCTGAATTGGATATTGCATTCCAGAAGATGAAATAGACCTGAAGTCCTCCAAGTACATAACTGGGTAGTCGGGTTCTCTGCCCAATGAGAAAGGCCATCCATGGGACAGCATGATTTTACACTGCTCAGACGTGCAATTCACTTCAAGCCAGGCAACTGCATGACAGGGAAAGCCTTATACCAGGCGGTACCTTAACGATAATAGCGTTCAGATTCCCAAGGAAGAGAAACGCTTCCAAGAAAAATGCTAGTAGGTGCTCATGACCCACCAGCTACTCAAAAATTAAAGAGATTTTGCAAGTGCAACTACTTGAAAAATAATTTTTAGAAAGAATCAGTTCTCTTAAGTGCTTTTGCTCAAGAACAGAAGCCCTGAGACTACCCCTGGGTCACGAGGCTTGCAGAGCCAAACCGCCACTTTCAGCCTTACGGGATGTGACGGACTGACGGGCTGCTCGGCTGCTGCAAGCGCCCGGCCGCTCGCGGAGAGACCGGGGGAGCTAGTGCGGAAACTGCACTCCTGGGTCACCCAGCAGAACCCAGCAGCCCTTTTGGGAATCCAGTAGCTGATGGCAGTGGCCACCAGTAGCTCAAGAGCGCAGTGTCAGGGCTCCATCGCATTAAAAGAGGTTGGTCCACAATAGAATAATCAACTGGTAGCCACAAAGCATAACTGGCTCTACACATAAGAAAAAAATAGTACATAAGTAGCAGAAGCCATTGAAAGAAACTCAGATAAATAATAGTTTTTAGGCCCTTTCCTAAAGGCTAAGGTAATCTTTCAGTGCATGTTTAAATATCGCAAGTACTTTTGTACCGTAACGGCACCACTTTGTGTTTAGCAGTAACTGGTTCGTACCCAACAGCAGCACTTACTCAACAAACACCGTCCCTGTGGCTTCCAGGTTTTGTGCCCAGGAGATCCGAGGAAACCCATGTCTGCACCAGATTGTGAAGACATGAAGAAATGCACATCTAAAACAGCAAACAATAACAAAAGGAACCAAGATTGGCTTCCAAGGAGGAAACAAGCCCAATTTCTACTGGGAAAATGTTAACGTGCAGGCTGCTTAATTGAAATGAAGAGATACCCCCCTGGTTTTCTCCATCTAAACAACTGGCATTTTGCCTGAAAAGCACATATTCCGGAAAGCTGCTGACATACTCCTAGAAGCATATCAATTTAGGCAGCGCCGGTGGCACCCAGAGACGAGCAACACACCAAACAGCAAGTGAGCAAAGCTCACGTGGAAACCACTGGGAGAGCCCGGCTTGTGCTACACCTTGCGAGGGAACGACGGCACCCCAGGGCTGGGCAGCAGCGTCGGCCGCGCGCACGGAGGCTGTACAGCAGCTGGGAAAGCGGAAGCTCCGGTTCCTCGATTTTTCATGAAAAGAAAAAGAATACCCACAGTGGTACGGCAGGTTTCCATGCTATAGTTCAACGGGTATTTTTTACCCCTCGACACCAGGTACCATCGTTTAACAAGACAAACAGGAGCAAGAAGGTGGCAGAGCGCCGGAGGGTGGGAGTGGAGCCGGTGCTGCTCACCCGCCTCCCGCCCCAGGAGGCTCCTGCCCCCTCCCCAGCGCGTCCTTCCCTCACGGAGACCAAGCTGAGCTAAACCCACGGTCACGGGCACTTGCTTTTGAGACCGACACACAAGCCTGGAAGTAGCCTGCCAGGAGAGCAGACCATGGCTCTGAGGCAGGACAAGGGTCTCACCCTGCAAAGAGTTTTGTTTCTAAATCTGCAGTAGAAGGAAACTCCATCAAAAAAATATCACAGAACCCACGAGGCCAGAAGTAGCATCTCAAGCACCTGCAGCTCTCCAGCGATTAGGACAATTAGCAAACGGAGCCGCCTCCCCTCTGGCCCCAGGGACCCCAGGCACGGCTCCTTCCCCGCACTCCCCAAGCCCCGCACCGTGGCAGGACCTGCGGTGCCGCCGGTGCCACCGGGGACGTGGGCTCGCAGCGCTGCCGGGTGTGCTGTCCCGCGCCTGCCCGGCACCCACATGCCCGAGAGCCCAGCTCCAGAAACGCCAGCGTGGCAGTGGGACGCAGTTCGTGTTAGGCTGTCTGAACGATGAGAAAATGCCCGGCTCGCTTGAGCCACCTTCCCTCCCCGCTCAGAGGAGCCGCGTGCCACCGCGCACCAAGAGACGACGAACTCGCGTCAGCCTGCGAGCGCGTCTTGTCTGTGCCTCGAGAAGCCGAGTCACGCTGCTGCCACTCGCACCCTGCGGGATAATGCACCCTGCCTGGGCCCCGCTTCTACAGTGCCAGGTATCCACCACTGGGAAAAATAAATAATAACAGAAAAAATAACAACAAAAATAATAATAAAAAATAACAGAAAAACAACGCACACCACAACCACCATGTTCCTGTGTGAATGCTAGTAGTTAAAAAAAAGAGATTAATTCATACTGTTAACAGCTGGGCTTGGTGGTGTGGGTTTTTTGGCTGCTGTTTGTGAATAAAGTTCAAGGAGGATCCGAGGAGAAGCAGACAGGGATGACAAGCACAAGCGCGGCAGCAGCAGAGCTCCAGCGAGAGCTTAATGAAGCCCGGGATCGCCCGGCTCACAGGGAACTGCAGGACAGCTACGGCGCAGCCACACCAAACCAGGAGTGCCGGAGGAAATAAATAGGGAATTCATCGATTGCTGCTTCTTGTAATACGGGAATACGGAGGCATGAAATGAAGCGTCAAGCAGGAAGTTAAACTAACAGATGGAGATCCTTTTAACCCTGCACAGAGATAAAGTGCACAGAAATGATAAATAAATCTGTAGAAACAACAGACATCAGAGGCGATTCAACACAACAGCTCAGAGAGAAGCTCCAGCGTGGGGGATCCCGAAACCACAGCCTTCCCAGGCCGGAAGCGATCCCGAAAGCATCGCACTGCCCGCACCCTGCCCCACCGTGCCCGAGACATCCCCCGCGGCGCGGCAGGACGGCGGCTCCAGCACCGCACAGAAACCCCGGCTCGTGCCTCATCCGCTCGGTCCCGGTCCAGCCCAAGGGCCAGGAGAGAGGCTCTACACCAGCAGTGAGGCACTTGTGGATATGCCACAAATATTAGGATCAGAGCCAAAAAACCAGAGATTTAAAAATCAAATTATTCTTGTATTCCTTATTCTTGCATTATAAGAAAGAGCAATCAGTGAATTCTCTATTTGCTGTCCCCATGGCAGCAGACGTGGATGGAGTTTTATTCATTCCTAGAAGGGCAGGAGACAGAGTCTGGAGACAGAACCGAGGTAGGAAAAAGCTGCACAGGGACATGAGAGCCCCTCGGAAACAGGCAGGAGGAGCAAAGGGACAGACCAGGTCACAGAAGCAGACAGCCAAAAAAGAAGGAAAAACAGATTTCCTTTATATAGATACATACTAATTAGTACTTCATGGTCACTTAATGGGCATCAAAGAAGTCACTGACTGGTTTTGCTTTATCTCTGTGGGAAAGGAACATTCCCTCTTTTTTCGGGCAGGGCGGATGCAGAGACGCCGCCGGGATGCGCAGCACCCCCAGCCTCGCTGCGCCCGTGCAGGAGACACTCCCGGCCAGCGCAACAGCCTGCCGAAGGGAAAACGCTTCCCGACAGCTTACACCAAACCTGTTCGCCACCGGAAAATATAACTGCATTAAAAGCACTTTTAAATAACCAATTGACAACTCTTCATTAAATGCTGTCAAAAGTGTCAAAACAAGGCATTTTAGTATTAGTTTTCAATTTCCATGTTTGTTGTTATTTTTAAATACATGACACAGATTCAGCACAGAAAGAAAACATTGTGATTGATCTCAGATTTTCAACATTTCACTTCAATTCAGCATTTAAATTTAATGCCAAATACCAGATTTCTGACCCTGTTTGAGACCCTTTTTGGAAGCCCAGGTGAGCTGGAAGTGACCAGAAACAGGACCTTTAATAGCACCTTCCCCGCTCAGCACCATCTGTCCCCGCCGCGACCAGCCCCGCGCAGCACGTCCCTGCCTTGTGCCGGGGCCAGGCTGCCTGCAGACCATTTCAGAGCAGCCGAGACGTGCAGGCAGGGAGTATTCCCCTTTTTAAAACAAACCTGGACCTGCAAGAGGTCCGTTAGACTGTCAACAGCCATGAAACCAAGAATAAAAAAAAACCCCACACCCCAAAACTGTAGTTCCACCAGCTCTGCTGATCCTGCTCCTGAGCTATGCAGGTAGACTGCTTCGGTCACAGAGAGCCCATGCAGATTTAATTCAGGCTTATTCTGTAATGAAGATTAATGACTTCTTTAGTTATAGCTCTGCATTAAAAAAAAAAAGTCAGTCTTACTTTGAGAATGATCTCAAGAATTGCACTCTTCCAGCTTGCCGTAAATTAAGGGTCTTTTTCAAGAGACTACTTGGACGAATTAAAATATCATTTGAAATATAAACCTTTCTTCCACATAACAAAAGCAAGACAAAAAGAAATCATATTCTGTTCTTTCCCGGTAATTGCACAAGGGCTCAATATTAACCAGGTCAATGAAATTCAATCAGCTGATCATCACAGGTAACACTGGACAGATCGGGTCATTTTTCCTTGGGGACGTTTTCCTGCAAGTGAAACAAAGGAGCATTTATCCCATCTACATTCCTTGCTCCCGCACTTTGAGCTTGCTGGAAATTGCATGCTTAATGGGATTTTGAACGATCACCCGCTACTGCTGGAAACAACCCCCAGCTCACAGCCGTGCTCCGGCAGAGCCTCTTCCGTAGGGCACGCTGTGATCACTGGTGTTAACAAGGGATTTCACAGAAGGAAAATGGAAAGCTGAAGATAGAAGAATTGCTATTTAATTCATGATCTTCTGGGCCCTCAGTTACAGTGATCTTAAAAAGCAGAATAATCTTCCAATAGAGAAGAAAAGTAATAATTTCAAAGTGACGGGAATTCTTCCTAAAAGAAGAAAATAAAGAGTTCATTACAGCCTAAAGCAGCAACAAGTGCAGAAGAACCATGAGATGGAACAGCCAAAGAAAAGTCCTCCTCAGAATGGCAGAGTTTTCTCCTGCCTCTGGAGACACAAGTCCCTGGGCGACAGGAGCCGTCCCCGCAGCGCGGCAGGGCTCGGGGCCAGCGCGGCGTCCCCCAGCAGGGCTGGGACCCCCGGAACCGCTCCATGGGGAACGGGAGCGAGCAGAGGGGCGACGCCGCGCGCAGGAGCAGCGACCAGGGCACATCCCCTCGCTGCCCACCTGCCTGCTCCCGTATCCCTGTTACCCGTCTCCACTCCCCGTGTCTCCCGTTAGCTGCTAGCCTGTCCCGTCTGCCTGCGTCCCAGGGGAAGGGGAAGGACCTGCCACCTTCTCCCGGCAGCTCACACCGCGGGCAGCATCCAGCCAACGGGCACCGACGGAGCAGCCAGTCCCCGCTGCAGGGAACAAAACTAACGATCCCAGTCACCCAGCTGAGGAACCGCCACGCGCAAAGGAGCTGGTTTTCCCTGGGGCCTCGATCTCTCTCTCATCCTCCACCAACACCAGGAGCAGAGGGCTGGGCTGCTCTCAGAGCCCCCCGCAGCCTGGCACGGCCACGCGCTCCGGGGCGAAGCTGGAGGCCGGAGGGGGCTGGGGGCAGAACCCCAGAAGAGACATCAGCGTGAAGCTCATCGACCCAGACCATGCAGCAACAGGGTGAGAGGTGAAAACATGATCCTGAAGCACCAGTTACTCCCATTACAGTCAGCAATAGCCAGAAAAACCAACAGAGGCGCTCTGCATTAGCTCCAGTCTGCAGGGTCTTGGGATTCCGGGGCACTCTCAGACACTGGGATTCTCCCTCTCGCAGAACAAGGCTCGAGAACACGCGCCAGACGTAACCCTTCGGCTCACCCCCTTCGAGGCTCCCGCAGCGCTGACGCCTGCGCACAAAGGGGGTGCGAGGAGGGAAGAGTCACGGAGCACACGGTGCCAGCGGAGCAACTCCGACGCCGCAGCCCCACGTGTCCCCGAGGAGCAGAGCTGCCAGCCGGGAGCCGGGCAGCATCCCCTGGACGGGACACACAGACCGAGGTGCCCTCGCCTCGGGCACACAGCTCCTGTCTGCTCGGGTGCTTTTATCCTGACCAGAAAACACAGCAGCAAATAGCTTATCACGACATTTGCATAGTTTGGGGTTTTAACCAAAAGAAGGAATCCACTTGCTAAGGGAACAGCTGCATTTTCCTTCTGCTCTCTAGTGGAACAAAACACCAATTTATGTTTATGTGAGCACCATACAAAAATGGAATGAATTTACTCAGACTGCAGGGCAGGTTTGTTGTTGTTTCCAGGTAGGGGAGCAAAAATAAGCTGTTTTATCCTGGCTTGCTTTTAAGGCGCAATTCACCACCAACTTAACAGCTTACAGACTCGCTCTCAGAAAGATAATTATGGCTGTAGGTTTCATATTTACCAGTTTGCCAGCTGGGTGTTCGATACCATGCTGGGAGGCAGCAAAAGGTAAAGCTGGATTTGGCCTTTTCCAAATCCTTCCTTTGTTCACCTTTTGTTTATCTACAGTTCCAGCAAAACCGAAATCCCAAACAAGACAGCAAAAGTGATATTTCAGTGACATCCCAAAGAGGCATTTTGAATCACCCAGCAAATCCCGCAGCCTCCTCCAGCTAACGAAGGCGAGAGCCCCTCGCAGCTGGGGAGCTGCCATCAGTAACAGCGGCGACCGGCGCTGCTCACGATCCTGATTTCTCAAGTGAAAAAAATCATGCACAAGTGCTCTCCACTGCCATCAAATCAAGACTCAGCCCTGTCTCTGAGCAGCTCATGTCATTGGGTTCGGCCTCATTTCATTAAGCGAGAAGTGCTCCTTCTTCCTATCAATGCGATCGGAAGGGGAAGTTCTCAAACCTCTTTTCTCTGGAAAAAAGCACTAAACAGCAAGTGCTGCATTCAGAGCACTGTCACGGTGTTAACTAATTATTCCTCACAGCAAGCTGAGAAGGGGATGAATAATTATCTGTTGTACAACTGGAAGAAACCGAGACGCTGACGCTCAGGGACTTGCTCGGCCCCAAACCACAGAGCAGCTGGTAGAGCCCAGCCCCGCATGGGCTCATCTTTACTCACAACCCTTATTTCTGCGCGTTTGTTGGGACTGCACCACCCTCCATTGCCGAGCCCTCCGCCCAGGATGGCTATCCCACTTCCCAAGGTCAATCCAGTGTTTGCCCATCCCTGCTCGGGAAGAAGGAGCGTGGCTTTAGGCAACACTTTTCTCATTTTTCCCCTTTCTTTTCCTGACGTCTCCAGCATCCTGCCTTGCGTCTGCGCCAGCTCTCCTGGCTCAGCATCCAGCAGCGGAGTCGCCCAGCCACTGGCACCACGCAGCCAGTGGCTACCAACGCCGGTGCTACCAAGAGGTCTGGATCTTCTCCCATTAAATGTCACCAAAACTCCCCCCTTTGAGCGTCAGCAGTATCAGACCACACCGAGACCGAATGTAAAGCTCTTTCAGCGCTCGACATCACACACAGCTTCTCTGCAAAGTCTTTTTTGCCCCAGAAGGTGCTGCTTCATTTTTATCAGCTGGGAGGGCAGGACCACGGGCAGCCCGGCAGAGCCGGTTTGAGGGAAGCGTCACCACCTCGGCGCCAGCCACGAGGCACCTGCCCACAGCCAGCGACGTGCCCTCAGCCTCAAAATTGAACGTCATCAGAACAGATGTGGACCACCACCTTATTGCTATTTTATATATTAAAGTTACCAACAGCACAGCTTCAAATCCCCCACCCCATGCCTGTCAATACAGAACACCAGTCTAGTATCCTGCAGCATTACTCCCACGTTGTGGATTTACATCCTTCCTGTCAAATCCACCCTTCCAGTTTGACCTGGACACCGCTCTCCTCTGCTTGGTGAAATCTTGCCCTGCTTTCTGCAGCTTTCACTACCAGGCAACTACAAGGGGTTTTTCCATTTGTGGGGTTTTAAACTCCAAGAGGAGAAACTTACTGCAGTACCACCATACAAATTCTGACCCCTCTTTTGATCTTTTGAGTCCTCAGAATGCCACCTCTGCACTGGCACAAGCTGTAGGAACGTACCTTTCTCCAGGGTCAGAAAAGGCCCCCAGGACACATGAAACACTCCTGCTTGAATTAACATGCTGGTTTGTTTATGCTTTTTAAATTAGGGAGTTAATGAACTTTCTCATCAGTGTTTCATTCATAATCTAAACTGGAGATGCAACAGTCTCGAGTCACAGTCGACACCTGCCCGGCAAAGCCTTTCCCTGACCCATATTTCCTTTCCAATATACAACCTGTGTAACAGGTAGGACTTAGGGCTTTGCTTTTCGCTTCCTGCAGTCCCAGCTGCGACGGGGACACAGCCCCAGGTTTCACCATACTTTCCAAAACGCCAGCCAGCACCGACCCCCCAGCCGTTCCCAGCGTGGGAGGGTGGTGGAACCGCTTTAGGAAGTGAAGAAGGAGCGATTCCTCGGCACAGCCCCTGAGGCAAAAGCGAGAGTTAATGCCCCCAAAAAGCTCCAGTGGAACAGACCCCACGGCACCAACCAGGCGGGTCCCACGTGCGGCCACGGGGGCTGCGCCGGTGCCAGGGGGGAACTTCCCTGTGGGGCCAGGAGCTGAAGGGATGGGGGCTGTTCCACTTCAGTGGTGACACACACCCATGGCTTTAGGGCTACACAAACCCGCGTCGCCACCAGCACGCACAGGGACAGCCCCGCGCCCCTGCCAGGCACCGCGTCACCTGGATCCGGCCCCCGGAGACCCGAGGCAATGGGAGCTGCACCCACCGACGCCGTCGAGGCAGGCTGAGCTACCGAACCTCATGTAAATACATTATCGATTTTTTTTCTTCCTCCAGATGGTGCAATTCAGAAAAATTGTTTTTAAATTATGCCTTGCAGAAACACAGAGAAGTGCAGCTAATAACAGGCATATTTCAGGTGAACGCTGACCTCCTTTTCTTCCCCATCAAGCTAAAGCATCCAAAGCACTGCAAGCACTTTGTATAAATTACCTGCAGCCTGTGAACCCGAGCAGAAGGCACCCTAATTGGAAGTGCAGCCCTGCCACCGCTTACCCACCGCTCAGCCGTGTTCCAGCAGCACTCAGACATGGCTGCAGAAAGCAACGCGCATTAACCACAGCGTTCAGGATCATTCCTTTTCCTTCCTCTTAGAGCAAAATAACAAAGCGCACCCAGGAAAAATTAATCTGACTGATGAGCCCAACTTATTTCTACTTTAAAACGGTGAGAGAGACTTTGGCAAACAGCGGGGAAGCCCAGGCAGGAGCCGACAGCCAGCACAGCCAGTCGCCCCGGTCAGGGTCTGCTGCCGCATCCCCGCCACCCCGCTCCGGCGGCCACCGCGGCGCCACACGGCCGCTGGACTGAGTCGCTCGTTCGTTACCAGAAGTGGGTTAAACCCAACAGATGGAGAGCGAGGTGAGGCTCTACCGAGCCACGGCTGCGGCACTCCAGCGGGGAAGCGGGCGCTGGGGACCATCATTCTCCACCAGAATTGCAAATTGCAGGGGGGGGGTGGGAACCAAAATAAATGTATCGGCATTTCCACATTGTGCAACACCGCAGCATCTCTTCTGGCCCTTCCACCAGGACTGATGGAAAGATCCCAACTCCTCCAGCAAAAGCTGGAACACAATTTTCCACAGCAGAACAAAGGTGACCGTGGAAACGCAGAAATTCCATTCCCTCAGGGATCTGCTGCCCACTTGTGAACTAACGTCAGACCAAACACCGTAACCCATTTGCTGTTCCGCTGCTAAAAGTCACTCGCAGGACACTTGACTCCCTGAGGACACTGAGGTAGATCATAACAGATTTTATGCTCAGTTTGCTTCAAATTCTTTTTATGTACCAGGAAGAAATCTTAATTTTTTGGCTAACTTAAGTTTTTTCAAAGTGCATTGCTTCTATCAAAAAATGTTGTTGCTCAGCCAGAAAACAGGGACCCCAACGCCCCTTTTGTTGTATTTATAACTGATTTTTTCCTAGAATACGAGGGCCACTGGGGACATGGGAAGCCTCAGCATCCCAGGGAGTCTGAGAAAGTTGCAGGGAGCAAAAAAATAAATACCTTATATGTAGAGATACAAAGAGAACCTCATCTTCATTAAAGTAGCTGCCGCGTTTCAAGAGTCACCACCCGAGATCAGAGTCCGTCTCCATCCAGGCTCACGCTCTCACGACCACCGTGACTAATGGAGGCCGTTGTGGGCAGAACAGGTGGGAGCTTTTCCCTGATAAACTCCCCTCGAGGGAAAGCAGGGGCACCTGTGCTGCCTTTTCCCCAGCTCCCCACCAGAGCTGATCAAATAGAGCAACAGACTGGGTAGCTGCAGTGATCCTCCCGGTGCGAGCGGCTGCACACAGCTGGTCTTACCGAGGAAAACAAATTAATTTCCTGTATGTTCCTGGGGGTTTTTTTAGCCCATTTCAGACCCAGATTATTTACATATTAAAAGTGTGTTCCTGTAAATCCACCCCCTCTCAGAAAAACTGACCAAATATTCCCACCTCCAGCGTGCAGTAAGCGCAGGCTGGAGCAGGTTGGGAAGGAGGGATGAGCTCTGGAATTGCAGCTCCTTGGCCACAACGTGCCCCCGAGCAGCTGGGCAGCACCGGCACGGCTCGGCGCTCCCCCGGGAGCGAAGCTCCGGCTGCCAACTCGCCGCCCGCGTCCTTGCCTGGAAGGACAGGCAGAAGCTAATGGGCCAGCCCCAGAAAAATTAAGACTTAACTTTTTGGCAGCTTTCCTGGTACTTTAGAAATGCTGTAAAGTAGGTCACGGTACAATATGGAATTTCCCAGGTATCTGCGCCGTTCAGTGGGAAGCTAACCACTGGAGGGGGCGAATGCATGCTGTGGCTGAAAAGTGGGCTCAGGGCTGTGTTAAAACACAAAAAGCGGCTCTGGCGGCCAGCGCGCTCGGGGAGCCCAGCCCGGAGCACCCCGTCTCCCCCCACCCCCGCAGGCTGCAGGGGGCTTCACGCCTAACGCTCCCGGCCGTGCCCACCCCTTCCCACCCGACGGGGACGGGACAGGGAGCCGGCACCGCGCAGTCCCGGCACAGCCCCGGGCAAACCAGGGTCCGGTCCCCGCTGGCCATGCCGCGCTGCTGCTCTGTCACGGCCACCAGCTGTGGGGGGTCCATGGTGGGCACCGCGCCACTCACCGCAGCGGCTGCCCACCCACCCAGCGGGACACCAGCAGCACAGCTGAGCCGGGGGGCAGCAAGGCGTCTGACCGTCTGTCCGTCTGTCCGTCCGTCTGTCTGTCTGTCCATCTGTCTGTCTGAGCTGGGGCGGCTGTTTCGCTGTGGCCGGGGCACATCTGCTCGGGCAGGGGGGGCGGTGCAAGGAACAAAGACAAGACAGGACAAGGGGGAACAGTTTTACACCGGAAGAGGGGAGATTTGGATGAGATATTGGGAAAAAATCCCTCCCTGTGCGGGTGGTGAGCCCCTGGCCGGGGTTGCCCAGAGCAGCTGTGGCTGCCCCATCCCTGGAGGTTCAAGGCCAGGTTGGACGGGGCTTGGAGCGACCTGGTGTGGTGGGAGGGGTCCCTGCCCAGGGCAGGGGGTGGCACTGGGTGGGCTTTAAGGTCCCTTCCAACTCCAACCATTCCATGAGTCTTTAAGCCATTGAACAACGCTGGCACCTGAGCCCGTGCCCGATCCTGCGCCCTGCCCCGCTGAGCGCCCCCCCACGAGCCACCGCCCGCGCTCCCGAGGAGGGTCCCTGCCCTGTGCCCGAGCGCAGCGGCCGGGGGTGACAGTGTCAGCCCCACGCTGGTGCCACCAGCCTGGGGAGCACGACGGCGCTGCCTGGGCTGGCGCCTGACGGGCCCCAGCGGGGACACGGGGACACACGGTCTTTGGGCGGCAGAGGACGGGGCTGCAGGGTGGGCGCTGCTCTCGCGAGCTGCTGCGGTACCGGCACGCGCCGCAGTGGGTGGTTACAGCCCCAGAACCCCCCGAGAACCCCCCAAAACATTCCCAAATCCCTGCCCAGAGCACCCTGAGCGACCCCGCTTCCTTAGTTTTATAAAATAAGGGAAACCACTGGCAGGTTTTCCTTGTAACTTAAAAAAGACAAAAATAATATATCAGGTCACAGACTAAAGAAAAATTTAATTAAAACCCACTTTTTTTTTTTTTAAATAACAACAGTTAGCAATTTGCTGCTGTGCTTTTGAGTACAATTGTGGTACTCCCTCCTGTGGTTTGAACTCAGTTGACATAGTAGGAAGAATTTACCTCTACTTAAACACACTTTTCTGTCTGCTAGAAGAGTTCTAGTCATGCTGGGTTATTATTAATTACGACCCCGGTTTACTTTACATTTCCTCATAGTGAAGGGCAACTCGTGGGTCTCTGCATTGCCTGCAGAGAAAAGCAGTTGTAGCCCCACTCTTGACAGGTAGAGGGGAATTTATGAGGTTTTAAGATTAAAATATATTATGTTTACTTGTTAATGAGATTTTTTTCCTAGTATTTTGTTTTATTTATAGTGCACTGACTCGAAGCCTTCACAGCCTTTACTCAACAGCTTTTATCTGACCAGTTTTAAATATTTAAAATCTCTCTTTAAAAGCATTAAGAAGGCAAAAACTAAATAAGGGGAGGGAAAATAAGGTTTGCTTATAAACCTCATACAGAAAGTTGATTTAAAACAACTTTATTTTAAATAGCAATTAGGCTGTTCAGGTTTTCCCTCACCTCCAGTGTAACACTTTCCTCTGTAACACGAGGCAGTGAGTACGTGCCAGGCACACGTACAGATTTTCCCTGAAGTCAGTCATGACGCGATTCCCAACAGCTGTAAATTGTCCCCCTAAAGAAAGGGCTTTAAAAGGTGGAGTCCAACTACCCACCAGTTCAGAGAGCCGAGAGCTGGGTGGGGAGCACCCACCGCGTGGCCACACCGAGAGCTCACCAGGGCCGGGGCCGTGACACCCCGACTCCGTCCGCTCCCACCCCCTCGGCGGGACGGGGGGCTCAGCCCCACTCCCGAGGCACCACCTCCATCGCTGCGGTCCCTCGGGGGCTGGCGAGCACCACCCACGAGCACAGCCCCCATCAGAATCGGGCCCCCCTCACCCCGAAAAGCAGAGACTCCTACCTGGGGTGGCGACGGCTGCTGGGACCCCGGGGACGGTGAGGGGAGCGCTCTTCCGACATGGAAGCAGGATCCAGCCCGAGAAGGGCAGCTGCTCCCCACCAGCCGGCAGCAGCCCCCGGCGGCGCGGAGGATGAGATGGGACGGGTGGGTGGGCGCCGCGCCGTCCTCCCAGCGCCGCTCTCCCAGCCAGCAGCAGCACCCTGAGCCCACCCAGCCCCGGCCCCCAGCGCTTCCCTGGGGCACAAACCCCCCGGAGAAACGTGTTTGTGGGGAACTCCGAAACTCTGCGACACCCACCTGCCCCATCTTGAACCAGTCGCAGGAGATACAACCACACAAATACATATAATTCTTTTATAAATGAGATTCATTAACTTTTGATCGATTTTCTGTGCATAAATATTTGCAGAAGCTCTTTATCTTCTCTCTCAGAGCTGCACTCTTCTCCCCAAAGGCTCAGCCAGCCGGCGTTTTCTCATATTAACTGTGAAGGAAGTGCCATAGGCAAAAATACCCAAAAAACCTAACAAACAAACAAACAAAAACCCAACAAAGTGTAACAAGGAGAGGAGGGTCACGGGCCCAGCACACGCACCGGGCAACGCTCATGATGGGCCCTCGTGCTCTGCCGGGCTGGGAAGGAGAGGCTTTGCCCGTGACACCGTGTTACGGCTCCCTTTGGCCCGAGGAAACAAGCAGCTCATTAAACCGTTCGCTTGCGTCAGGGCTGGGGCTCACAGCAAAGGTGAGACTTCAAAGCTGTGACACACAGCCACGTTGCTGGGAATCACCTTGGGAACAGACGGGATTTCTGGAAGAGTGCCCTTTCCAGGGCAAAACCTGAGCAATGTGTAGATTTTCGCTCCCCAGCTCGTCCGACGCTCTCCTTGCCTAAGGATGAAGTTACGTTTAACCACGAGCGCGCTCGGTGCCCTGTATCCACACGGATGCTCCCGGCAACAGCCAGCAGAGCCCCATGGCGGGACCCTGGCTGCACTGCCGGCGATCCGTGCTCCAGCACACCGGTGCCCACGGGCATCCTACTGCTCACAGTCATTACAGAGACCAGAAGAAGCACAAATAAAATGATTTTTTAAAAAATTACTTAAAGATATAGATCAGGAAGGGTTTGTTCATCTTTTAAAAGGAATTAATGCCATGAAAAAGTCTTTTCTATGCAAGTACATTTTGTTCAATGCCCTGTTTTTGTAAGATTATGCCACGACAGAACTGAGTCATCCCGTGGCATTATAGCACCATTTGATCTAATTTTCCTAATATTTCCCCCCATCTGTTCCATCCCTGCAGGACAAATTCCCACCCTGAGAGTGAAGGACAGAAAGAAATGCAATAGGTACAGATTATTGTAATTTAAAGTTCATCTTGTTATTGCGATGCAGCAGCCGGTGACAGGACAAAGCAGCCGGGGAAGGGGCACAGCTGTGCGAGGGCCAAGCTCCGGGAGGGATCCGCGGCCGCCCTGCAGCGCTGGAAGCTGTTGGGGGGATCCCCGGGAACACAGGGGTCCTGCAGAGGGACCCAGCTCCACCGCAGCCCCGGCCATTCCGCTGTGGTCCCCTCCGTCCTGGTTTGAGCCACACAGGACCCATTTCTCTTCTAATGCCTGGGAAAACTGTACTTTTAGAAGACTCTGGTGACTGAAGTTGTGAAAACATTCACTTTACAGCCAGCCACGGTGTGTGTGCTTCAAGGTCTCGGTGTTTTCAAGCTGGCCAGGTGCGAGGATGAGGAGCAGCGAGACCCGGGCACTTGCCCCAAGCTGCCAACAGGGTTATTTCATACCACAATAGTCAATAGAAATTAGAAAGTTTGCTGTGCAATTCTTTTTATTCTGTGATGGTGGGGATCCCTAGAACTCCTTGCTCCAGTGCCGGAGCCCCGAGCCCGTCCCTGCCTCCTGAAGCCGCAGCGCTCCCAGCGTCCCACATGTGCTGTCTCCTGCTGGGAGTGCCCAGCTTCCCACGGATAGAATGCACCGAGTATAATCCTTGTGTATTTTATACTGGTGTCAGGATCAATACTGGTTCTTTAGTGTTATTAATGCTGATTATTTAGTCTTATCCTATTAAATCTGCTTATATTTCAACCCTCATGTTTTCTTGCTTTCCCCCAATTCCCCTTCCTGGGTGGGGAGGGGTCATCAGGTAAGAGAATATTTGTCTAAACACCAGTAAATTATTATGGGTTTCTCAGACCACAGCCGTGTCCCTGGAGGAAGCCAGGCAGCAGGATTGCTCCAGAGCCGCTTTTCCGCTGGGAGGTGAACGGCCGCGTCGCCCCACTCAGCCGGGGCTGGGGGCTGCGGGGGGCCGGGAGCTGGGCGGCGGGGAGAGCGGGGTGCCTTCCGCACCTCCAGGCACCTTAAATCAACCGTTTTCTCTGAAACGCATCCTGCAGCCCAGGCCCAGCTCGCAGCAGAGTTCGCCCAAGGGCTGGGGCTCCCGGGGTGCGACCCGGTGCCGCCGTGGGATCTGCTCCCTCCGCCGTGGTGGTGACAGAGCCCAGAGCTGGGGACAAGTGACACGCACTTTGCAGGACTTTGAAAACGAGATCTTTGGGGGTTTTTTTTAAAAAAACAATCTTTGGGTTTGGGGTTTTTTTTAAAAACATATGTCATGGACCTGGCAGCCACCCCTGGTGCTCCCACGCCCCTGGGAATGCCCTCGTTTCTCATCTTGCCGTGGAGCACAACCGGCACCGTCCTTCCAGCTCTCCGGGCTCCTGGAAACCCATCGGTGGAGCCAGGACAGGCAGGACAAGCATCGCTGCTGCCGAAGCGGGGGAATAGATTTGTCCTTTCTGTTCTCTTTAATTTTTGAAGCAAACAATTTATCCCCGCCGCTGTGCCAGTCACCTTGGGCTGTCCAGTCAATCTCCCGGGAACCCGAGGGAGCGCTGCCGAGGCGGCAGCAGGGTTTTCTGTCGCCTGCGGCATTAGTCAGCTCCACGTGTCACACGCTCACCCGAACGGACAAGGATCACCCTCCGCCGCGGGAGGTTAAAAGCTTTTCCATTAGCAACTTCGTTGGATGCATTTTGTAAAAAGATAAAGCACTATGAGAAAATAAAGCCTTGTCATTTACCTCTGCAAATAATTCAGGGCTGATAATGAGAACGAATCAATCAAGGCAGAGCAATCGGATTGCAAGGTCTTTCCAAGCGGTATCAATGGGAAAAGCATATAAAACCCTGGCACTTTAACGGCCTCTCTGCGTCCTTTGCAAAAGCCCGAGACTGCCAAAGAGAGTCGACTCCTCCGGCTGGAGACTCGCTGGCGTTCAAAACAAGTGAGAATAGGAGCAAAACGAAGGGAAAAATCAGGTGTGAGGGGATTCTAGAGAAACTAGAGAATGGGCCACTGGAAGAGAAGTTCATGCTCAGAGGCAGAGTCGCTGCGGCGCAGGCATGTCGCCCCTGAGGGGTGGGAAACGTCGGCCGGCTCGGCTGGGGCCAGAGGGACCTGGGCACAAACAGGGCAGGGGCCAGCAGAGGAGCCAGGAAGCTCCTGGGGGATGGGGGCCCGCACGCAGCTTCGCTCCGCTCTGGCGAGGGGCTGCCACGGCCACGCGTCCCCCAGCCCAGGGCCCAGCCACCACGCCAGGACCAGCCACCGCGGCGGGACCAGCCACTGCGCAGGGACCAGCCACCGCGCCGGGACCAGCCACCACGCCGGGACCAGCCACCGAGCCGGCAGGGGCAGGGGCCGGGGTGGCCGTTTGTCTGCCGGGGCAGCGGTGCCGAGCGTGTCTGGCCCGGGTCTTGGTTGGTAACGCTGCAAGCACAGAACCCCAAAACTGAACCACCGCAGCTTCATGGATGCTCTGGAGCATCTGCTTCCTGACAGAGGAACTGCCACCCCAGGGAGGAGGAGGACGAGGAGGAGGAAGGGATGCTCCACAGGCTCCTGGCATCCCAGGGCCAGCAGCCCCGCATTGCCCGGCAGGTTCCCACGTGCCGCCCTGCTGCACCGAAGGCCAATCCCTGTTCCTAGAAATCCCGCTGCAGCCTCGGGGCCCACGAACGCGCCCTCAGAGCCATCCGCAGGCGGCAGCAGCGCGAGGGCAGAGACCCCCGGGGGAGGTGACTCCTCCTGCCTCCCCGCACCGGGCACCCGGCAGCACCCTGGCTCGAGGCGCGTGGGGCTGATCCTTGGGAAGAGCCAGCAGCTCCACGCCTGGAATCGTGCCTGCGCCTTTGAAGAACAAAACATTTGATTCCTGCATAAAGCAGAGCCGGTTCCTGACATTTGGAACAATTTATATTTCACGCGCCTGGAGCCTGGCAGTTAAAAAAAAAAAAAAAAAATCAGTGGAAATGTACTGTCTCTTCCCCCAAAGACAGTGTTAGTGACCCAAGATTACAGTGATGTCCCTTCAAACGTCAGAAACATTTACACCACTTTCTGTTTACAAGGCAACAGCAAATGTGACAGTTTTTTCAATGCTCTGCTCTGAACCACATCCTGCCTCCTGATGGCAACGTCCCTTTTCACAAGCCTTCCCTAATTGATCGGGGGAGCAGATGAAATTATTTTCACTTTGAAAGGATCCAATCACAGGTATTCATTATTTCCTTTGAAAATATAATGGGACTCTTTTTCAGAAGGAAAATACTGTCCACCACATATTCAGCACTTTTAGAAGTTGATTTGTCGAGCGTACAACAGATCAGTGCCCGTCCGCCAAGCCCGTTTATCTGAGCACTTTGTTTCTTCAGCTAATGCAAACTAAAGCCTAATGGCATCACACGGACCTGGAGCGTTCTGGGCTTAACTGGCCTCTTCCCTGGGCCTGGCTCTGGCTGCCAGGGCCGGCTGGCTCAGGCTCTCGGCCGAACCAGGTTTCCAGCCCGTAGCTGAGGTGGGCGGTTTATCCACTGGGAAAAAAACCCAGGAAACAAAGCTTCCGTCACGTGGGGTGGAAAGATTTTGACTGCAAAAACAACCATGAGGCAAGATACTGAGAAAAAGCAGATGAGCATAAAAGTATTTTTTAAAAAACCACGTGAGCGTGACCGCAGGTGACCGTCCTGGACCGAGCAGGAGAAGCACCGGGCGCCCGCGGTCCAGCTCGGCACCCGGCGGGTCTGGGGTGCACTGTGCCCGCCCGGCCACCCCGCAGCCCTCCCGCCCGCCTGCTGCATCCTACGGCACATGGACTTGAGCCCGGGGGCGAGCACATCGCACCATGCCGCACTGCAGCATACCGCAGCGCATCGCACTGCAGCACAGCGCATCGCAGCACACCGCAGCGCATCGCAGCACATCGCACCGCAGCGCCTCCTTCCTCTGCCCCTTCCCACCCACCCTCGGGTGACGCCGCTGCCGCAGCCCAGCTCTGCCCGCCCAGCCCCACGGCCCCGCACCAAATCCACCCTTTCCGCATTTCTCACTTTTGGCCTCTTCTCCTCAGCAGGGTTCCCTGAAAGAGCCCAGCTGACCTGCCGCCTTCCGAACCCTTCCCTGGTTGAGGGGCTGGTCAGCCGCGGAGCAGGAGATCCGTCCAGCTCCGGCTCCCACCCAGAGCTCGCCCAAGACGACGTCCCTCCCGCGGTGGGTCCGTGAGCAGCGCCGGGCTGCAGCAGGGCTGCGGGGGCTCCTCCAGCCCTGCCCCCAAGAGAAGGGGCCGCGCAGCGCCCCAAGGGAACCACAGAACCACAGAACGGTTTGGGTGGGAAGGGACCTTAAAGTTCCAGCCCCCTGCCACGGGCAGGGACACCTCCACTAGTCCCGGTTACTCAAAGCCTCGTCCAAACTGCTCGTTCCTCACCCAGGGAAAGGCAAACCCCGGGGACACGCGGCGGAGGGTCCCCCCGGGAGGCCCCAGCCGCACGCTGGCTCCCGTCCCCGCAGGGCGAGCGCGCTTCCGCTGCAACGGTAACGAGAAATGCAGTGTTCCCCGAGGCTCCGTTGTCACTCCAAATAAGACATCTGATTAATATTAAAGCAGTTAAGTGCTCTAAATCTTGCCACTCTTACTGAAACGTTTGTCCCATTAGTGAGACAACCATGAAACAATTCATGAAACGAGAAATAAACAGCAGAAAAGAACACACACCTGAAGGGTGGGAACAAAGAGCTTTAAAACGATGGGTTTTGATAACAGCAAAACTACCAAGAATTTCATTAATCTGCATCCTCGGAGCCGTCAGCTGCTCAGGACGGAGACGGGCCAGGCCTGGGGAGGGCAGAGTTCCGGCCGTGCGCGGGGGGACCGGTGCAGCGCTCCTGGCAGTGACACCCAGCCCGCGCCCAGCACGTTGGGCCATCGCCACCTGGAACAACGCTGCCGACGCGGCGTTCCTTGTCCCGCAGGGGTTCCTCCCTCCCGGCCCGGGATTACTGCCCGCTCCACGGCCCCACGGCCACGTTTCTCATGGGGTGATTGTGTGTGAAGCTTCGCTGTGGCGCCTTCGCCCCCTCTGTGCTCCGAAGCCCCTCGGCTCCCCGCTGCCACCGCGGCTCCCGGCCTCAGCCCACCCCGGGGCGCTGCCACTCCTGCGCCCCGGCCGCCC